>CM062814.1:206797879-207129505 GCA_031772625.1 Pinus tabuliformis | reverse complement strand
CTAGAAATTTCTCGCCAGTTCTTTTGGCACTGCTCTGCGCCCGGAACTCACAGCGGACCAGAAGCATGGAACTAAATACACACCCCTGAGGATCACTGCCACCGTCTAGCCTAGGAACACCGAACGTGAAAAAAAAAAAAAAACAGAGCTCACGACCAGCAATCATATACTTCACACAGATTCAACGCACAGCCATTTCGAACCAGCAATCATGCGCTTCAGGCTTCAGGCTTTTCAACGCAGCACCACCAGCTCAAACAACGCAAGCGACAAGCGTTCAACACACAGCAACGCTCCACCTTGAGCACGTGCTCCACCTCCAACTGCTCTGATACCACTTGTTGGAGATCAGATGCACAACAGAATTAAATCAAATACACAGCAGATAAATCAAGCACATAAAAACACAGAAATAACGTGGTTCACCCAACCAATCTGGGCTAACGTCCACACAACATAGGCATCGACAATCTTATTAATCAAACAGGAGATTACATAAAACTCACCCTCATAGCAAACAATCCGAATGGTTGCCTATTATATAGCAAAGAGAATCTAACAACCTCATTAACTCACTCACATCAAATATAGGAGGCATAATCATCTCCCAACAACCTGGAGCTAATCTAGGAACTGATTCCTATTGTTGTCATCAACTGAGATTTTGCCTATCTTATGTAAAACAGAAAATGTCAACATTCTATAAATAATTTCAAACATTAATTAAATCGGAAGTAGCTTCTCGTACACACAACTTAATGAGCCACACAACAATCAATTCCTCATACAACATATCAGTCTTCAAGGAAACGTTCGACGCTTGTGCTACCACACTGCTTGACAACGGTCTTCATGCGCAGAATGATAGTGAGAAAATTGCAGCTACAACTTTAATCAATCGATGGACAACGTAACCACACAAGTTATCAATTGTACTTGTCCCTAGGCCCTCCCATGAGGGAGTAGGCCCAGGGTTGGCTCTGATACCACTTAAAGAAAACAATACAAGACCAAAACACAACTACACTGCTCAATTAAAAAATTAAATCTCAAACAGAGAGTGGGATGTCCAACTCTGATTGAGCATCTATATTTATACAAAATATGAGTCGGTTACATAAATTAAATTTGCCTCTTCAAGTATTGATGAGGCCAGAGGCTGTTGGCCTTCATCGAACTTTGGGTGTGTTGAGGCGGTGTGGCGGTGATGAAGTCGGTGGTGAGATAATTACATATCTAATAGGGATCGTGTGTTCCTTCACAACTTCAAAAATGTCCTCATGATGCCTTAGCATTACTGGATCTTCTCCTCTGAGGTGTAATAGAAAACTGTTTTAGAATTATGTTGTCACTGTGCAAAATAAAAGTAACTTTAGGGAATTAAATAAGATGTTCAAACTTGCCTGAGCTTTGAGCTTTGCCGATCCTCATCTTATTATGGATTGACCATTATTTTTCCAGGATTGCTTCCCTCCTTTGTCATGGTTTGAATATCATATTCATAATATCTCGCGTATTCGACGGTGATCGTATTGGTTTGTTCAACGAATAGGTACTCTAGCACCATCACTTGGCTCGGTAAAAGCTCACAGTTCAGGTATGGGTGGTCCATGGCATGGAATGGCGATAGCTCCTTGTATATCAAAAAGCAAACCATCGAGTAAAACGTTAAATCTCCGCGCATTGTGAGGCACTGGGACCTGCTTACCCAGTCGTCTTGGTCCATTCTTTTTTAGATAAGCTCGTCATTTTCTAATAAGCGTTTTGAGATGACATAGTAATTCCATCCCTTCATTAGAGTATTTTATTTTTCCTTTCCTTTCCTCATTCGGAGTCAACTGTCTAGACGCGTGTCCGGCGCGGACGGGATAGCGGTCAATAAGCGGGCAGCGATGCAGTGTATTTAGTATATAGGTTACCAGACTAATTGAAAAAAATTGTGATTATAAAGATTCGTTAAATTCATTTAATGAACTCTCAACATTTTCTGTATAAGATTTTTGTAAATGACTTGTTCATTCTATTTTTTAATTTTTCTCCTTTTAATTGGTTGAGCTTAGGTCGGGATAGCGGCTAATAAATGGGCTGCGATATTTTACATACAGAGGTTATCATATTCTAAGACAATTAAATGATAAAATTTGTGATTATTGAGATTGATAAAATTCATTTAATAAACTCATCATTTTCTATAGAAGATTTTGCAAATGATATATTCAGTTTATTTAGTTTTTTTTGTTCGTTATAATGCGTTGAGTTTAGATTTGGGCTAGCTTGTTTATTAGCTGGACAAATAATGGGGATTGGACAAAGCTCAAAGCTCAGTCAAGTTTGAACATCTCATTTAATTCTCTAAAGTTACTTTTATCTTGCACAATGAAAACATAATTCTAAACCAATTTTTTGTTATACCCTTAGAGTAGAAGATCCAGCAATGCTAAGGCATCATGAGGACATTTCTGAAGTTGAGAAGGGACACACCATCCGTATTAGATATGTCATTATCTCACCATCGACTTCATCACTTCACACCACCTTAGTCTTCACAGCCTCAACACACCAAAGTTCGAAGGGCCAACAACGTCTAGCCTCATCACTGCCACACCACCTCAGTCTTCACCCCCTCAACACACCAAAGTTAGAAGGGCAACAACTTCTAGCCTCATCAATACTTGAAGATGCAAATTTAATTTATGTATCTCACTCATATTTTATATGAATATAGATGCTCAACAAGAGTTGGACATCCCACTCTGTTCTTTATCCCTAGTCAATCATTGTAGTCATGGTCAAATATGGTCAACCTTGATAAACTAGAGTCAACCATAAGGAATTGTAATAAATGAAGGTCAACCATGATCTATCCTCTTTATTATTAGTTAACCATGATAATGATAACCAACCAAGGTCAACCATTACCATCCTTGATTAACAAATGACTACCTCAATGAAGGATGGTTAAGTCGCTTTAACCTTGGTGAACCTTCTCAACCGTCTCCAACCGTTAATGTAACATTTGTAACGTTAATGTAACATAAACACTATTGTATTTATGGTTGACCATGGTCAACCAATAAATGATTAACCATATTCCTCTATAGCTATACATTAAGAACCTTGTGCACCCATACTAGAGCATAGGTGACTATAATCAACAATTGTCAAATACACTCAACGATGGAAAAACATGCTCAGCATGAAAAACATGGATAACAAGTTCAACCATGGTCAAAACATCTCAAATATAGTCAATCATGGTCACCATGGACATACATATCTAGTCAACCATGTCTATGCATGTTTGACCATGGTTTGAGAGGTTAACATTTTCATCCATTATCAACCATAAACATCCATATACAACATGTTCAACAATGATGAACTTGTTTAAATGACAATATAAACAACCTTGGTCAACATGTTCAACCATAGCCCATATGATCAACCATAATCACCTCTATCTTAACATTGACGATTGTGGTCAAACATGTTCCCCATAGTCACCAATAGTTTCCCATAGTTAACCTTTATTTCGCAAGTTAAACCATAGTTCAACAAGCTCAACCTTTGTCAAACATCATCACCAAAATCTAGCTTAGTTGACCACATTCAAGCATGGTCAAACTAGCTACACAATGGTCAACCATGGTGACCATTTTCATGATCATCAACCATAATCATCTATGGACAACATGTTCAAACCATACCCATCCATGCCCAACCATGGTTGATAGGATCATTTATAGTCATACTTACTCACCATAATTTATAATTTTTAACCAAAATCAACTATGGTAAACCAAAATCGACCATAAATCCTACTTTTCCAAGCTCAATTGGACTAAAAGCCAATGACATTTGGGTTCCTTTTAATCACCCATTGCAAAGTAGGCTGATACAAACCATTGGTCCAAACCTTCGACATATTACGAATGCTGCAAACAGTAGGAACAACCCATCTCCATTCACCAGCACATTTTCTTACCTGTAGTGCTAATATGTCATGATCTTCGTTCACCAAAGTAAGCAGGCCGTAATCTGTATGTGCTCCACTTCCGAATCCCGATGGCTTTATCGGGAATGTCTAAAATTTTTGTGCTACTTTTAGCATTGGCATAACCAATTATCGTCAGGACCGAAAATGCGTCACCCGTTCTTCTGCCTTCAGTTCTGTGCCTCTTGCTGTTCCAACCTGAGCATGCATACTAAATGTGTCAGCAAGTTGAGGATGAAGCTCAACAAATTTCCGGTTCAATTTCTGTTGACTCAATCTCTCGGCCTTGACATGATTGAGAGGTTCTTCACGGCCAGTTGTGGGCTTTCTCGCACATTCTTCAATCTCTTTACGACCAAATTGTTTCTGCTTCGATTCCGGAAGGCCATCCCTTCATAGCGATTCCAATTTCATTCGATACGAGCTTACAATTCGTGCATTGATCTGCATTCCAGTCACACCTCTGTCACATACACAATATTACAGCCATGCTCGTCTTGCTCGATTCCTCCTTCCGAATCGCCTCAATTACTACAAATCAACCCAACAGCAATGAGATCTCGTATCCTCTATACGTTTTTGTGACCATCTCTTAAACATACACATAAATTGAATTAAGGAAAATAGAGTATAATTCTTGGATCACTGGTCCACAAATGGCATTCATTCGTCTACAATGATTTAACAACACCTTTATCAAAATCTTTACCTGCGCGTATGCATCAGTGATGTCTCCCTCGTATTCACTCTCTTCAACTGGAAATAAACGCACACACTCCGGAGAGAAATACAATCTGTGTCCACAATCAAATCGACTTCAGTTCATCAAAGGATATTTCAAAACCCTTCTATAGGATTATCAACTTCTGTGGCCAATAATCACTGGAAACTCACCCGCTATCGAATCCTTGCGTTCATATTCTATTACAGAGATATCATATAAATTCAGGGGTAATCATTCTTGTTCAATTAGATTATGATTTATACATCCAACTGAAACAATCATTTCCCTGTGAATAAATAGGCAGAGGCTTGAAAATAAATTATCTATGGTAGATCTTAAATTATATATGGTAGATCTTTGGCTATTGGATAAGAAAGTACTCCTAGTCGAGAGTATTAGCATTTCTATATTTTATATTGTTATGATTGGAGAATTTTGGAGAAAATTAGAGTAGATTCTTTTATAATCTCAAAATTAAAAGCAATATAATTCATTTTTTTCACTTTAAAGAAAAATCTTTCTCTCCATATAAGATGATGGCTCTGAATACGTACCTAATGCACAAGAACATGATAAATAATGTCAAAGGGAAAAGATTTTCAGAAATTGCTTCAAACTAACTAAAATCACCTATGAATAAAGTGGAGATGACATTAAGAGGCCAATTCTTGGCTATCTCATTAGGGAATAAAGGAAAAACTCATTCTATAGAATAATAATAATATAAAAACATTATTCATCTAATTTAAGGAGAAGTTGTACCACAATAAATAATTATAATATAAAAGAAAATTAAGATATTATTACTAAATGATCAATAAGTAAATAATAAAAAATATCTATTTATTTTAACTTGAAATTTTACCTAGAATTTGTAACTATATTTATATTAGATCACAATTTCAAAATATTTGTCAAAACTATAATAATTTTGGAATAATTCTCTTAATATTTTAGGAGAACAATCATAAAAATTTAAAGAAATTCATGTAATTCTATACATTTAAATCATACAAAGAAAATATAGTTTATTAGAAATTAACCATGGACATCATAGTCATCATATTACATATATATTAAATTACTCAAGAAAAATATTTTCTAATTTCATATATACCAGCATAGATCTATCTAAATACAGATCTAACATGACAAAGAGGGATCCAATTTCTTTACTAGCAATTTTGTTTTTGAACGTATATTATTTAAATGTTTTGTATAGTTACTTATTATTATTATTATTATGCACATCATAGTAGGTTGTAAAATAAGCTTTTCCACTCAATAATTAACATTATATATTATTTATACATTATTAATATTATTTTTTCAATTTTAAGTATAATTTAGATATTAAGATTATTATCTTTATAATAAAGAAACAACCATTTTGTTTTCTGTACTCAAATTTAGTTTTAATTTCATTGATAGTATTTATCTCTTTACTAACAATAATTATTTATAATATTGATCTATTTAGTTTATAATATTTATCCTTTTACCCCTTTAATTATTAAAAATTAATAATGATTAATAATAAATATTTAATAATTTATAATTATTAATAATAATTACTAATTATTCATTATTAATTAATAATAAATTATAATTATTAATTAATCTATATTATTAATAATATTATAATTAATTTTAATATTAATATTAATATTTTATATTATTAATCTTAATTTTAATCTTAATATTATTTATTAATGAGTTAATAATAGTTCTAAATTATAATAATAAGAAGAATGATAATATATTATTTATAAATAATAATAACATTATTAATTAATAATAAATATTTATCAACTGCATTTATTAATGTGGTTGTGCTAATTAATTATTGTGTTATATATATATATATATATATAATATATATATATATATATATATATATAATATAATATATATAATTAAAGAATGATTATATTTGTATTAAGCAATCTGGGATCTCGCCAAAACCATTAGATTCAAAAGCAACATCAGTTCCATATATCTACAAAAGTGTTATGAGTAGAGTCTATGACTTTTCAGAATTGTTTTCTCCATATTTTCTACAACATTTTCTTGATAATTTCACCAAAAAACCCCATTAATATTTACATACTTGCATAACATAAAATACTACTTCTAGATACTAACTAGTGATTTTCTTATCAGTCGTGTTGCTCAACTTCTTTCATATATATCGCTTCCACTACCCTCTGATGGACTGATTTCTCTACTTCCCGCTGCTTAATCTTTGGGTGTATTTCCAATTAAACAACGAACTTTGGAGGGAGAGATCCATGTTCGTCATGCGCTCAACTATGGTCACCTCCCTCCCTGATGTAAAACACTTCTTTTAGTACCGACACTGCATGAATCTATGCCTTTGCCTTTGATTTCTCGACCTTTCAGTCAAGATTCTCTATCTTTGAGATGATTACCTTTTTTATCACCTAAACATTCTCTAAGTCTTTCCTCAAGCCTCCCAGTCGATCAAAAATGAGAGTAAAATGAGGTCGAGCCTCAAAGATAATTTTCCCTCCTATTTGTGAAATCATGTCATCCACTTCCTACCTAAACAGATTGAATAAATTCTTAGAGGAGCCTCGAACACCATTTCCTTATGGCGAAGACATTTCTTTAGCAGGACGAGAGTGTGAGGCAAGCCACATTACATATGACCTCCATAAACCTCTTCTTATAGAAAAAAATCAACTGCAATTTTACGGCGTTAGAGGTCCCTTAATTGTTAATTCTCTTCTATATTACACTCCCTACAACCAAATTAATTTTCATTACTTCCTACTCCGATATGTAATTCCATGTGATCGATTTGAGACGATTATCCTCGAGCTCCGAAAACATGACTCCTTCACAATTGCTTTGTATTAAATCTTAGATTATCGTCTCCTAGCTATCCTTATTCTTGTCTTTATTCCTCATAATTAACCATCTGTAAGATGAGTGATCCAACTTATCACCATGACTCTCACTGTAGAACAAATTTGCCAAGGATTAATTGAGGCAATTAACCAACTTGTCAGACAATTCATGCTTCTCAATATTCTTCCTGCACTTCAAGGCTTTTGATCTATTAATGATTGTTGGAAGTGACATATGGTTAATACATCCTTGTCCTCCCTAAGTTCACCTTTCTATAGGTTAATGACCTGATTGGCTTGATTGCCTGCCATCACATTTGTCCACTATGGATTCAAATTTGTCCATCATCATATAAATTATTTATATAGATGGACATGAATCGTGATCCTTGTTTTGAGGCCATTTGATACATTTATCAATGGTGATAGGAGAGTCTTGAAAAAATCATAATTAAGATATTCCTCGTTCTCCTACCAACCTGAGTCCTTGCAAGAGTCCATATTATTCCACTTGATTATTTATGGCTACTCCCACACCGTAGGTGAACTTTTTCCCCACTTCTACATCAAGGTGAAAGATAATCCCTCCAGCTCCAGCATCCCCCAATATTATTGATAAATTATTACTGAAAATAATAATAATAATTAATAATTGCAACAATATTTAATAATAATAATTATAATCATAATACTAATAATTAATTGTTAATAACAAAAATAATGTAAATTAATAATTATTACTAATTATAATATAATAATAATATTTATATCATAATAGTTATTTTTGTAATATTTTTATTATTTTTATATTATATATTATTAATATGAATATGAATATTACCGTTAATATTGATCTATACCTATACCTTTAATTCCTATCCGCGTTTTTTCAACCAAATTTTCTAATGTGGTTGTGCACGTCATTGAGGCATGTATCAACCACATTTATTAATATGATTTTGCTTGTTAAAACCTTATCTATTTGCAATTTCTAATTACAAACATTTTTCAACAAACATATTATTATTAATATGTTCATGTTTTATAGTATCAATCTATTTGGTTTATAGTATTTATCCCTTACAAATAATATTTATTTTTAATATTTATCCATTTGGTTTATGATATTTATCATTTTACCTTTTTAATTATTAATTATAATTTAAATAATTAATAATAAATAAGTATTATTAAGTAATAATAATAAATAATTTATAATTTATAACTATTATAATCAATAATTATTGATATTATTAATAATTTTTAATATAATATTATATTAATTTATTAATTGGTTAATAATAGTACTAAATAATAATAATTCTAATAATAATAATAAGAATGATAATATATAATTTATAAATAATAATAAAATCATTAATGTTAGTATTATTAAATAATGGTTGACACCTAATCATTGAGATTGGGTGAATATATGTAAAATAGTGTAAATAGTAAATAAGGAGAGTAAGGATATGTTTAGACACTAGGAAGTGAAGCCCAAGAGTGTTTCCCTCCATGTATACATCCATGAAAAATCTTAATGCAAAATCACAATTTGCATTATGGAGTTACCTCCTCGCCTGACATGGTATTAGAGCTAACTCCCAAATTAGTTTATTTGTTGTAACTCCTCTTAGTTCTCTGCAATATTTTGTTCCTAGATTCCCTGCCATATACCATGCAAGATTTTGTGAAGGCCGAGTTTTTGTATATGATACAATTTATATTCTAGCATAATGCTCCTCTCCACCGGTCATTACGTTAATGCTCTCCATTGTCAGTCCTCTGAAATCTAGAAGGTCGCTCAAGGAATCTGAAAGGCACTCCTCTCGGCCTCCTCTAGTTCCACTTATGACCACCTCTATCATTGGCTCCACGAAAAATTTCTTTCCTTTGACTCCGATTTGTAGCTCATTGTTTCTCAGGTGCATTCTCCTCGTTGTCAGGATCTATTTCTCCCATATTGTATCAGGAATCCACTCACTCAATAATACCCTAGCCATATTCCAAGACGTCCTGTGGTTCTCTACACAAGTGAAGTCTAGAGCAGAGTTGGCAAGCCTCTACTTGTCGACATTCCCATCCTAGTTAGACCTCTCCCTCGAGCCTCAGCCTCACTAGCCTCACCAACCTCACCTACCCATTTCTCCCAGTCGGCTCCACCCTACACAATGCACTCTAGTTCATAGTCCATACCACGCTACCACCCTCCAAACCACACATCGATTTCCTTCATACAATGCTCCCTACCATTCTCCATTCCACGTTTATCAACATTGCAAATCCACCCACCAATACCAATCTTCCATATGTTGTCATATGCATTAATCGTTTTAATGCATACCACATACCATGACATAGTCCACGTTCATATACACCCTTTACTTTCAAAGAAATGAACTCAGTCTCTTTCATTTGTTCTATGTTTGAAATGAAACGAATTGTTTCTCTTAGGTATACACCTCCTCCATATACAACCTTCCCCACATACAACATCCCACAAATAACAACTCCCCAAAGTAATACCTTTGTCTTATATATCAAAGTGCAATTTTTTACAGTCTTTACACCATAAGTGCATCTTTTTTGCAATCATAACTAAATTTTTTTCCACTAGAAGTACAAATCTTTTATATATTGGCAGCAGAGTAAATTTTTAAATGCAGTAATTTAAAAGTAACATAGAAAATAATAATGCTCAAGATTATTCTAAAGGAAGAGGTGGCTGAAGGGGAAGAGGAAGAATAAATTTTAGAGGCATGGGCGGTAGACATTTCCAAGGAGAAAGTCTGAATATGTTGCAAAAGAGATGGACATGATGCATCCACATGTAAGTTTCCTTGGGACAGAATTGAGCAAGAAAGAAATGAAGCGAAAGGTAAAACCCATGACAAAGAGAAAGGTAAAACACCAAAATCTACTCATTATGTTGTGGCACACTGTAATATTGGAGTAGAAGACTTGTTTAATGCTTCATTTGCTTCTTCAAAAATGATTGGTTTCTTGATTCAGGGGAAACTTCCCACATAATGTTTAGAAGATAATTTTTTTTAATAATTTATTGACAAGGTTGATGGTGCAGTATTCTTTGCAGACAAATCAAAACTCAAGCCATCAGGGCTTGGCACAATCAAGCTCAAATTGCCTGGTCTTCCAGACTTTTTTCTAATGATGTTTTATATCTCCTAGAGCTTAGGAGAAACTTGTTTTATTTGGTCAACATCTTCCAGCAACGACATTTCATATTTTTTTATGGAAAGGTTGGGGTCATAAAAGTATCTGATCACTCAATTGCCATGATGGGGATAGAAGAAGAAAGACTTGTCAAGTGCAAGGTACCTTTGGTCGTGCACAAAACTTCTCATGTTGTTCTCATTATGATGAAGTTACATTTACATCAAGTCTTTTATCACATTCTAGCCTTGGACACGTGAATTATGACAACCTTTTTATGTTGAAGAAAAGTGGTGCTACTGGTTTTCCTATAGTTCCTAGGAAACTTAAGTAATGTGATGCTTGTATTCTAGGAAAGCATAGAAAACAGTATTTTCATGATTCACATTCTAGAGCACATAGAAAACATGAACTCATTCATTCAGACTTATGTGGCCCAATGCTTGTTCCTTCTACAAATTGAAATAATATATGATGACATTTATTGATGAATACACCATAATGTGTTGCATTTATTTATTGAAGAACAAATCTGATTCTTTTCAAACAATCAATAATTTTCATACATGGATTGAAAATGATGCACAATCTCATATTGGCTCTATCCACATTCATAATGGAAAATAATACACTTCAAGTGAGTTTGAAAACTATCTTCGTGAGCATGGGATCAAACATCAAACAAATGTGCCTTATAATCCCCAACAGAACAAAGAAGCTAAAAAAATAAACAAGACAATATTAAATATGGTATGTTCCATGATGTTTTTCAAGAATGCAAAATTGATGTTTTGGGATGATGTAGTTCTATGTGTTATGTCTGTAAATAATATATGTCCATCTATTTCTATTCGAAACAAGACTCCTTATTAAATGTGGTATGGTCACATTCCTTCGGTAAATCATCTCAGGGTCTTTGGTTCCACCTGTTATGCCTTGATATCAAAGGAACAAGAAAACAAACTTGGTGCAAAGAATCATAAGTGTATCTTCTTAGGGTATTCAGATACCTCAAAAGCACACCCTCTCTATGATGAAGTTAATAAGAAGTTTGTTATATCTAGAGATGTGATCTTTCTTGAATATTCCAAGGCTTACAATGTTGTTGAGTGGCAGCTTGATCACTTGGATAGATTTAGACATGCAAAGTCGTTTTAAGAATTTGATAATCATATTCCACATCTGAAGGGGGGATTCCTATACTGGATCAATATGTGGATTCTTGTTCTGCAACACTCTCTCCCCCACATGAAGCTCTAGCCACTGATGATACCTTGAGTGATGTGATTGTATTGACTTAGGTTTGGGTGACCCAGGTTCGATATATATTGCGCACCAAAAAAAACCTCAATGACCTGCAAGTAGATCATAGTCTCACCTGAAGTGACTATGGGAGGATGTAGAACCATGTTTCTACAACCTTGAGGGATGATGCGATGTGGTATTGTTTTGTTATTTTTTCCTTAACATACATAAGTTACTTCACATTCATATATTACTTTGCCACAATACATTCATTACTTAAAACATATCATATAAATTATTACATCATCATTGTTATCGGGAAAACTAGTGTCTATTCAGAGCTGCTAGTCCCACTAAGATGGGTAGCTATCTTAGAAACAAACAAACTAAAGTCACTTGTGTTTTCCTTTACGAGAGATAGATGAGAAAGAAGCAGAGAGTACCAACCTTAGTCTTTCGCTTGGCTCCTTGCTTGTTTCCTTTCCCCTTTGACAGAATCGGGTCACTCCTTCCTTACTTGTCCCACTTCAAAGAGCACCTGTAGATCCAAAGCAGCATAATACCATCAAAGCATAGAGATCTATCACTGTAAACAATATAGGATCAGATATATATTGACCATACAAATGCATACATCAACACAATATTCAGTGATACACAAGAATATGGAGGAAAACTCAAATAGCTGTATTGATAGAAGTAGCAGAAGAGAGAATTACAACCACTTGGTCTAACCCAGCGCCATCCTCCCAGCACGAAAGCCCTCTTCACCTCATACAAAGCAAGATCAACCAACAATGTCTTCAAAGAGAAACCAACAACACTTCCTTGCAAATTACAAAATTCCAGCCTTTGGATCTCTAGGATGAGGGATCCATATATAGATGTTTGCAGGGGGTGAGTCAGCTTCTGGGATTTTGATTAGTGTCATCTCTCTAATAGTTCTTGGTTCCACTTTGAGATTTCATGATCTCTTACTCATCCTTGGGTGAACTCAGAGAGGCAAGTGTCAAATGAGCAGCTTCTAGAAGATTCTCAGGGTCTCCACCTAGCAAACTACTTGTGCCATTTGTCTGCTCTCGCTCATCGCACCCTACAGAGGGCTTTCCAGTATGCATCGCACTTTTTTGCATGTGGCAGGTGAGATGCATCGCACCCTTAGCACTGGGCAGTCTGTATGGTCCTGCTTTGACCAGTTCTGAGTAGTTTTTCATGGAGAACTTCTGGGAGATGATGTAATCAGTTGACCTTGCTCCTTTAGGGTATGAAACAACACTTTTAGGGGCTTAGAAGCCCTTGGTTTATGTACATATATGATTGGGGTTGTAGTGCCCAAATATGTCTATAACAGTTTCCCCCTAAAGCATGAGGTCGTAAATCTTTTGATGTCAGGTGAAATTCTTTATAATGAGGATCTGAGGTTTTTTGAACTGGAAGGTGACCTGTAATAAGATACAATACAATACATTATCTTCATAATATTTTCATGATCTAGCTGAGGCGGGCATTCCCATGCTCAGCTTGATAAATTCATTTTCATGTACATAGGACAGACAACCGTTTATGTGCAGACTGATGATTTTGGTAGGGCCATCATCCCTTAGTTTGGATGATTATATGTGCAACAATGATGTACATTTGATGTCTTTATTTTCCTGAATATATCGCAGCCCGAATGGATGAAACTAGATTCGGTGTCTTCAAAACTCATTCAATCTTCGCCCGAAAGTACAAGTCGGTCCATGTGAAAAAGATGTTCTGATGTCGAACATGGAAAGACATCACCTGATTACTAGCCAATGATGTAAGCTGTTAACAGGCATGAGAGGAATCACCGATGATGATGATGACCCTCAAGGTACTGCAGTACAATTCACGTGGTGTGAATACATGAGTCGATGTCGAACACCATGCAAAATCTTTCGGTCGAAGGCCATTAATGTAAACCTGTCGCTGGAAGTGAGAAACTTGCCATTGAGGCATGAAAGCTTCAAAGTATTGAAAGGGTTGTTCCTAGGTCGACTTCTTGGAAAATGAGATGATGTCGACAAGAAGTGACCCGTCGTAGGAGGGCATTAATGAATCCCACATCTACGACATGGAACGGAGCAAATGATTTTGTGGAGGTGAAAACGATTTGATGATACAAGGTTCAGGGTGGTGGTCATGAAAGAATGAAGTGTGAAGGTATTGCCGCGGATGAGACACAAGCTGGGTAGGTGAATTCTCTGAGCAACTTCTCTTGAACATATCGGCGACACTGAAATGGATTGGTAGCATTAACCCCAAAAGTGGATGGTGTGGTGGACCAATGGTGAATGACCGGTGAACGAAATAACCCAACCCGGCTCAATCATGTTGATGGAGTGAAAGTGTCATGTTCAAGAGCGACCTGCTACCAATAAAATTTCTTCAAGTCTTTCTTCCCAATTTTCCCTAGTCATTTCTGACCAGTACCTCTTTATTTTTGTCAAGCTTGAGGAGGATAACATATGCTTTTTCTATAATTTTCCCTTCAGGCAAACCCGTCGCTATGTTTTAACGAGCCTAGCGAAAGTGAAACTCGCTCTTGTCTGAATGGACAAGGTTGTCGTTATTGTTTTGATGAGTTTAATGACAAGGATAACTCAATTCTTTTCAATTTTAGAGAGTCTGAAAAGAGATGGAAAGGAAACTCCAATATTCCTTTTCTGTAATATAATCCCTTAAGTCCGAAAAAGTATAAAACAATGCAAAAGGGATGACTTTTCGATAGTTTTAACGAGCCGAACAAGACAAACGCTCGATCTTTTTGTGTAATAATCCCTTAGGTCCAAAATATTAAAATCTAGAGGAGGGATGGCACTTCCAATCGCTTTAATGAGCTGGAGAGGCCAATTGCTCGGCAATCTTTTCATTTTTTACGAGTCAGATGAAAAGAGCTTAAAGGAGACTCGTTTTTTGAGGAACGAGTGATGTTTTCGAATAGTAGCTGGTTCCAGGTAATGTTTGGAACTTTTCAATCACGACAGTGTAAACAAGATGGCTAATAGGATCACTCGTCGTAGCTGTTCTTCAAAAGGGGTAAATAATCAAATGGAGGCATATGATCGGCTAAAAAAAGAGTGGAGGTGATGGTAAGAACATGACCAAGGCTCAAAAGCTGATAATAATGCGATCGCATTGGTTATTTACCAAAGGTGGGTTCATTTTAATGAGCTTAAACTCTGGTGGAACATATACTCATTGCTAGATTTAATTTTTAACGAGCTTGAACTTCGTGTAAAACTGCTCGTGCCAGTCGTATAATAAGGATGTCTCATCGATAGGTTCATTTTTTAGGGAGCTTGCACCATTCGAAATTTTGCTCTGACTCCTTTCATTATGTAAGCTAGGAACGACCAATCCTACAAGTTTAAGGGGTTAAGAATTTACAAACTAAGAAAATAAATGATCGCTTTTCACTTTCATGCAAAAGGTTTGCATGCCCCTATGTATAGTGAAGTAGAGTTTCCAGGTTACCCTTCAATTTACAGACAAAACATTTGTTCTATCGGGAAAGGCATACCTTCTAACAGAGGTATCTTATTCCAGTCTAATCCCATTTTCCTAAATGGACGGGTGTGTCATACTAGTCATATATCCTCGGCGGAAACCTACCCTATACCTGAAGTTTTCCTGCCGAAGCAGACTAGGGTGCATGGCCCCTGGGTTTTAGTCACAACCACCGAATCACTCGCGCTCATCAGGTGGACGGACTGGAGATTGATGAGACATTCCTTGTACAAAAAGACCTGTTAGGGATGGCATTTGACTATTAGCTATGTGTGAACCGGGGAATGAAAGCTGGTCTACGAGCTGGACCATTCTGCCTTCATGCAGAAAACACATCACTCGAAAGAGTGAGGAAACAATAGCTCCCATGCTATAAATGTAGTCACGCCCAAGGAGTAGATTGTAATCTAAAGGTCCTTGGACTACCATTACGTTCAGATAAACAGTTTTCCTTCTCAAAGTTATAGGCAAATTTGGAAGGATCCCTAACGGTCGACTGGTTCCTTTGTCGAAGCCTGTCAGATTTCACATCTCAGGAAAAAGCGATGGTGAACCAAGCACTTTCCAAGCAATTGAGGAAAGGATACTCACAGAAACCCCTTCATCTATGATGGTACCAACCATGACCATTCTGTAAGTTTTCACTATGATTCGGAATGGTACATTAGATGGTAGACGGGGTTTGCCTAGTAGATTCCAATCGAAGGAGACGACTAGGTTTCTTGGAGGTGGGACTGAATAAACGACCAGATACATCTCTGACGAACTTCCTTCCTGCAGTAAAGGAATGGGTAGATTGCCCCCATGTTCATCGGAGTCTGTGTTTACGAAAATAATTTGAATGGTGTCGTTCTCATTCTCTTTGGTGACTGTATCATCTGAAGGTAAATCCTCTGAAGACAAGATGGGGTTGACTACCATCTCGACCTGTTGACTTTGGTCCGATGTGGACTCAGAGGGTTTATCTTCAATGATAGGTGCTTTGATCGACAACAAAGGTGTGTTAGTCAGATTTTCAACTAGTAATGGACTTGGCAAGAGTTTCTTGTATCCAGGAGGAAGTCGCTGCGGTGATGCAGGACGGTTATCCAAGACTCTTTTAGATTTGTCCAGGAAGGGACAACGGTGGAGGGAATGATTGCCTTCACACATTCTGTAAGGAAATTTGGATCTTCCTTTTTGTCTGGTGACTTCGTTTTCACTAGTTGACGGTGTACTCTCAACATGATCACCAGAGGTTGACACACCAGATTGTGCAAGCGGGGGACCAGTCCCTTAAGATCCGCAAATGAAAGGACAATCTCGATGATAGTGGTCCCTTTCTAGATGACACATGGAGATTTAGGTTTGGATGGTGCAGTGTGTGGATTTTCGCTAGACGATGTACAGTTGCCCATTTTTTCCGTTGGCTCCTTCTTCTTCTTCTTCTTCTCAGTTACTTGGTTTTTAGTTTTACTATCTTCACCAAGCAAAGAGGAAGAAGGAGATGGAGAAAAAAACGAAGTAGAAGGTTGGGGGGTAACTCTAGTATCATCTAGTTGCTGATTTGATTGCTCAGGAATCATGTGCTTTGAATGACATAGGCCGAGAAAAGCCATACTGGCAGGCCAATTGTCAGTCCTGGAAGGGACAATGTGGCTATATGAGGTGCACCAACATCTCCCCAAGAAGAGAAAGGACCAGGATATCCTCCAAGGGGAAATCCTTGATTGGTGGACTCCATTTTCTCAACCTAAGATCAATGAAGGAATAGTGACATTATTCCCATTAAAATAAATTTTAGATGCTTTGACACAACTTGCTTTTTAAATTTTTAAGAGTCGAGAAGAAGCTAAAGATGATTCTAGTCGCCTTCGATTTTTAGTGAGCTTGAAGTGACAAGTGCTCATATGGACCTTTTCCTTTAAGGAGTCTGAAAAGGAACGAAAGAGACCACTCTGGAAATCTAGACAGAGGGATTACCAAACCAATCGCAAAACTGCAGAATACTTTTTACGGTACGACAGCCAATCTTCCCGAATGTTGTGTTCAATGCATTGCGATCGATAGGGCGGCAGAAACGGCTTCCTAAGGATAAAGGATATAGCCTATTGTGGTCTCCCAATATATACTCGATGGTACGTGGGAGCACAAGTCCGTACTAGCACTTGTCGTCTCAAAGAGGAGGAATCACCCAACCTACGATGAAAGTGACAGTTACGAGGCTTTACGACGCCAGAATACATCTCTAGGATAGACTTCTAGATGTTGTGTGTTAGGTTCCAAAGCGTTTTTATGTTCATTGAATTTATTTTACAGTTGATCATTCTTAAGAAGTTTTCCTTTAAGGTTCACTGTGTGATGTAGATATACAAATCCTAAATATGCAATCTAAGATGATAAACAGTCGTTTACTCTTCTTTTTGCAATGAAAATCCTAGCTACTAGAGAAAGAGAAGCAAAATCCTTTCAACATAGAGCAGAGAGCACACACTAGATGCACTATCCTAAATCAAAATCAACAAGTAGTCTAAATGCAAATGCACATGCATGTATTTGTTTTCCGCTTTCTTCATGTATGAATGACAAAAAGAATGCTCAATACAAATCTGAATTATTTCTTCTTCCAAATTGACAATACTAATGATTTTCTTTTCATAAAAACGAAAGGGAGAAAAGATGACACTTTGCGATTTTGAATTGAAAACTATTTTCGACACTTGAAATACTACAAACTCAGATCAAATGCAAGAGTAACCGTGTAATCGACTATCAAAAAGAGGAGGATTCTTTTCTTTGACTGAAAAATGACACTTGCGAAACTTTCAAATCAAAAGACGACAGTTCGATTAAGTTACTATTTTGTAAAGGAGAACTGTAAATGGAAAAAAATACATAAAAACATTCACAATTATTTGTACAATGGAGGCTGAATAATGCAAAGGAAGGGGGTTTCCATAGTGGTTTATTGATCACAAACAACAAAAATCCTGAATAAAGCTGAAGACAGTGAAGAAAAAACCAAAATCTGGAGGCAGAAATAGTCTTACCTGATCATCGCACCTGTAACACAGGGAAACATGGATGCATCCCACCTACTGCACATGGGAGGTGCGATGCATCCAGTCTACCAAAAGGAGACAGTGCGATGGTCCAGGAATAAGACTTTAACTTGGTTTTTGGTCACAGTTTGCAGCTTAGTTAAGGGATTTTGGCTGAGCTAATGATAGTCAGTAAATACAAAGTATAGGGGTTAATCTAATGAGGTTACTTGAGCTACCTCTAGGGCACTTAGGATGTTTGCAAGTCAGTTATTCAGTTCATAAACAAACCCAGAGATTAACTGAAGCAACGTTGGTCTACTTTGCACTTGCATAGCAAATGCAGTTCGAAGGCTAGCTGGCTTAACTTCAGGCTCCGTATGTAGTTTATGAAGCAAACAAATAGAGACAAGCAATCAAACTATTCGCTCCCCAGTGGAGTCGCCATTTTGTTATCGGGAAAACTAGTGTCTATTCAGAGCTTCTAGTTCCACTAAGACGGGTAGCTATCTTAGAAACAAACAAACTAAAGTCACTTGTGTTTTCCTTTACGAGAGATAGATGAGAAAGAAGCAGAGAGTACCAACCTTAGTCTTTCGCTTGGCTCCTTGCTTGTTTCCTTTCCCCTTTGACAGAATCTCACCACTCCTTCCTTACTTGTCCCGCTTCAAAGAGCACCTGTAGAGTCAAAGCAACATAATACCATCAAAGCATAGAGATCTATTACTGTAAACAATATAGGATCAGATATATATTGACCATACACATGCATACATCAACAAAATATTCAGAGATACACAAGAATATGGAGGAAAACTCAAATAGCTTTATTGATAGAAGTAGTAGAAGAGAGAATTACAACCACTTGGTCTGACCCAATGCCATCCTCCCAGCATGAAAGCCCTCTTCACCTCATACAAAGCAAGATCACCCAACGATGTCTTCAAAGAGAAACGAATAGCACTTCCTTGTAAATTACAAAATTCTAGCCTTTGGATCTCTGGGATGAGGGATCCATATATAGATGTTTGTAGGGGGGTGAGTCAGCTTCTGGGATTTTGATTAGTGTCATCTCTCTGATAGTTCTTGGTTCCACTTGGAGATTTCATGATCTCTTACTCATCCTTGGGTGAATTCAGAGAGGCAAGTGTCAAATGAGTAGCTTCTAGAAGATTCTCAGGGTCTCCACCTAGAAAACTGCTTGTGCCATTTGTCTGCTCTCGCTCATCACACCCTACAGATGGGATTTCGGTATGCATCACACTTTTTGCATGTGGCAGGTGAGATGCATCGCACCCTTAGCACTGGGTAGTTTGTATGGTCCTGCTTTGACCAGTTCTGAGTAGTTTTTCATGGAGAACTTCAGGGAGATGATGTAATCAGCTGACCTTGCTCCTTTAGGGTATGGAACAACACTTTTAGGGGCTTAGAAGCCCTTGTTTTATGGACATATATGATTGGGGTTGCAGAGCCCAAATATCTCTATAACAATCATTGTATTGAAATAATATGAAATTGTAAGAAACTGCTACGCTATAATGGATAAGAAGCAAATAAACACATGAAGACCAAGGAAAATTTTAGGGGCTAGTATTAGCAAGTGAGCTAATTTTTTTTTATGTGTTTTCCAAAAAAAAAGATTCGCCAATTTCCATTTTCCTTAAAAACAATTCACCCAAATTTTAAATCATAAAATAATTTTACCTAAAAAATCACCAAAGTTTTATGGAGACTATATAAAATCATTATAAATTTGAATATTTTTACAAACATATCACTAAATTTTTTATATTTTGAATGTTAGGGACCAGTAAGATTTGCCAAGGTTTCTAAAATTTAAGATAAATTTCCATTCTTAAAATTTTTTCCTGATGAAGACACAGTTTTTTTCCCGGTTCATCCTAATTTTGGACTAAGTCAACAAGAAATATTTCTTATAATAGATAATTTGTACAACAAACAGTTATTGGCTTGTGCACTCAGTTGTTGGCTGCCCATGCACTCAACTACAGACTTAGGCCTCTGTGCACTCAGCTACAGAGCCTTGCCTTCTTTCCCAAAACCACAACTCACGAAGATACAATCATTCAATACATGATGTGATTCTTCAAGAATATCTCCTCCTTTATTATTCAACCCTATACATACTATTACATCAAGGGATATATCATCGAAATACCATTGTCCACATACTATGGACTCCCATAATACAAGTTACTATGGTCAAAAACCATTCATCATTTACAAAATTACATTCTTTTAACAAAAATGGAGGGGATTTGACCCACTCCGAAGTCCATATACCACACAGTATATCTTCTGTGTGGTCCAATTTTGCACTCTGTTGCTCCATTGCGTGGTCCACTTTGGTGCTCTACTACTTCACTACATAGTCCACTTTGCGCTATGTTGCATCCTTTACTTCGCACTCTGCTACCCAAAATGCGGTCTTCAAAATCTATGACAAGTTGGGTTGCACCCAACAGGTCCCCAACACTCACATCTGACTCATCCCAAGTCACTCACTTGCTTTTCCTTTGATTTTTGTTGTCACACTTTTGTAGGCCTAGTTGAACTGTCACAAAGTTTCTGTCACTTGCTTGTCCTTCTTGTGTGCTTCTCCCAACAATGCCTCTATCACATGCTATGTAGCCTTTTCCACGAATTATTTCTTCCTTTTTTGAATCTCCTGAAGCTTCTCATCCACTACTTGCGATAACTAGAGGGCGTTATCCTACCAAGGCTCAGTCCTCTCTATCAAAATCTACTCCTCCTCCTTCAATTCCTCAATGTTTTTCTAGAGGACCTTACTCTCATTGGTCTTCACGATCCTCTAGGAGATTGGTAACGTATTTCACATATGCCCGAATATCTTCTAACTATTGCTTCTTCTATTGCATTTCTTCCTGCAGATTCTATACATTTGGTTGTTCCTTAAGTGAAGTCCTAATTTGCAAAATTTCATCTAAGAGTTTTCCCCAGTCTACCACTGTTGCAGATATGCTAGCCATTAGAGTTTTTAGGTGAGTCTCCCTCTGATATCTTACTTCCTATAGTGTAGTCAGCTGTAAATTCATTTGTAGCTCACTGATCTTCATTTCGTATTTGAATTGCACTGTGACAATTTTCTCCTTGTAGCCTTTCACTGCAAGGTCAAGCTTCACAACCTTGTCTTCTACTGGCTCTTCCTCTCAGACATCAAGGTACAAAATATCTTTGCATGTCGCTTTGACCACCTCGATTTTTTGGTGTTCCTCTACCATTTGATCCTATTCCTAGATCATCTGCTCAAGCTTTTGCCACAGTGCAACTTGCTCTTTTTCTACTTGAATATCTAGCTGTGAGATATGTTGTTCACACAACTTCAACTCTTCAATTATCTCCATGTGCATCTTGTGTAGTCTTGGAAATGGTACCACTATGATGTTCATATTGACATGCTTCCATTCCTTAACCTACTGAAGTAGTTCTGTAGAGTTGGACTGTACGGCTCCTGCAGGTATCTATGCTAACCTTGCTGCAAGCATAGGCTCTATCTACCTTTCTACTCCAACCCTTTCCTCTATCTGTATTGGCTGTCTGACCATCTGCACCAATATCTTCAATTCTGTGATCTACTTTGCGACACTGGTCAGAAGTGAAACATAGAGATCTTCTACTCTGTTTTAGGATTATGTTGTTGCTTCTTGCATCCTATCTCTAATATGATCTAGGTCCCCATCAGTAAGGATCATGATATCCTTTGTTTTATTTTTGTTCTACTTTTTCTTTTTCTTTGAGGTAGCTTCACCCTCTGCCTTCCTTTTTTCTATGATATCAGTGTTTGTCTCCTTCTGATTCTATGTTCTGCTCTTCTAGAGGATCTTGGTGACCCTCATCATGTAACTTTTCTTCTTCTGATTCATGCCCATCTTGATCCTTGTCATTTTCTTTTCCACTCGCTTTGTCGTGTTGTAAGGTGTCGTCCTCTTCTTTTGTCGCATCGTGTCTTGCTTCTGCCTCCAGCATAGTCATCCATTTCATAGCCCGTTTATGTACTAGTGCTAATAGATCATATTATGTAACTAAGTATGGCAGGGCATGCAATTCCTTCTTTATATCTCTTCACACTAGTATGTCCACTCTATGAAAATATGCCTTAAAAAATTTGTAACACCTATATACTAATCGTATAGGCTTGGTGACAAGTGAGGCTGTTGGTTCACTACCATATCAAAATACATATGATACAATACAAAGAACATATTGTTCTCCATTTCTCGTGATGGTTGGGTGGTAAACCATAGTGAGGCATACCGCGTGGCTTCACAGACATTTGATGCTGCAGAGGGGTACTTTGAATCCTACGGATCTCTCCATGCTAACATTGCAATAGTCGAAAGTAACCACACATAATGGAATGTGGTACCTTTCTCTTAGACTTCGTGGAAATCATCCATAAATTCCTTATGAAGCTATTCGACCTAGTTGTACTAAACCCTGTTAGCATATTGTACGGCTAAGGAAACCACCAGCGCAGGAACTTCATTCGCCTGAAACTTTCTCATGATTTTTCCAGCCAATATGTGTGCTGTGAAGAACTCTACCCGGTCACTGATTGAATTTATGTTGTAGCCTCTTTTTACTTTTTCTATCCCAAACTTATTCTTTATAGTGTCCACTATGGTGCAGTCTTGAGCTTTTCCAGTGAACTCCTCTGCAGGGTTCTGCCCTTCATACAGTAGTCTTGTGTCCTCCAAATCAACATTGGGTCTATAGGGATATTATTTCCCATCCATAAGCATCCATCATGTACCAGAATGAGAAAATTATGAACACACGCCATGTTCCTTAGAGTTATGCCGAAGTGTGACACATTTAACATGTTTAGTAGTCCTGACTATGCCAACTCATTTTCCCATTGTTGTGGTTGTAGCCCTGTTACTCCATTGTCTGGGTAGTACACATGTTCCAAATACCGGGCTCGTGTGACCTGAGGGTACTTCTTTCTATCATTAAGGTCATAATATATGAACTTCAACTGTGGTACTTTTCCATGTAATTCCCCAACAAATAGTATGTTTTTTGGTAGTAGGGGTGTGAAGGTGCTGAAGTTTTCATCGTTAGAGTCTATGACAAGTTTTTCATTTCGTTTCCTTGATGGAATGTATGGTGGTAGAGGAAAAAATGCTACACCCTCTGTTTCCATCTACTCTGCATCTGCTTCTTCCTCACTATCTATGACTTACTTGGGTTGTTGTTAAGGTTTGACAACTTTCTTATCATGTTTCTTCTTAGTTCTCTCTTTCTTGATTGGTTTCTTCCTCGGCGATCTTTGATGCTTTTGTGATGATGCTACTGCAGTTGATGCTACTACGGGCAGTGCTACTGTGGGTATCTCAACTGATGCTATGGGTGTACAAGTGGTTATTATGGTGATTTCTTCCATGACACCTTCTAAGCCTCTCTCATTGAATATGCACACAAATTCTTCAGTTGACAGGACGTTCATGTATAAATTATCTGCAATTTCTTTGCACTATTAGTACTCAAATTTTCAATTCAACAAATTGTTTGATCTAGGTGGGTGGCGGCTTTTTATAACAAATATGAAATTTGAACCCCATCATTAGATCAGAGCTTTTCAAGATTGCTTTCAAATTGTGTTCATTAATTGCATGTCTATCATTCAATCTTTGCCAATATGTCCTCGTAAATGAAACTTTCCACGTATTTTCCACTTTTAACAGCCATATTTATGTTTTACGGTGATCTTCAATGCATCCCATAGTGTAGAGGACATTTGTCTTACATCACAGATGGTGGGCTCCAGTATTGTAGCAATAATGCTACAACTCCTGGAACTCCCTTCTTTAATTTTATCAACCCGGTAGTTCGTAAATAACTTGGAAGCGACGGTGTTGTATGCACAAGTACTAGCTCTTGCCGCAGCTGTCACTTGGTCAGCTGGCACAAGTCCGCTAGGAGTTTAAGCCAACCTCCATGAGCTCTTAGAAGAAGCTTTTTAACTGATGGATGAAAGCTAACTCAAAGGAAGCTAATCTACTTGCGGAAAGAAACTGAAAGCCAAAAAGAAACACAAACCCTACCAAACCCTAATTCTACCAGCTAGTCCTACTGACGCAAAGGAGAGCATGAAAACTACTGGAAGAGATGCCATTATTTATATGAAGGTAAAATACATGTGTCTAGACTACCCCTATTTGAAGAAAACATCTTTTTGTATTTTTGACTAAGTTATTAAAATTATCATGCATGTGCTTTTAACTGGCTTTTCACTGTGCAGAGGTGGATCAAGGAGGAGAAATGCGTGGAAGAGGTCGGGAAGGTTCAGAGAGGGTCTAAGGAGTCCCTAACACCCTTCTAGAGAGTTTCACAAAGTTTGGCTGCCAAGAAACCGCGTTTATGAGCTTCTATAGGAAGTCTGTAGGGGTTCTACAGGATGTTCTGGGATTTCTACAGGATGTTCTGTAATTCTTCTACAGGATGGTTAGAAATGGGATTTTGGAGCATGGATGGAGGGAAAAAGGTGGAGGAATGAGTATGGAGATGAAATAGGGGTGTAGGGGAGTTCAAGACTTGGAGGATGGAGTTGAGGAGTGGCGCAGATGGTGAGATTTGTTCAAGGAGGGATGAAACGATGTTGCACAAGAAGATGAGAATCATGGCAAAGTAAGCGAATGAGGCAAATTTAAGGTAAGGGTTCTAAGTGAAGGATGAAATAGGTAAGTTGGATGGAGTATGTGCAGGTAAGGACGGGTAATAGGTACTCTGCAATTGGTTTTTCAAACTGAACAAGCAAACACTTATATAACCTATGACCTAGTTACTTTACTCTATTCTGACCTAAGTAACAACAAAAGGAAATGAACAACAGTTTATTCGAAATGAAATGCGTGAACTAAATTATGCCACTAAGAAATCATCAACTGAAGCATTTAAACACTACTAATATCAGCATCTACAAAAGAGGATTCCAACACTAAGAATTGCATGGCAAAGAAAAACAACGTTTTTCTTGGCAGTAAAGTCACATTGGTCCCAACTCATGATTCCACTGAGGGGGAGGTGAGATCCAAGGTGTTTGTTAGCCACTTTCTGAAGATCTTCCCTATGATTAACCTATCAAGCAAATCTGAACATGAAAAACCCTTTTAATCATCAAAAGCAACCTAAACAACAACACAATATTTAAATCTAAATAGCAGATTTTATTCTAAGAATGCAACAAAGACACATAAAGGTAAACAAAGGAGGTACTGGTTGCTTGAGGTGGGCCCAACCCCAAGAGCTACAGCCTCCTAAGAGAGATTTAGAGTAGGTGCAAAGCTGGATTCATCTTTATGAGCAAGAAAAGAAGAGTTACATCAAAACTGTCCACAAGGGAAACTTGAAAATGTGCTAAAAGCAAAGCTAATCTATTGCCTAAAAATCGAACTACAGACTAGCTAACTCTTGCCTACAAAATGACTAACCACTAGCTAACCCAAATGAGGCCCTAAGCCTTCTTATCCGCATATAGTTCTCTAGTGCTCAGGCAAAAATCACGCGGCATACGTGTATGGTCATTCACGTGAAATTTAACCTTGCTAGATTTATGGCTTACCCCACCATTCCATTCGTTCATGCATTTCTTTAGTTCGATTCATGCAAGAGAGGAACAAGTTTTAGTCACGTACCTGAAGTCAAATGGCTACTGTGACCTGTCATTTGCTGTATGCACTGGTTTTTGTGGTTGCATGTAGCTTGGCTGCTAATTTTTGGTTGTTTTCCTTGTGCAGGTGTCCTCTGGCCAGATGCATGCTGCAGGAGTTCATTTCCACGCTCAAATCTTCACCCTCAAGCTGCTGTTGTTGAATTTTCACCGGACAGAAACTTGTTTTCGTCATTGCTCCCAAACGGTAAACCGGATCGATATGAAACTTGTTGAGCACGTTCCTATCATCATTATGCATCTCCCATAGAAAAATTACGATCAATGGATGCACAGATTTCGAGAAAAATGGAAAATGGCTGAAGATTTCAGAGATCAATTTCTCGAAAACCGTGCATCGGAATTGGCTGAAACTGCTTGGGTAGGCTACTATCACCCATGTGCATCTCCCCATGAAACAGGTTTTGAAACGGATGCACGGATATGGAGAAAATGCAAAAATGGCTGATGGTGATGGAGGCTAATTTCTTGGAAACCGTGCACTGGAATTGGCTGAAACTGCTCAGGCATGTTTCCATCACCCCTGTACAATTCCCCATAAAATGGTTTTTCAAATGGATGCATGGTTTTCAAGTTATGGAAGAAACAAATTCTGTTCTATGTATTTTTGCTTCAAGGCATTCTGCAGTTTTGTTGCATGGTAAGAAAAACTGAGCTTGGGTTGTGATGCAGGCATGGAGATGATGGAGGAGGAGTTTGAAAAGTGCAGGAGGACTTCTGAACCCTTGAGGAAGCTACCATGTTCGCCAAACCACCTTTTTGAAATCCATTTCTAGCTTCCTACAATTTCTACAGGAACTTCCTGTAGAAGCACAATGAAGAAGCACAATGAGGTGGAAAAGATGATGGAAAAGGGTGAGGAATGGGAACATGGATGCTTGCAGGCATAACCAATGGATTCCAAGCTTTAGATCCCCTTCCAAAATCGAATCTAGCTCGCTTGAAGGTTCTACACGATGTTTCCTGTAGAAATATAGAACTTCCTCTAGAAGGCACAAAAACTGCTTTGTCTTTGTTTTGAGTGTTCCTCCTGAGCTGCAATGTCATTGCTGCAACTTGAAATTATTCAATGGAAATTAGATTTATTTTTCTTTTTCTTTTTCTCTTTTTTTTTTTTTTGAAAAACAACTAGGGCGCCTCATGGAGGTTTTCACCCTAATTGCCTGCCTTGGGCGCCTCCAAGGGAGGTTTTCACCCAGAGATCTTATTCTCTTTTTTCCCAACCCATTGACCGTCTCATGGAGGTTTTCAATCAATGAGCCAATCTAAAATGCCTCCGAGGAGGTTTTCACCTTAGATTTCTATTTTCCTCTTATTTTCATTTTTTTATCTTTTTTTTTCCTACCCTACCCTACTTGAAAAACAAAATAATTCTCAAGTATAAGAGTACTTCCAATGGAGCCATGTGCACATCGATATTAGAGACAAGATGATGTGAAGGCTCGAAATGCATGCTCTGACAGGTATCCGGATTTCAGAGACCAAATGATCTGACTTTGAAGGGATCAAACATAGCTGAGGAAGAGAGTACTGCTGCAACTTAATGACTGTCTGGAACCATATCTCAATATAGCTTTGATATCCTTGGTCCTTTTGCTGATTTGGATCATTCTTCATGTCACCTTCCATCATGACTTTCTCATCTTCCTCTTTTTGCTGATCTTTCTATTGAATACATGGAAGATTTGATGGTAACCATGAGGGAACTCTCTCGATCTCTGATTTTGATGCCTTTTCTTCATCAAGTGTAGCCCATGGTTCTTTTATCTTTTCTTTTGAATCTTCTTTTGCCTTTGTTCCTTCAATGTTGTCAATATAATCTCTGTTTTGCAATACTCTTCCTGAGCTATGGTGAAGATCATCGAGCTCAAGAGGAGTCATTTGGACATGTTGTGCCTCGACTTTGCAATTGGGTTGAGCTACTCCATTGTATGGCCTTGGAAATGGTGGTATGGGTAGTTGAGTGGGGGTGTAGATTTGAGATGGATGTGGATGGGGTTGTGGTTGGGTAGGCATTTGGGGTTGCCTTGGTGGAGTAGGAGGCGATGGTTGTGGATGAGCAGGTGGTGGAGGAAAAGAAGCAAGAGGAGTGTTGTATTGGGGCCTCCACCCCTGATGAGGTGCATTCCACTGAGGCTGTTGCTGAGCATAAGAGTGAAACGAATAAGCAGCTAGTTGGGCATAGTATGGATCTGTGAAGGAACAAGGAGGAGGTGTGAACCAGGAAGGATGAGCAGGGGGACCCCAAGAAGGCATGAAAGTGGCTTGATAGGGGTCATAATAGGTCTCGGATGTCCCTTGCAGTTCCCGCTGGTAAGATCTAGGTCCATGTGGCCTCCTTTGGTTCAGATAATAGAGTGGTTCAGTGGCTCCTTTTACCCTCTGATATGCAGCTTTGATTCCAGGCAAGGAAGGGCACTGATTCGTAGGATGGTATTCTTCACAGACGAAACACACTTGTAGGGAGTGCATTGGACATTCGTTCCTAGGATGCTTTCTAGTGCACCTGGGACAAAAGATGACCAAAGCCCTCTTGGCTTCCTCTTGCTTCTTTTGGATCCATAGGGTATCCAATTGCATGGCAAGAAACTGCCTCATATCACTCTTGAAATCTTCGATCTGATTTGCAAATTCATTTTTGGATAAGGTACTGCTCCCAACATTTCTGCTTGTAGCCATTCGCTCCAGAGGAATGTTTTCTTCTTCTTCTCCCCTAGAGGTTCTTTAAATATGCCTTGATGTCCACCTAGGGCTTCTTCTTAATCACAGCCATCGAAGAAGAGAGAAGGTTGGCTGTGTGAAGCAGTGGGGGGTGTTGTGCAAATATTTTTCTAATTATCTCTACTCCTACAAGGCATGAAATGAAATCTTTTTGGTTGATTTTTTTTTTCTTTTTTATACTTCTACCTGCAAAACTGAAATAGATTGAACTTCAACTAACTATCTTGCTAAAATGAAAATGCGGAATTGAAATGAAAGCAGGAAAGGACTAATCTATTTTGCTCAAATGAAATTGCAGGAATGAAATGCTAGGCTACGCTTGCGGAATTGAAATGCTAATCTACGCTTGCAGAAATGAAATTGCGGAATTGAAATGCTAATCTATGAAAGTGGGAAATGCTAATCTACTTTTGCATAAACGAAATTGCATAATGGAAACGAAATAAACTACTTAGCAGAAGATTGTAGTGGAAAATAGAAGAAAAGCGACAATCACCAATACTCTGACACTTCCCCGGCAACGGCGCCAAAAAGATGGTGGTCTCCAGTATTGTATCAATAATTCTACAACTCCTGGAACTCCCTTCTTTAATTTTATCAACCCAGTAGTTCGTAACAAACTTGGAAGCGACGGTGCTGTATGCACAAGTACTAGCTCTTGCCGCAGCTGTCACTTGGTCAGCTGGCACAAGTCTGCTAGGGGCTTAAGCCAACCTCTATGAGCTCTTATAAGAAGCTTTTTAACTGATGGATGAAAGCTAACTCAAAGGAAGCTAATCTACTTGCGAAAGAAACTGAAAGCCAAAAAGAAACACAAACCCTACCAAACCCTAATTCTACCAGCTAGTCCTACTGACGCAAAGGAGAGCATGCAAACTACTGAAAGAGATGCCATTATTTCTATGAAGGTAAAATACATGTGTCTAGACTACCTCTATTTGAAGAAAACATCTTTTTGTATTTTTGACTAAGTTATTAGAATTATCATGCATGTGCTTTTAACTGGCTTTTCACTGTGCAGAGGTGGATCAAGGAGGAGAAATGCTTGGAAGAGGCTGGGAAGGTTCAGAGAGGGTCTAAGGAGTCCCTAACACCCTTATAGAGAGTTTCACAAAGTTTGGCTGCCAAGAAACCGCGTTTATGAGCTTCTACAGGAAGTCTGCAGGGGTTCTACAGGATGTTCTGGGATTTCTACAGGGTGTTCTGTAATTCTTCTATAGGATGGTTAGAAATGGTATTTTGGAGCATGGATGGAGGGAAAAAGGTGGAGGAATGAGTATGGAGGTGAAATAGGGGTGTAGGGGAGTTCAAGACTTGGAGGATGGAGTTGAGGAGTGGCGCAGATGGTGAGATTTGTTCAAGGAGGGATGAAATGATGTTGCACAAGAAGATGAGAATCATGGCAAAGTAAGCGAATGAGGCAAATGTTAGGTAAGGGTTCTAAGTGAAGGATGAAATACGTAAGTTGGATGGAGTATGTGCAGGTAAGGACGGGTAATAGGTACTCTGCAAGTGGTTTTTCAAACTGAACAAGCAAACACTTATAAAACCTATGACCTAGTTACTTTACTCTATTCTGACCTAAGTAACAACAAAAGGAAATGAACAGCCGTTTATTCGAAATGAAATGCGTGAACTAACTTACGCAACTAAGAAATCATCAACTGAAGCATTTAAACACTACTAATATCAACATCTACAAAAGAGGATTCCAACACTAAGAATTGCATGGCAAAGCAAAACAACGTTTTTGTTGGCAACAAAGTCACATTGGTCCCAGCTCATGATTCGACTGGGGGGAGGTGAGATCCAAGGTGTTTGGTAGCCTTTTTCTGAAGATCTTCCCTATGATTAACCTACCAAGCAAATCTGGACATGAAAAACCTTTTTAATCATCAAAAGCAACCTAAACAACAACACAATATTTAAATCTAAATAGAAGATTTTATTCTAAGAATGCAACAAAGACACATAAAGGTAAACAAAGGAGGTATTGGGCACTTGATATGGGCTCGACCCCAAGAGCTATAGCCTCCTAAGAGAGATTTAGAGCTGATGCAAAGCTAGATTCATCTTTATTGAGCAAGAAAAGAAGAGTTACATCAAAACTGTCCACAAGGGAAACTTGAAAATGTGCTAAAAGCAAAGCTAATCTACTGCCTAAAAATCGAACTACAGACTAGCTAAATCCTGCCTACAAAATGACTAACCATTGGCTGCAAAATGACTAACCACTAGCTAACCCAAATGAGGCCCTAAGCCTTCTTATTTATACAAATTGAGGACCCCAACAGTCCTCCTAAACTTTAGGGACTCGGCTGCCCAAAACTTGTAGTTAACAAAAATCTACTTGACTTGCTTGGTTTCCCTTGTGCTAATTGATTTGGTGGCCCTTGAACTCCGAGCTAATGGTGGAGAATTCGAGGTAAGGGCCCATAAATGAAGGGAACACCTTCCTAAAAATACTCTCCACGAATTTGGTTGCCAAGTGCTCATTTCAACCATTGATTTTGTCTCTAAATTGACCTAAAAGGCTACACAAAGCACACATTAGACTTGTTGGCATAATGACTAACCCAATTCACTCTATTAGCATAAATATAATAAAAAACATGCAATAAACTAATGAGAATGGTGGATTAAGTCAAATTAGGAGGTTGAATGAACCCAAATAATTATCCATTTTTGGGGCTCATCAACAGATCCTATGTACTTCGACATAATCTAGATTGTTGCGAAGTAACTTCCTACGTCGAAGTTCTTTCGACAACATAGTTTATCGTCCCGTGCCCACTTTCAACTATAGGTGGCACTAAGACTATTGTCCTTTCTTCCTCAGGGTGAAGCTGTAGGAGCAGGGCTGTCCCTATACAAATTCAATCTATTTCCATTTACTTTTCCCTTAATCAATTCTCCATTTAACTTTTATAACTGAACTGTGCCTCCATCAATAATATGCTTAATAATATATGGTCCTAGCTAATTTATCTTGAATTTTCCTAGAAATTGTACAAAATTATTGTCATAGAGGAGAACAAAGTATCCTACTTGGAACTTCTTCTGATTAATATGCCCATCATGTCGGTCCTTTTCTCTTTATTTTTGTACTTTCTCATGGAATCCTGTTATAAATATGTCTTCTTCCAAATAAATCAACTAGGACATTATTTCCTTCATTATTCCAAGGTCTGCCATATTTGTAAAAGTTTCAATCCTTAGCCTAGGGACAATGTATTCCATGGGAATCACAACTTCTGCCCATAAATGAACATGAAGGGTGTTTGACCTGTCAACTTCTTGCATGTAGTTTTATAAGCCCATAATACTGCTCGAACCCTAAGGTCCCAATCATCTCTGTTTATATTGCATACCTTAGTCAGTGCATTCTCCAAAATATTATTGAATGATTCCATAGTTCCATTGGCTTGAGGGTGATAAGGAGTACTCTTTTTTGTGATAAACTTGAAATTCCCCAGTGAAAGCTTCAATAATATTGCTCAGGAAATGCAAACCTTGGTCACTCATCAAGATCTTTGGATACCCAAATCTAGATAGTATGTACTCAAAAATGAACTTTGCAACAATATTTACACTACAATCCCTTACTGGTTATGCTTTGGCCCATCTTGTCAAATAATCAGTTGTAGTAATTATGTACCTTGCACCAGTCCTCCTTCTATGTGGATTCGTAGGTCCAACAAAATCAATAGCCCATTTATCAAAAAACTGCAATGTAACCTATGGTAGTAGTAGCATCTAATCTCTTCTTGAAGGTTTTCCTATTCTTTGGCACACATCACAAGAATTTCAATACTCCTTTTCATCTCTACGTAGTGTAGGACACCACAATCATGCTCTCAAAATCTTTTGTGCAATAGCTTTTCCTGCATAATGTCCACCAACTGCAGCCTCATGAGCCTATCTTAGAATGATTTTCGTTTCATGTTCAGGAACATACATGTGTAGTGTCTCACCTGGTCCAATCTTATATAAGTGTCCTTCTACGAATGAAAAATCATTTGCCTTCACCAATAATTATTTCCTCTCCTTCATATTATATTATGAAGGAGCCATTCCCCTGTTCAAAAATTGAATAATGTTTGCAAAATGGCCATCCACAATTCTGATTGCAAATAACTACGCATCAGAGAGATTATATTCTATGATGGCTCATTCTTCACTTATTTCTAATAGTCACAAATGGTTAGGTACTCCATTCAGTATTCCTAGTGTAACAATGATTTCAAAATCATATTCCTAAAATAACAATAACCATTTGCAAACTTTTCCTCCTAAGACAAGATTATTAACCAAATACTTTAGTGCAGAATGATCTGTAAATGTCTTGAAATGTGATCCCAACAAATAATGTCTAAAATTTTGCAAGGCATATAACATTTCCAATCCTTACCTTTCTGTAGTTGTGTAATTCTTCTCTGCTTTAGATAGTTTACTACTTGCAAAAGCTATACAATGATGAATTTCTCTTGCACCAGGCTGTCTTTTGACATTCTTCATCCCATCAAAAAATGACATTTTTCTTCTATAATTTTTCCATAGGTGCAGTAATCTAAGCACATCCTTTGATAAAATTTCTGTAATATCCTATATGTCCCAATGTAGTGTGAGGCTGTATTAATTTCTTTGGTGGAGGTAAGCTTACAATCATATCGATTTTCATGGGATCCACCATCAATCCTTGCTTGCAAACAATATGTTCCAAAAATATACCAAAAGGCGCACAAAATATACAGTTCTTTAAGTTCAGGGAAATCCGATACCATCTACATGTATCAAGCATAAGTATTAAATATCTAGTATGTTTGATTAATAACCCAAATACTGTCCAATCATCAAAATATAATTCTAGAAATTTGTGGGTATATTCTTTGAAAGTTGTGACCACCACCCTTGAAAATATACGAGGGGCATTCTTCAGTCCAAAAGGAATCACTGTGTATTGATATGAACACCATTCTGTAGCAAAGGTTGTCTTATGTTGATATTTAGGTGTGATTATAATATGAAGATATCCTGAAAATCCATCTGTAAATGAATCAACTTCCTGCCCTCCTATGTTGGCTAGTACTTCATCTGTGAAAGGGGAAGAGAAAAGATCATGTAATCATGCATCATTCAACTTCCTCAAGTCAACACAGATCCTAATTTCACCTTGAGTTTTTATTTTCTTGTACCACCACAGGACTTACCCTTTCTTATTCTTCCACATGTTCTATGACTGATGTTGCTATCTGTAAGATCTTTGCTTCACTAGCTTCACCTCAGGCTTAAGGGGAGATTTTCATAACTCCTAAATCTCTTACTATACCCTTCATTTCTGAAAACTTAGTGGGAAACAAATCTTGATATTTATGAAGCAATTATGTAACCTTGTTGACTCTCTCTTCATCCCAATATCCTATAGTTGCAAACTTTAGTGCCTCCTCTGATCCTATATTTACCTTCTTTGTCTTTCCTTGCTTTGTTATATCTGGTATCTCTAGCTCAAGTCCATTGATTTCGAGGTTTCCTTTTGATTCTGCTATGCCAATTTTGTGAGGATATTCTTCTTCTTCTGCAATAAGGTTATAGAATTCTAGTGCATGTTCTATCTTCTCAGCCCAATCAAGTTTCTTCCACGTACTTGTAGTTGTATTCTCAAAGATCTTCTTCTTAACTGTCTAAAGGGCTGAATCTATATATGGACAATCATCTTCAAAGCTAAATGTCAATATAAACCCATCAACCATATCTGCCCAACTCATAGTACCATGTCGAAGCTCTGTTTCCAGGTACCAATTTTGAGGAATTGTCTCCAATTTCTGAATGAACCCATGTACCCATTCTTGTTGTGGAATCTCGTTCCATGATGTAGTACATAACTGCATATGCTCCTTGTGACTAGTTTCACCATCATATTTCAATTCCATCTCTATGTTTATCTGACCAAATATTATCCACATCAACCTTTGACATTCCTGCCAACCTCCTATATTCTTCTTATCTGTACCCCACCATATAGAAAGAGTAGCTTTTAGGGCTATATCCAAAGTTAAGAATATTTGAATTTATAAAACCTATTCCTCATAATTATGAAGAAATTTATTCACATCATCCAGCCTATCATAAGAAGGTAGGTTACATACCTCAGATGTCATGTAGTGAACTAATTTAGTAACTCTTACACAACGCCTTCTAGATACCTCATGTAACCTGTTCTACTAATTCTCCAATTATTCTTCTAAATTTGATGTACACGAACTGTCATGCTCCCAAGTTAACGTTCCCTCTACAGTATGATTAACAAAATATTGTCCCTTTTCTGTCAATTGATATCAGTTGCATATTACTCTTCTCTAAGTAGCTTTGTATATCTTTCTGCTTCTAATGGATCCAAGGGAACAATTACCCTCATGTCATTTCCTTCGAATATCATTTGCCTCTTCTTTAGATTAATTATAGCCATATTATCAAATGGCCAGCCATGTCCAAGCAATGCACGATAAGTGTTACTATCATCAATGATCTCTACTACTTCAAAGTCAACAGTACTGTGAAATACTTCAATATTCACTATTACACCTAGTAGTATTCCTAAGGGGAAGATATATTTCTAATTTTCCATTTTTAACCAAATAGGTGATCAATGTAGCTTCAACTTATCCATTAATTCCCATGTATTCTTTGTCAAAACATTAGCATTAGATCCCAAATCCAGAACAACTTGATCCATCTCATATTCTCCTATTTTCACACTAAGCCTCATTTCTCTTCCAATTCTCTTTTGTTGATGAAAATTATTCATTGCGTGTATCTCATTTCACGGTGTTTCTTTTGATGCCAAATAATCTATCAACTATTGAAGCCCTTATACAACCTTTTGATCTCTTAAAAATTTCATACACATTTACAGAAAAGACTTTAAAGTACCTCCTTGATTTGTTGAATCCTAGTCCTCCGTTGGAGCTCGATCCTGTGTTGAGGCTTGGTTCTACATCGGAACTTGATTCTGTGTCGAAGCTAATGATACATCGCAGCTAGTTTTCTCCTTTGGCTGCACACTAGAGGTCGAAGCTCCAACATCCATAAAGCTTTGATTTTCTTATATAAACACTTATTTTTAATTTTGAATATAAAAAACATGAGCTTTCTCAACAATTTTTGTAACCCATGAAGTTTTAGATTTGTTGTTTCCATTTTCTTTATCAATATCGGCCGCAACTTGACTTCTAGTAACAATACTAATTCATGGTTCGTCATTCCTTCCTTTTGTGGTCATCATTTGAATATTTTGTGTCGGCTACTGATTCCTTTTTCTTACATTTTTTCCATAAGTATAGGGAATTATTCCATTACACGGTCAAAAGATTTACAGTACTTACATGTCGTAGTAGGGTTCTGACAATCTCTCACAAAATTACCAGCCTGACCGTATTTATAGGAAATAATATGTCCACATCCTCGACCAGCTATAACACCTCGACCTCTTCCTTGGAAGCCTTCTCGACCACCACGTTGTCCACTTCCTTTGTGCCCATGTTCTTGTTCTTGCATTCTATTAGTGTCAGCATTTCTCTCCATCATTAGTTCATATTCTCAACAACTGTTCTCATCATGTCCTACTAATTTACAAAATTTGAAATATATGATCCTTGGGGTCTTCACATTCTTCTACAAAAGGTAGAATTATTCTGAGTGATATTGCCCTCTGCTCTTGCGTATCTCGCACCATAGGCAAGATCTTGCATGTAAGGGAGTCAATTCCCCACTATCCATGTAATCCCTAAAGATATGACATTGTTCTTTATAATGTCTGGGCCTCTAGTCTGCACTTTGTAAATCATCCTTCTTCTCTGACTTCTTTTCTCTTCTTGATATCTGATATCTGCAGGGTTAGGTTGACCAGTTGACTCTAAATCTGTTCCATACCTAGATTAGTATCTCCTATTGGCGAAGCTTCCAACTTCATCGTAAGCCACAAAGGTTTGGCTTGACTTGTTATCTTTTGTTGCATCAATGGTAGTATGATTTATGGTAACAACGCAACTATAAAACATTCTTGATGTTGTTGCGAAGCTATTTCAAAGCTCACTTGGTCTAACAATTCCTTAAATCTTTGATCAAATTCCCAAACAAACTCAATAGGTTTTTGTTTAATTTCTTTTAACTTAGTGATGCACTGTGACTCAAACTTTGGCTTATTAAATTCTCTTATCAATACTTCTTTAATATCTGTAAATGTTCTATTATACTTATTCGAATACTTCATATACCATGTTCGATCTCTATCTCGCAGCATCGTAATGAGATGTGCTTTCTTTAAAATTTTATCATTGATCTACTTCATGGTCCATACGACTTTATGTAAAAACCAAAACTGCTTTGGATCCTCCCATCAAGTTACTTTGAAGACAAGCAACTTAATATCATCAACCATATTTTTTCTTGGAGGGGGAGGGGTAGGGGGATGGATAAGGGGAGGGGCGTGGGGGGTGAGAGAGGGGTAGGGATAAAACCAAAAACACCCTATCTACTACTAGATTCTGGCTTCGATGAACTTTCAGGCTGGAAGGGTCAATACTACAGAGTTACATTGGGTTTCTTAGGGAGACTTTCTTCACTTTCGGATTCACTCAAAAGAGGGATATAGTTAGTTTCTTTGAAATTCTTTGGATATTGGCCACACATTCTCTTTCGAGTGTCTATTCTATATCTTTTTCCACTTCGCATTGTTCCAATATCTTTTATGGATCTTTTGCCAAACATAAGTAGTCTAATAATCTAATTTCATTCATAAAACTCCCTTTTCACACAAAAACATCTTAATTCAGAGTTTTGGAGAACTCAAGTATTTACCTCACAGTCCTTTGAAGAATTGTCATTCTGCTTCGTTGTAGGACACAGTCGATCCTACCGTGAACTTCGTAATGAATCCTCCCAAGATTCTATCTATCCAAAAATCAACACCTCTTGAAATCCTATTGTCAGTGCCCTTGAGTCATTGTATTAGCTCAGGAGTCCACTCCTTAGGTTTGTCTCCTTCAAAACAATATTTTCTTTCGGTCAAACTTGATATCCAATCATACAGCTCAACATGAAACAAAACAAATAAAATCTCGTATTTTTTTTCAAAAATATAATTTTGTAATCACCTTTTATATGACAGATGAGGGCTTCTATTATCTTAATCTAAAAATTCTCTTTCCTTCTATTCTACCCAATCTTGAATTTCCATCTTTGACGAATGCCACATCCACATATCCCTCAAATATATCCCAGTCCCAACAAAAAAACCATTTTTTAGTTTAGGTTGGGCTGACCCAAGTTTGATCTATATTGCGCACCAGCAAAACCCTCAATCACTGGCCCTTTTGGCAATGACCTGTCAACAAATCGCAGTCTCACCCTAAGTGACTATGGGAGGATGTAGAACTAGGTTTTTGCAGCCTTGAGGATGCAATGTGGTATTTTTATGCTCTTTTGTCCTTGTCAGGCCAGGAGTAACTCCAGTTTGGCAGAAAACTGATACGATTTATTTCAATAGGTAGCTATTGTTATATACAAAGAATGTGACTGCTCAGTTCATCTTCTGATGACTGTTCACATTCCAAATTCACCCAATCGCAGAGGATTAGTGTCAACATTCCCCCCCTTAATCTGAAGGGATGTTGGTGAGTCCAAGCATCGTTCTGAATCTTTCAAGCTTTTCTCTTCCAAGCGCTTTGGTGAAGATGTCTGCAATTTTCTCATTTGTGGAAAAATGGCGGAGATGGATTGTTTTGGCCTCAACATGATGTCGGATCAGATGATATTTAGTATTGATGTGCTTTGTACGATCATGGAACTTAGGGTTCTTGACCAACTTTATTACAGAGGTGTTGTCAATCATGAGTGGAGTTGATTGTACTTGTTTTATGTTGGGTCCCTATAATACTAGTCATTACCCCATTACTATTGTAGTTATACCCCTTATTTATATTTTTGTGCCCCTATTACCCCCATATTGTTATTTCTGTGCCCCATAGAATCCCTCTATTGTTATTTTTGTGGCTTTATATTATTATTGTTAGGTCGGCTGGATTATATTGTGACTCCTTAGACTCCTATATATAGAAAGGAGGTTTTGTCATTTGTATCATTGAAGAATTTTTCATTTATGTAATGTAAAGGAGGTTTCCCCCTCGAAGAGGCTGAATTCTAAGGCGTTGATCTATCTTTTCTATCTTTTCTTGAGCTGGTTTCATAACATTTGGTATCAGAGCTTTGGATTCTAGGGTTTTGCTGCTCCAAACAGGTCATCATGGCATGTTCGCTATAACTTTGTTTCTGTGACGTTTCAGAAGTCGCAAAAAAAACCCATTTGAGAAGAAATCGTGCTGAACTTGGGATCCAAATTTCTGAGCTTTTTGCGCGATATTTTCGGAGATATGATTTGAGGAAGTATGTCTTTTTGCAGACTCCTGAATTACATTCAAAACAAGTGACCTAGGGAAAATCGTCATACCTTTCTCTCTGGGGATTGGATTGAAATTTCGTGAGAAGGTACAGAAAGAGGACTGACTGTAGTTTCTTGGATGTGTGTTTTAGATTCAAAGGTTGAAACAATGACTCGTGGCACGTCGTACAAGTTCGCTCCACTGAACCAGTCTAAAACCAAGTCACTGTGGGAGATTTCACATAACTTTTCCTTGAGAATCCAATTTGGCTTAGACTTGTGGCATTGGAAAGAGGACACAGAAGGCTACTACAGGTAGAAATTTTAGAACTGGATGATCCGAAATTACAGAGATACATCAGACTCAATATCAGGCTTCTATAAAGTGAAAAAAAAGGTGTGTAGTTTTTTATTAATTTTTGTGTAAGCTTGGTTTAACGGAATTCAAAGGGCATAGTAAAGCATTATTATCGGTAACTGATGCCCCGAGGAAAGAAAATGCAAACACCTAGTAAGGAACCTGAAAGCTCTAGCATGACTCATGAAGAAGAGGAAGAAATGCTACATGATATATCAAAATTACAAGAACAAGTGCAACAAATGTCACGCTCACAAAAGCTAAGGAGAAGAAATTATTCTACATAGATTGTGAAGAGGAAGAAGAAAAGGAGCAAGAAAGGTCAAAAGAAGAAGATATACTCCAGGAACAAAGCCTAGATGAAGAACAAATAAATCCGACAATATCTTGTAATGCATTGGCGGGAATTACCACTCCTCAAACCATCAAGATAGAAGGACAAATCAAGAAGAAAAAGGTAATAGTGTTGATTGATTCAGGAAGCACCCACAATTTTATTCATTGTAGGGTAGCAAAAGAATTGAATTGCTTCCTATATCCAGCACCAGAGTGTCAAGTAATGATTGCAAATGAAGGAACAATAAATTGCTCTGGAAAGTGCCATAATATCAAGCTATCCATGGGAGAATATGTATTGACTAGCCCAATGCTTTCCATTCCAATGGGAGGTGCTGATGTTGTACTAGGAGTCCAATGGCTACAATCCTTGGGTACAATAGCTTTTAATTTTCAAGAACTTTTCATCAAATTTTCTACGGAAGGAAAGGGAGTTGAATTAAGGGGTATTGGAGGGAAACCAGGAAAGATAATCATATCTAATGGCATGACTAAGCTTCTTAAAAAGGAGCAAAGAGGTGTAATTGCACAATTATGTTTGCTAGATGTTTCCACATTGGAATCATATATTTCTCCAGATCTCCAAAATGTCCTGGACAATCATTCCAAGGTATTTGAGACTCCCAAAGGTCTCCCACCTATGCGTGATCATGATCATGCTATTCATCTGATTCCAGGAAGTGTTCCTCCAAACATCAGGCCGTACAGATATCCCTATGCCAAAAAAAGTGAAATTGAATGTATGGTTGCAGAAATGCTAGAGGCTGGTATAATTCAACGAAGTCAAAGTTCTTTCTCAGCTCCAGTAGTATTGGTGCACAAGAAGGATGGATCATGGCACATGTGTCCGGATTATAGGGAGCTCAACAAGCTCACTATTAAAGATAAGTTCCCCATTCCTGTTATTGATGAATTATGGATGAATTGCATGGATCAATTTACTTCACCAAGTTGGATCTTCGTTCGGGATATCATCAAATCAGAATGAAGATTGAAGACATTCCGAAAATGGAATTTAGAACTCATGAGGGTCATTATGAATTTTTGGTCATGCCTTTTGGCCTTACCAATGCACCTTCAACATTTCAAGGTTTGATGAATTCAATTTTCAAACCATTCCTTAGAAAATTTGTGTTATTATTTTTTGATGATATACTAATCTACAGCAAGTCTTGGAAGGATCATGTTGAACATGTTGACAGGGTGCTACAACTATTGGAGGAGAAACAATTATATGCAAAAAGATCCAAATGTTTCTTTGGAGTCCAGGAGGTGGAATATTTGGGTCATATTGTATCTCATGAAGGAGTTAAGGTAGACCCTAGCAAAATTAAAGCCATTAAGGAATGGAAAATCCCCACATCCATAAAGCATCTGCGAGGATTTCTTGGGTTGACAGGGTATTATCGCAAGTTTGTTAAGAATTATGGAGAATAGCAGCACCTCTAACAACATTATTGAAGAAAGATTCATTTTCATGGACTCCGGAAGCAACAAAGGCCTTTGAACATCTTAAAGAGGCAATGTGCCAAGCACCGGTCTTAGCTACACCGGACTTCACAAAAACCTTTATTGTGGAATGTGATGCTTCAGGAAATGGAATTGGTGCTGTTCTAATGCAAGATGAAAGACCCATTGCTTTTGAAAGTCGTCCAATCAAGGGAAAGTTTTTAAGAAAAGCTATTTATGAGAAGGAAATGTTGGCAATACTCCATGCACTTAAGAAATGGCGACCCTACCTAATGGGAAGACACTTCAAGGTAAAAACGGATCATGATAGCCTTAAATACTTTTTAGAACAAAGATTATCCTCTGAAGAGCAACAAAAGTGGGTCACAAAGATGTTGGGTTATGACTTTGAAATCATCTACAAAAAAGGGAAGCAAAATGTGGTGGCAGATGCACTCTCAAGAAAGGATGAGGATGTGGAAGCATTGTTGTGTGCCATTTCTATTATCCAACCAGATTGGATAAACGAAGCAAGGGAGGAATGGAAGAATGATGAAGAAGTGTGGGCACTTATTCGAAAGCTACAACAAGATTCCAGTACTTCTGATACATTTAGCTAGCAAAATGATTCGTTATGGTACAAAGATCGCTTATACCTCTGTAAGAATTCCCAGCTAAAACAAAAGATTCTTATGGAATTTCACACTTCTCCCTTAGGAGGGCACTCAGGATTTTTAAAAACTTACCACAGGGTTAAGAAGGAATTTTTTTGGGATGGCCTTAAATCAGATATTCAAAAGTTTGTGGAGAAATGTTTGGTTTGCCAGCAAAATAAAGTTGAAACAATTAAGACACTGGATCTATTACAACCTTTATCCATTCCAAGCCAACGTTGGGAGGAGGTTTCAATGGATTTTATCACAGGTTTACCCAAGTCTGAGGGAAAGAGTGTCATCATGGTGGTAGTTGACAGACTTACCAAGTATGCACACTTTTGTGCATTATCACATCCATTTAAAGCCAGTACAGTTTCTACTGCATTTATGGAAACAGTTCAAAAGCTACATGGAAACCCAAAGATTATTGTAAGTGACAGAGATCCCATTTTCACTGGAAATTTTTGGACAGAATTATTTTCTTGTCTTGGTACTCAGTTAGCTCATAGCTCATCTTATCATCCTCAATCTGATGGGCAAACTGAGATAGTAAACAAATGTTTGGAAGGATATCTTCGTTGCTTTGTATCTGATAAACAGACACAATGGGTCAAATGGTTGCCTCTGGCTGAATGGTGGTATAACACTTCCTTCCATACAACAACAAAAATGACCCCATTTATGGCACTTTATGGGTATCAACCACCATCCATCACATCATATTTAAGAGAAAATTCTAAGGTTCAGGCAGTGGAACATCACATCGAACATCAACAACAAGTCCTCCAACTCTTAAAGGATAACCTCGTGTTGGCACAAAATAGAATGAAACAACAGGCAGATCAACATCGCAGTGAAAGAAGTTTTGATGTAGGTGATTGGGTATTCCTACGGCTACAACCATATAAGCAAATGTCCCTAAAGCAAGCTAAGAAGGATAATAAATTATCACCAAAGTATTATGGTTTTTACAAGGTGTTGCAAAAGATTGGTACTATGGCATACAAATTGGAGCTTCCTGCAGCTTCTCGATTGCACCCAGTTTTCCATGTTTCATGTTTAAAGAAGGTTATAGGTGACAAGCTCCCAATTCAAACAATATTGCCAGAACTTGACGAGGAAGGAAAAATTATATTGGAACCGGAAGCAGTCACAGAAACAAGAACTCGACAGCTACGAAATCGATCAATTTCAGAGTATCTTATCAAGTGGAAGAACTTATCCGCTGAAGATTCCATGTGGGAGGATGAGAATTTTATGCAGAAGTATCCAAAACTACTCAAGCGTTGAGGACAACACTTTTTTGAAGGAGAGGGGCATGTTGGGTCCCTATAATACTAGTGATTACCCCATTACTATTGTAGTTATACCCCTTATTTATATTGTTGTGCCCCTATTACCCCCATATTGTTATTTCTGTGCCCCATAAAATCCCTCTATTGTTATTTTTGAGGCTTTATATGATTATTGTTAGATCGGCTGGATTATATTGTGACTCCTTAGACTCCTATATATAGAAAGGAGGTTTTGTCATTTGTATCATCGAAGAATTGTTCATTTATGTAATGTAAAGGAGGTTGCCCCCTCGAAGAGGCTGAATTCTAAGGCGTTGATCTATCTTTTCTATATTTTCTTGAGCTGGTTTCATAACATTTTACGTGAAAATATTCAAGAATTTTTCTGAGACACACAGTTTCTTTCGTTGCTTCAGATGCTGCCACATATTTTGCTTCTGTTGTGGAATCTGCTGGAACTGATTATTTGCGTGATCTCCAAGAGACAACTCCTGATCCAAGACTCATAGCATATCTTGAGGTAGATACCCCAGTTTCTTTGTCTCCATCGAAGTCTGAATTAGAGTATCCAATCAAGCTGAAGTCGTCCACCTGTGTATACTTGATTCCAAGGTCTTGAGTTCCCTTCAAGTACCTTAGAACTCTTTTTGCAGTAGACCAATGTCCCTCACAAGGCTTTTGCATAAACCTGGAGAGGATTCCAACATCAAATGAAATGTATGGTCTGGTAGTAGTGAGGTAGATGAGACTTCCTACAAGCTGTCTATACTTTGTTGCATCCTCAAATTCCTTTCCTTCAATAGATGTGAGCTTTAAGTTTTGTTCCATTGGAGTAGAAAGAGGATTGCACTCTGTCATGCCAAATCTGTTTAACAAATCTCCAATGTATTTCTTTTGAGAAAGAAATATGGATTTTGGATGTTGGGTTACTTCAATGCCAAGATTGTAATGAACATAGCCCAAATCAGTCATTTCAAAACTTTTCCCCGATTCCTTCTTTATGGATGCAATGTAGCTTTCATTGTTCCCTGTCATTAAAAGATCATCTACATATACCATAAGATATACAACTGCTTTTCCAGCTTTCTTGACAAATAAAGTTGCATCATCAAGATCAAAATGATTGAAGTTGAGTTTCATAAGATGCTCAGTTATTTTTTCATACCAGGCTTGCGGTGCTTGTTTGAGGCCATACAAGGAATTCACAAGTTTTCATACTTTTTGTTCATGACCTTTCATAGCAAATCCTTCAGGCTGGGACATAAAAACATTCTCTTTTAGATCTCCATTCAAGAAGACAGTTTTTACATCCATTTGATGGACTTTCCAACCGTTCTAAGCTGCTAGTGCAAAGAGGGTTTGGATGGTGGCCCATTTTGTTGTGGGGGCAAAAGTTTCCTCATAATCAACCCCTTCCTTCTGTGCAAAACCTTTTGCCACAAGCCTAGCTTTGTGCTTGTCAAATGAGCCATCAGCTTTGTACTTGTTCTTGTAGACCCACTTGTAGCCAATTGGTTTGGTTCCAAATGGAGGATCAACCAGCTTCCAAGTGCCATTCTTTATGAGGGCATCATACTCCTTTTGCATTGCTTCTTTCCATTCATCATGAGAAGCAACTTCTTTGAAGGAAGTTGGTTCAAAATCTGTAGACAAGCTCAATTCACAATCATAAGTAACATCCATATCAACAAGTGAGTTAGAGTCATCTACATCACCTCCATTTTGTCGGTTTGAATTTCTGGTTCTTGTTTTTCCAATTTCATCAGGATGAACACTTTCAAGTGTCTTTGTCAGCCACTTTGGGGGACCTTTCTGAGATGGTCCAGGCTGCTCTGTTGATTGAGTTGGGACTGAATCAATATTGAGTTTCCCAATTCTATCAATTACATCATTTAAAGCATCATCCGTTGTTGGAGTTTCATTCGGGGGAGAGTGTTCTTCAAAAGAAGATTCCACATGTTGATCTAGTATAGGAATCCCCCCTTCAAGATGTGGAATCTGATTATCAAATTCTTGAAATGATTTCGTTTTTGCGAATCTATCCAAGTGATCAAGTTGTCGCTCAACAACATTGTCAGATTTGGATGATTCAAGAAAAATTACATCTCTAGATACAACAAACTTTTTATTTACTTCATCATAGAGGCGGTATGCTTTGGAGGTGTTTGAGTATCCCAGGAAGATACACTTACGACTTCTAGCACCAAGTTTGTTTCTATGTACCTTTGGTATCAAAGCATAACATGTGAAACCAAAGATCCTAAGATGTTTTACCGAAGTAACATGTCCATACCATAATTCATAAGGAGTCTTGTTTCTTATAGCATTAGATGGACATCTATTCTTTATATATGCAGCACATAGAACAACATCAACCCAAAACATTATCTTTACATTTTTCAAGAAAATCATGGATCGTACCATATTCAAGATTGTTCTATTCATTCTTTCAGCTACACCATTCTGTTGGGGATTATAAGGCACAATTGTTTGATGTTTGATTCCATGTTGGCAAAGATAGTTTTCAAATTCATTTGATGTATATTCTTTTCCATTATCAGTGTGAATAGACCCAATATGAGATTGTGCATCATTTTCAATCCATTTATGAAAATTCTTGAATGTCTGAAAAGCATTAGATTTGTTCTTCAATAAATAAACCCAACACATTCAGGTGTAATCATCAATAAATGTCATGATATATTTATTTCCATTTGCAGAAGGAACAGGCATTGGACCACATAAATCTGAATGAATGAGTTCAAGCTTCCTATGTGCTCTTGAATGTGAATCATGAAAAGACTGTTTGCTATGCTTTCCTAGAATGCAAGCATCACATTGCTTATGTTTCCTAAGAACTGTAGGCAAACCAGCAACACCATTTTTCTTCAATAAGCGAAGACTGTCATAGTTTAAATGTCCAAATCTAGAATTCCATAATAAACTTGATGGAAGTGTACCTTCTTCATGATGAGAAATATATGAGAAATGTTGTGCATGAGTAGAGGTTCCTTGTAGTTTGAGAAGTCTTTCTTCTTCTATTCCCCTCATGACAAGTGAGCGGTCAGAAGCTTTTCTTACCTAAAGCTTGCCATCAAACATATGAATGGAGTGACCTTGCTGGCAGATGTGGACCAAGGATAGCAAGTTTCTCTTGAGCTGTGGGAGATATAGAACATGATCCAGAAGAAAGTCTGGAAGACCAGGCAGTTTAATCCTGATTGTGCCAAGCCCTGATGGCTTGATTTTTGACTGATCTGCAAAGTATACTGCTCCATAAACATTGTCAGTGAAATCTTCAAAAAAATATTTTCTATGAGTCATGTGACATGTTTCTCCTGAATCAAGCAACCAATCATTTTTCCAGGAAGCAAGTGAAGCATTAAACAAATCTTCATTTACTCCAATGTTACATTGTGCTTCAATATAGTGAGCAGATTCAGGTGCTTTACCTTTGTCTGTATCATCAGTTTTACCATTCTGCTGGTTTCTTTTCTGCTCAATTTTGTCCCATGGTAGCTTGCACGTAGAAGCATCATGTGATCCATTTATTTTGCAGCGAATGCAGTGTAAGTCCGCCTTTTCTCCTTGAGAATGTCTACCCCCCCCCCCACCTCTAAAGTATCTTCCTCTTCCTCTTCGTCCACCTCTTCCTCTTGTAGAATCTTGAGCAGGATGCTTTTCTTTATGAGCAAGGCACACAATCTCTTTAGAAGATTCAGGGGCTGTCTTCTTTCCAAAGAATTTCTCTCTTTCAGCAAACTTTTTCACAAGAGAGTCAAAGGTTATATCTTTAAGATTTGCATTTGCTTGTAAAGACTCAAGATAATTGGAGTAGGTAGGATAGAGTGCCTTGAGAAAAGAAATAAGAGGGATATCTAGCTCAACCTTAGTGGATTTTATATCATGCATTATAGACTTTACTTCAGATGCAAGAGCAAGAGGATCATTATTTTTCAGTTCAAGAGTGAAGAGTTTAATCATGAGCTGAAAAACTTCAAGTGCAGAATGTGAGTCATAGAGTTATTTCATCTTTTGTAAAGCTTCAAAGGCAGTTGAATATGATGAAATATGGTGACTCACCTCTTCATTTACAGATGCTGCGATTAATGCATAGGCTTTGTTGTTCTTGTTTTCCCAAATGACGAGCTCTTTGTCTGAGGTAGGTTGTACTGGGTCATTGTCTCCTTCTCTGACACACACTCCTTTCCACAACTCATTGAAGATGAGGGTGTGTTTTATCATCCGGGACCATTCAGGATAGTTCTCCTTGCCAGTGAGAACTATTCCTACCATAGAGATGATTGAATGCATTCTGTAAAAAAAAATTACTTCTGTTGATAAAAAAAAATTCTACTGATATACAGTGAAATTGTACTCGAAAATTTCTATGGGAAACAATTTTGGTTTTTTAATTCATATCACAGTCAATAATCAATCATTCACCACGAGCTCTACAAAGTTGGAGCAGCAACGGCATCAACCGCAAGCTCTACAAAGTTGGAGCAGCAACGACATCACAATTTCAAACTCTGATGGTAGACATCTCATGTAATCTGAGAATGTTTTAAATAAAACATTAAACATCTATATTCTAGAGTTGTTTCTTACAATTTGCGGCAACATAATAGTAGAACTAATGAAATCCACAAAGCTCACTGAAAAGACTAAAAAAATCACCATAACTCCCTTTGACTCTTTAAACCTTGAAGCCACGACTGTTTCTCTTACCACAAGCCATCTCAGAGATCTACTAGTATTTACTCGATGTCTGAAATGAACATATCTGGTCAGCCCATACAAATCCACCAAATTGCTTTTCAAGATTGCAGCATTACCGCATCACTAGTTGAGTAGTTATGAATAGAAGGAAAAGAGCGCCACCGCATCAATGTAGACAGATATGAATAGAAGATTATTATCGTATCACTGAAACTTGATAAAAGGAAATTACAAGTTTGTGACAAAATTTTAAAATAATGGGACAACGTATTGTTTTAAACAATAATGGGATTGCGTATTGTTTTAAACAATAATGGGACAGCGCAAAATACAAACACAGGTTTGTGACAGCATTTTAAAATAATGGGATAGTGTATTGTTTTAAACAATAATGGGACAATGCAAAATACAAAACAAACTGATCAACCTCTTCCCACCATCGAAATTCCGATTCAGACTTGTTCCGAACAACATTATAAAAAGAGTCAGATAAAATAAGATGCGGGCACCTGCTAGACCTCGAACTGGTAAAAACTTTGTAATTTACAAGCGAGCCATGGCAAAAGGAAAAGAGCCTGCGAAATAAAAATGACTGAGTTTTAGAACAATGTTGTTGATCGATGGGGTAGGATTGAGGTGACTGAGCCAGCGGAATTCACTCTGAAGAAGGAGAATAATCTTTGTCAAACTCTCAGTAAACAGTGGACAGATACTATGGCAGAGGCGCGTTATGTAAGGACTGAGGCAGCGCTGGTGCGCCAGAGAATGCTTTGGACAAATGGGTTATGGCAGAGGCAGATGCGTGGACAGAGGGAATATGGCAGACGCAGAGCAACACTTGTCAGGCCAGGATAGAGGATTTACAGGAGCATAATAGCTAAAACAAGGAGTTGGCTCTGATACCATGTGAGGCCAGGAGTAACTCCAGTTTGGCAGAAAACTGATACGATTTATTTCATTAGGTAGCTATTGTTATATACAAAGAATGTGACTGTTCAGTTCATCTTCTGATGATTGTTCACATTCCAAATTCACCCAATCGCAGAGGATTAGGTGTCAACAGCCCTTAACATACATAAGTTACTTCGCATTGATACATTACTTTGCCACATTACATTCATTACTTAACAGATATTATATAAATCGATACATCATCACTGTGTTGAAATAATATGCAACTGTAACAAATTGCTACGCTATAATAGATAATAAGAAAAAAAACACATGAAGGCAGACAGTTATCATTGTTCATCCCAATGTGGGACTATGTGCACAAGAAATATTTCTTATAACAAATAATTTTTGCAAGAAACTGTTCTTGGCCTACGCACTCAATTGCAAGGAGTCTGTGTACTCAGATGCAGACTTAGGCCTTTGTGCACTCAGCTGCATAGCCTCGCCTTCTTGCCCAAAATCACAACTCACAAAGATACAACCATTTAATACATGCTATGATTCTTCAACACTATCTCCTTCTTTATTACTCATTCCTATATATACTATAATTACATTGAGGGATATATCATCGTCATACAATGCTTCATATACTATGGACCCCCCTAATAGAAGCTACTATGGTAAAATAACTATTCATCATTTACAAAATTACATTCATTTAACAAAATGGGATGGGCTTTGACCCACTCCAAAGCATATATACCGCACAGTATATCTACTATGCGGCCCACTTTGGTTCTCTACTTCTCCACTTTGTGCTCCACCACATCCTTTACTTCGCACTTTTCTCACCAAAATGCAGAGTCTTCATGAAAACTATGCCAAGTTGAGATGTGCCCAATAGATTGACCAAATTTGGATACGAATTCTTGACTCAATAGCAACTCCATCAACTTAGAAGCCTAGGCCATCTTAGAAAGGTCCTCAAAATGGCTAAAAAGGACACTCGAAAGTGTTAATCCCGATGAGGTTGGAAAGATAGGAACAAGAAATTCAAGTAGGAAAAATTGAGGTGATGTAGATGATTATGATTCAGTTGTTGATATGGATGTTTCTTATGATTGTGAATAGAATTTTCGTACAGACTTGAACCAAATCCTTCAAAGAAGCCTCTTCTCATGATGAATGGAAAGAAGAAATGTAAAAAGAGTATGATGCCTTGATAAATAATGGAACTTGGAAGCTGGTTGATCCTCCATTGGGAACCAAACCAATTGGCTGCATGTTGGTCTACAAGAACAATTATAAAGTTGATGGCTCACTTGGCAAGCACAAATTTAGGCTTATGGAAATGTTTTTTCATAAAATGAAGGGGTTGATTATGAGGAGACCTTTTCCCCCACAATAAAATGGGCTACCATTCAGACACTCTTTTCTTTAGCAACTCATCACGATTGGAAATCCCATCAAATGAATGTAAAAATGACTTTCTTGAATGGATAAATTAAAGACAATGTTTTTATGTCCTATCTAGAAGGATTTATTTTGAAGGGATAAGAACACAAGGAATGAAATATTGTGAAATCCTTATATGGAATCAAGCAAGCACCATGAGCCTGGTATGAAAAGTTGACTGAGCATCTCCTAAAACTCAACTTCAAAAATTATGATCTTGATGATGCAACTTTGTTATTCAACAATGTTGGAAAAATAGTTGTATATCCTATGGTGTATGTAGATGGTCTTTTGATGACAGGGAGAAATGAGAGCTACATTTGATCCATAAAGAAGAAATTGAGGAAAGATTTTGAAATGACTAACTTGGGCTATGTTCACTACTATCTTAGTATTGAAGTAAGTCAAGATCCAAAGTATATATTCCTCTCTCAGAAGAAGTACATTGGATATCTGTTGAACAAGCTTGGCATGGCTGAGTGAAATAATTTGACTACTCCAAAGGAATAGAACTTGAAGCTCACATCCATAAAAGGAAAATAATTTAAGGATGCAACAAAGTATAGATAGCTTGTAGGAAGTCTCAAGTACCTAAATACTATGAGACCAAACAATTCATTTGATGTTCAAATCCTGTCCAAGTTTATGCAAAATATTTGTGACAAACATTGATTTACTGCAAAAGGAGTTCTGAAGTACTTGAAGGGAACTCAAGACTTTGGACTCAAGTATACATAGGTGGGCGACTTTATCCTGATTTGATAATTTGATTCATACTTCGATGGATATAAGGAAACTAGCGTAACTGCTTCAGGTTATGCTATGAGTCTTGGATGAGGAGTTGTCTCCTAGAGGTCACACAAACAATCAGTTCCATCATATTCCACAATAGAGGTAGGATATGTGGCAGGAGCTGAAGTAACAAAGGAAATTGTGTCGCTTAGGAAAATTCTAGAAAATCTGTAGGTGAAACAAGTGCATTCAAATCCAATCATGATTGACAACACTTTTTCAATAAAGTTGGCCAAGAACCCAAAGTTCAATGATCGAATGAATGATCCAGGTGGATATTGGTGGCCACCCACTGATTCCACTTGGACCACCACCATTGTTTCATTCAATTTTTCAGTTTCCTTAATTGTAGCACAATTTACTATTTTTAGCAGTTTTCAGGTCCTAAACTTCCGGAGCCATTTGAGGCCCTAAACGATGTTTTTTCGCAATATACCACCAGTGACTTTTAATATGATGTTTTTTCGTTGTATTCCTCGAAAATATATTTCCAATGGGGTATCATCTGTGTCAAATGGAGATAATATGACCAAGTCATGACCCAGGGAAGTTGGCTGCCCAACTAACCCCAATGGGGCCCATAAAATCTTGGCATTACATCTCCTCGGGTTAGGGTTTTGGTTGTTTAGGGTTTTCTATTACTATTCAATAATAAGAAGGCCCTTGAGCCTCATTCTAATGTATTTTAGAGGCATGTAGCCACCACATCTCTTCTTAAAGATAAGCTACCAACGCCGAGCTAAACTCGTTTCCATACTGTTTGTAAGCATATTTCATTATTTGATATTAATCAAAGGAAGTGTTATTTTTGTTGCATCTTTATATTTATGGTTATATTTATGATTTTTTTTGTTCCTGTTTAAATTTAGATCAATGGTATCAGAGTTTTCTGCTCTTTCTTTGTTTTTCTTTGCATGTCCCGAACAACATCAGGATATAAGGAGTTAGGGCTCGAACTTGTCGAACCTTTGCAAGACCAACCTCGTAAATCTTGATGGCCTCCCATGGAGGAAGAAAAGAAAGATGAGGGAGCAGGAGATCCTATCAAAATATTTCTCGAGGAGGCCCTCGAGAAACAAAGTAATGTGATGATGGATAACTTTTCCCAGATCCTTCAACGATTTCCCACCAACAACGCATCCACATCCAACAACCACTATGGAGGCTCCACACCTTTTAAGGTACAAGTAAACTTTGACATTTCCATATTTGAGGGCCAAATAGATGCAGATGTCATAGATAAATGGTTGAATCTATTAGAAGGATATTTTTTTGTTCATGATTTTTCCACTCAAGAAAAGATTACTTTTTATCTTCTCAAAGCTTCCCCCACGTCAACGACTAGTGGGAAACCTATTGTGAGTAGAAGGATGAAATTACGAACTCACTGTTTTCAGCGACTCCCGCTTGGGATATATTTTGTGATGCCATTAAGGAGTGGTACTACCATGTTAGGAGCTATGCAGACAAGCACATAAAGTGGACCACGCTGTGACAGGGAAGGGACCAAGATGTGTTGGACTTTACAATGTTTTTCATACCCTGTGCATGAAGTTGGGCATCAAGGATTTTGAGAAACATTTGGTACTCAAGTAAAACAACTGCCTACATAGATACATCTAGGACGAGATGGAGTTCCTGGACATCTCCTCACTCCCCATGGCGTATCGATACACCGTCAAGGTCGAGCAAAAGTTTAAACAGAAGGACTGAGATTTTCGACTTTTGAATCCGAAGCAACGGAAATGTGCCCTCAAACCATGGAACAAAGGAAAAATTGAAGGTAGGATGACCCAGGACAACCTACCAAGGCCATAAGCAAAGTAAAACACTGCAAAGCCGAAGAAGGACATGGGAAATTGGTGTGAGTTCCATAAGAGATCCACCCAGAACACAAGTGAGTGTCGGGCCAAGAAATCACTGGTGGCCAAGATGAAGGCTTCAAAACCAGATGCATGTTCTGACTCTGAGTCAGAACCCAACAAGAGGAATGAAAAAGGCAAGCATGTTATTGATCCAGAGCCCAACACCACTGTTGCCACCACAAAAATCCAGAAGGAGGAACCCAAAGATCCAGAGGAGGAGGAGTGTCTCTTCCACTCATAGATGTGGGTGAATGGTTCCCCGTTACAGTTCATTGTCGATAGCGAGAGCCAAAAGAACCTCATTGCAGCAGAGGTCGTAAAGCGGCTAGGGTTACCAACCATAGCACACCCACAACCGTACACCATCAGGTGGCATCACCAAGGGTGGGATCTGTGCGTGAGTCAACAATGTCGCCTTCCATATAGCATCAAGCCCTTCAGGATGAGGTATTATGTGAAGTTTCTCCCCTGATGTTTGTGATGTGTTATTAGGCCAACCATACTTGTGGAAGAAACATTCTGTGTATGACTCAATGCCTCACGCTATTATTGTTATGTTAGGAAATAAGTTATACAGGATCCCAGAGGTAGCCCCACCTACCACCATATCTCTCGTTACTGCAAAAAAATATAGTGAGCTAATTTCCAAAACTGGGAAATCTATTTCCATAATGATATGCCCTCAAGGAAGGAAGAAGACAGTGGCCATGACCTCTAGAAAATTCACGTCCACACCACAACAATAGATGGACAGGGTCATGGAGGAGTACGAGGACATCTTCACCTCCCATGTACGGGTTCCTCTACACTATTAGGTCAAGCATTCCATCGTTTTGACCCTAGGTGTGTCGTTACCCAATGGACCAATCTATTAACGCTCCGTTCTGGAGAAAGATGAAATCAAGAGGAAAATTCAGGAGCTGCTACATAAAGGTCACATTCGGCCAAGTTCTTCACCCTGTGGGAGCCCGATCATGTTGGTACAGAAGAAGGATGGGACATGCAGACTATGTATTGACTATTGTGTGCTGAACAATATCACTCTCTAGAATAGGTACCCGATCCCACAGATTAATGACCTGCTGGACAAACTCAAGGGGGAAAAATATTTCAGCAAGATTGCGTCAGAGTCCGGATATGACTAGGTACCAATCAAACCCTCCGATGTGTGGAAGACTGACTTCAAAGGTAAGGAGGGCCTTTTTGAATGGTTGGTTATGCCTTTTGGGTTGAAAAATGATCCTGCAACCTTCATGAGGCTCATGGATGACATCTTATGGCCATTCACCAACTCATTTGTAGTGGTATACTTGGATGAAATCTTGATCTTCAGCCAAACTTAGGAAGAGCACCTCCACCACATCGAACAGGTTCTCCAAACCCTACGGAAACACAAGCTATGTGCTAATTTTGAGAAATGCACTTATGGCATGACCCAGGTTTAGTGTCTGAGATACATTATTTATGAATGGAGGGTGCATGTGGATCTAGCCAAGATCCAAGTCATTCGAGATTGGCCAGCCCCAACCACTCTGATAGAGCTCCACAACCTTCTGGGTCTTGCAAATTTCTACTACACGTTCGTGTTTGGGTTCTCTCATATCACTTACACCTTGAGTCAAGTCACCAAAGGAGGAGTGAAAGAAAAACTATTTTGGTCTAAATATTAACAAAAGGCATTCGAAGAGTTGAAACATCGCCTCTCGTCTACACTAGTGCTCACATTACCAGACTTGCAACAACTATTTGAGATTGAGACAGATGCCTCTGACTATGTTTTTGGGCAAAGCCTTACTCAACAGGGGCATCCAATGGAATATCATAGTGAGACACATTCAAATGCCGTCCAGAATTATCCCACTTATGATAAAGAGATGTATTACATTGTGGAGGCCTGCCGATAATGGAAGCATTACATTTTGGGGAAGGAAACGGTCATCTACACAGATCACCAACCCCTACAGTTCATATAGATGTAAGGGAAGATACATAATGATGGCATCAAAAATGGTCCACATACCTGCAATAATTCCATTTAAATACCAAGTATAAGAAGGGAAACACAAATAATGTTGCAGACTTCCTCAGCCGACCACCGAGCATGGCATTAACTACCGTTCTCAACTCTTGTGTACACGAGACTTCTGATTGGCCACTTCTCTACAAAAGTGACTGAGAATTCAGCCACACATACCATACGCTCTTGGAGGGTCAGCAAGTTCAAGATATTTACCTCTAGGATGCTCTATTATGCCATATGGGATAGTTGTGTGTTCCTTCAAGTGAGTGTGCATAGATGATTTGGGAGGTGCATTACAGTCAAGCCGCTGGGAATTTCAGGCTTGAGAAAATAATGGTAGTATTTCAGAAGTATTTATATTGGTCGAATCTTCAACAAGATGTCGGGAATTACATCAGTTCCTATACTTCCTGTTCCATTTCCAAACCAACCATCAAGAAGCAAGGCCTCTATACTGCGTTGCCTACCCCTAGTCGACCTTGGGATTCCATCTCCATGGATTACATGTGAGGCCTTCCATCTACGAAGCATGGAAATGACTGTATTTTTGTTGTCGTCGACAAATTCTAGAAGATGGCCATTACGGCGGCCTGCAAGAAGGGTATCACAATAGAAGCCACTGCTAAACTCTTCTTTGAATGAGTGTGGGTACACATTGGGATCCCAAAGTGTATCATCTCAGATCGAGACAACAGGTTCCTTAGTACATTTTGGTCCAGTCTCTGGTCGATGTTTGACACCAAGATCACTAGGTCCACATCTTTCTATCCCCAAGCTGATGGCCAAACAGAGGTCACCAATAGGATGATCATACATATTCTGCACATGTACAACTCAAAGCATCCACACACATGGGATGAGAGCATCCCCTATTTCCAACATACCGACAACTGGGCTCTCCACAGGTCGACTAGCCACAAACATTTTTAGGTGGGTTTGGGATTCTAGCCACTATGTCCCATTAATATGGCCATACCCGTTGGAGCGACATAGGGACATTCGACTCATGTCCAGTCCAAAGGTGACAAGGAAAATAATGTCATTGAGCATATTCAACACCTCTGCCAATAGTTCCATGACATAATGGACAAATCCAATGCCAAGTATGAGCAGCGACATGATTAGCATTAGGTGCCACACAAGTTCCAGGTGGCCGACAAACTTTGCCTACATTTGCAGAAGGAGTGCCTCACTGGTCACCACCCTAAGATTCACCTGCTTTGATATGGGCCATACACCATCACCAAGGCTATGGGAGATAATTCTTTTGAGCTTAGAATTCCCCCATTCCTTGTCCTGCACCGAGTGTTTAATTTGGATCGCCTTCAGCCATACTTTCCACCATTACTAGACACATCTGACATTGCAGAACAACTCACACCAACATGGTTAAATCTAGACTTCTGGAACAAGTTGTAACTAATCAGATCATGGAAACATAGAACAAGAACACTTTCCAGTAAAAGATCCAACTATATCATGTCGTCAAAGCATGCCAACTCCTTCACCACGGAATGTGGCTCACTAGGTACCAAGTTCAACAGAAGTTTCCTCATCTCATGGAGGAACTCAATGCAATGGGGACCATTTCTTCCTAAGGGGGGAGGAATGATCCAGGTAGATATTGGTGGCCACCCTTCGATTCGACTTGGACCAAAACCATTGTTTCTTTCAGTTTTTTAGTTTTCTTCATTATAGCAAAGTTTACTATTTTTAGTTGATTTTTGTGTCCTAATCTTCTGGAGCCATTTGAGGCCCTAAATGACATCTTTTTGGCAATCGACTATGAGAGACTTCTAATAAGTCATTTTTTTCTTCGTAGTCCTCATAGATATCTTTCCAACAGGTTATCATGCATGTCAAACAAAGTTAAAATGACCAAGTCATGACCCCTAGAAGTTGGCTGCCCAACTGGCTCCAATAGGGCCCATAAACTCTTAGTGTTACATCTCTTCACGTTGGGGTTCTAGTTGTTTAGGGTTTCCTATTACTTTTCAATAATAAAAAATCGCTTGAACCTCATTGTAACGCAGTTCAGAGGCATGTAACCACCACATATATTCTGAGAGATAAGGTACCATCGCCGAGCTAGTCTCGTTTCCATACTATTTGTAAGCACATTTCATTATTTGATACTAGTCAAAAGAAGTGTTATTTTTGCTGCGTCTCTGTATTTATGGTTATATATGTAATTTTTTACATTCCTGTTTAAATTGGAATCAATGAAGCACATAAATACAAAATAACATATGATTCGATATCATGTTGAGGCCAAGACAATCCATCGACATTATTGTTCGACAAATGAGAAGATTGAAAACATCTTCACCAAAGCACTTGGAAGGGAAAAAATTGAAAGATTTAGAATGATGCTTGGACTCACCAAAATCCCTTCAGATTGGGGGGGAATGTTGAAACCTAATTATTGGTATTGGATGACTATATGTAAAATAGTGTAAATAGTAAATAGGGATAATAGGAATATGAAGAGACATTAGGAGGTGAAGTCCAAGAGTATCTCCCTCCATGTATATACCCATGAGAAATTATAATGCAAAATTACAATTTGCATTGTGGAGTTACCTCCTCACATGACAATAATAAATAATGTGGTTGATATATGCTTATTAATTTTTATCAATCAAAATTTATTAATTTGGTCATGAATGTGATTGATGTCCTTGTGATAATCAATTAGTTGTGGTTGTGCATTAATTTATTAATTAATTAATTAATAATAATAATAATAATAATAATAATAATAATTAATAATTGTATTAATATTTATTAATAATAGAAATCAATAATAGCAAAAAAATATAATTTAATAGTTAGTACTACTAATAATACTATTACTAGTAATAATTATTAATAGTAGCTAATCTAATGATCCAGGTGGATCTTCAGATACAATAGCATGGAAAAACTAAAAAATCAAAGTGAGTAGGATGAAGTGAACTCAGGAGCAGAGTGGAGATCTCATCTTCTTGATTCCAACATTGCAAACAGTACTTCAATCAGAGTCTGGATGATGAAGTTATTGCACAAAGAAGGATTCTTTGATCCCGAAGAAAATGAGGATTTTCCTTTGAAAATGGGTCTTAAGACTTTAAGGCCAAATCACAATCGGAGGTTGCATAGAGGTGGACTTAAGCAAGGAGCAGTGGAACCCCCGATAACCAATCTCTAACCAAATTGGATTGGCAGATCGGAGGCAACCAGGTCAGGGGACTTACATATATGTATATCGGTGAGCGGGCAGTGCGATCGACGATAACACGATCGACGATCATTATCGGGGCGATATATGAGGGAACACCGATGCAATCGGCCGATGCCGATATCAGCGATCGGTGGTCGGTCATTCCCGATAACCAGGACTGGACACCCCCGATATGCCGATTTGCGACCTCAGGTTGGACCTGATATGGAATATGCGCCCGATTTAATGATTTTTGAAGTCCGGGTATATGGTTTTGGGGTAGATTTTCAGTGTTTTTTGGGATTTTTGAAGTCTTATCGCTTCAATGATAGAAGGCCATTTAAAGAGGCGGTTGCACCCGCCGATCATTCCACACTACCGACCTCTATAATGAACCAGACAAGCTCCAATTTGAATGGGATTCTGTCCAAAGAACCCATTATAAAACACGATCGATGGAAAGAGCACGGGGAGGAGGCATTGTTGTAGCACGTTGTTTCATTGGCAGGAGGCCGAGAGCGTATACTTGTCTATTTAGATATTTTTACATGACTCCAACCCCTTTCATTACTACGGATGCATTGGTGTTGCTTACCTCTCCATATTAGGCATCCATTTTACAGGCCATCTTGTAGATTGGAGGTATAAGCCTCTTGTGGATAGTTGATGATTGTAATTCTCTTTTCTTTCATGCCATTTAATAAGAGAGGCCTCCCCATTGTTGAGTTGGGCTCGAAGACGTAGTCCGGATTGGACGAACTCCATTATCAAGCCTTGGTGTCTTCTTTTGTGCCTTTTATGTGTTTACTTCTTATTTTCTTATGTGCACATTTTTGTGTTAAGCTGCAATTTTTCATGTGATTATTTTCTATACATGTATAATCGAAAACATCCTGGATCAAGTGGTATCAAAGCGGGGATTTTTAGATGTGAATTTCATGTTTGCATGCTAACAAGAGGCAGGCTTCAAAGAGGTGAAGGGAATCTAGAGCCTTTCGATCCAGAGGCAGGGTGTGCACCTTGGAGAAGAAACATGGCTGAAGATGAAGTTCATATTGAGGAGGAGCGCAATTTCATAAAGACTTTCTATTCAATGGCAGGAATATCAGTCAGCTGGTTATAAGACTAGAAAAAGAAGAGGAGAGAAATCTAGAAGGAAAAGGTTCAGCACATGGAAATGGTGGAGAAGACCCCCCTCCTTCTCCTTCTAGTAGTGAAGGTTCTTCCTCCTCTCACCACCATAATCAGAGAAATCCAAAGGATGCATCTAAGAAATCTTTTTTTAAATGAGATGTTAAATTTTATCTTCCTGTGTTTAATGGTGAAAGTAACGCAAAAAAAATTAACAATTGGATCAGGTAGATTGAGGTTTATTGCAGGATTCAACAAATCGTAGAGGATGAGGCAAAAATCCAGCTGGCCTCTCTATGGCTGGGCAACACAACTCTCATTTGGTGGGAGAGAAAATTGTAGAACAGTAAAAATGTGGGTAAGCTCTTTTCCTCATGGTCTGATTTTACTTCTGCGTTAAAGGAACAATTTTATCCCTTAGGATACAAGCAGAAAGCTTTGATGAATTGGTAGTATTTAAGGCAAGGCAAAGGGCAGGATGCTCAGAGTTATACAAAAGAATTTAGCAAGCAAGCACTGAATTTGGGTATTGCACTTGATGCACGTGAAGTTGTAACTAAGTATATTGGCTCACTGCATATTTATATTAGGCATTCATTGTTATTGTTTGAACCAACCACTATTGATTCAGCTAGTGTAAAAGAATTCATATTGAGAACAACAGAAAGAATGAAAAAGAGGATCAGTCCAGAAAGCCACCATTCAAATCTCCCAATGGAAAATCCAAAGTGAAATGGAAAGGGAAGGAGAAGAAAACAACAGTAGCCAAGGAGGGAGATCAGCCTTATTGCAATCACTACAAGAAGGAAGGCCACGATGATGATCATTGTTGGAAGCAACACCCAGAAAAGCATCCAAAGCAGTATGGAGGAAAAGGGAAGTAGAAAAAAGTGGCAGCGGCATAGTAAGATCTTCAATCAGATTCAGGAGATGAAGCACTGGTCACACCAGTGAGAACAAAAGGTACCCTTACACCTCCTATTGATTCTATATCGCATGAAAGCACTAGTTCTGTACATCAATCCCTTTTTAATGATAGAAAAAGAATTGAATTATTTCATATCAGAGCTGTAGTAAATCATACCAAGGTTGAAACTCTATTTGATACTGGGTCCCAAGCAAACTTAATTGTAGAATCCCTGGTAAAGAAGCTTGGCTTAGAGACAAAATCACACCCAAAACCTTACCCGCTGGGATGGATACATGATAAAGCGAAATTGAATGTAACCCAATAGTGCAAGGTCAAATTTGTGATTGCATCTAAGTTGGTAGACGAAGTAGAGATGGATGTCATACCATTGGATATCTGTGGCATGGTATTAGGGAGCCCATACCTGTATGACAGAAGCAATCTTTTCTGCCATGAGAATAAATACCAAATCACCAAGGATGGGGTAGAATACATAGTGCGGGCTCATCAAACTAAGATTAATGCCAACCTCGTAAGCGCTAGGCAGATGAAACAACTGGTGAATTCCAGTAAAACATGCATGCTTATGGTCGTCACAGAGAAAGAAGTCGAATTTGTTGATGCGTTCTAGGGCTGCGATGGGAAGCATAAGAATTAATTTCTAACTATGCTAAACTATTTCAGGAGCCAAAGGGACTACCTCCAAAGAGGGAAATCCAACATGAAATCCATCTATTGCATGATGCCCCTCTACCAAATATCAGCATGTACAAGATGTCAGCGATCGAGATGGAGGAGATCAAGCGGCAAGTACAGGAATTGTTGGACCAAGGCATATGTAGGTTTTAACCCCGTATAGAAATTACCTACATACAAATTGTAAAACATAGAAATAAAAAATGTGAGAGCATAACACATAAAACACATATACACAGAGATTTCCCCTGGATCCCAAAATCGAGACTACCAGCTTGATTTTTCATTATGTTCCTTTCAATGTTATAATAAATATTTATACATGCCGAAGCATCCAATACCATGGACCGAAAACCATCGTGTCCAATACCATGGACCTAAAACCATCACGTCCAAAAACATGTGTGAAATTCATGCACAAAACCATAGGTGTGTTCGCCCATCCTAACATAGGGTCCAAAACAAAAATTTTCTGGGGCATTGCCCCGGAACCCATAAAGTGGGGTTATAGGTATGCCTCAAACCCCCTATTACCCCGCCCGCTACACAATTGGCACAATGAAGGGGGGCTCCGCCCCCCCCTCTAACCCCCGAGTTAACTACGTGGGCTAATCGTGGAAAGAATATAACACAACCCAACAGCGTAATCAGGCCGAGCACCTCTCCATGCGGTTTGCTGATTGTTCTAGTGCCAAAGAAAGACAACAACTGGAGGATGTACGTGGACTACCACGTGCTCAACAAGATATCGGTGAAAAATCACTATCCCCTCTCACACATAGATGATTTATTGGATCAATTAAAAATGTTGTTTATTTCACAAAGTTGGATTTGTGCAATGGCTATCACCAGGTCCGAATTGGGGTGCAAGACGTGTGGGAAACCTCTTTCAAAACTAAGAAGGGGTTGTTCGAATGAGTGGTGATGCCATTCAGGCTTTGCAATGCTCCAGCCACCTTTATCCAGGTTATGAATAATATATTTTAGCCTTTCATTGATGAGTTTGTTCTTGTGTATTTAGATGATATACTAGCTTTTAGCAAAAGTTGGTTTGAACATGTGAGTCAGAAAAGAAAGTGCTTGATGTGCTGAAGAAAGAAAAACTCTTTATAAAATTGTCAAAGTGTGAGTTTGGGAAAACCTCTTTGGGTTACCTAGGTCATATTGTTGGTCATGGTAAGTTAAAAATTGATTTCACTAAATTTGAAGAAATTGTAAATTGGCCTAAGCCTACTAGTGTAACTGAGGTCTGTAGCTTTCTAGGTGCAGTCCAATATTGGAGGATATGTATTGCTAATTTCTCTCTTATTGCAACACCTTTACACACATTGACAAGTGTGAAATAGGTCTTCCAATGGGGAGGAAGAGAGCAAAGTCATTCGAAACATTGAAGGAAAAATTTAGCACCGTGCTTGTCTTAACCTTACACGATCTCCAACAACCATTTGAGATCAAAAGCGATGCCAACATTATGCCATGGGAGCTGTACTGATGTAGCAAAAGAAGACAATTTTTTACCATTCTGAGAAGTTTTCTCAAGCTGTGATAAACTATCCCACCTATGACAAGGAGCTTTACACCTTGGTGTAGAGAGAGAAAAAGTGGAAACACTACCTCATCGGCAAGGAGACCATCATCCATATAGATCATCAGCCCTTGCAGTACCTTCAGTCACAAACCAAGTTGCAAAAATCTCGTCATTTCAAGTGGATGGGCTTTCTTCAACAGTTTCATCTGGTAATAAAGTATAAGAAGGGCACTAGCAATAAAGTGGCCGATATGCTATCTCGCCCTCCTATTTCTGCTTCTGTTATTTTGCATCACGCTTTGTTATATTTTGAAAGTTATGCTGAAAAATATGCTAACGATGATGACTTTAAGGAGGGTTATGAAAAACTAACCCATGGTTCATAGGTGGAAAACTATCACTTGCAGGGGAAATTGATGTATCACCTTGGTAAATTGTGTATTCCCATAGGAGAAAGAGTACATGTAATTCGAGAGGCCCACACCTCTCTTATGTCTAGAAACTTTGGTGTTTAAAAGACTTTATGTCATGTAAAATGATTTTGTTTTTGGCCTCATATGAAAAACATTGTGATTCGCTATGTAAAGAGTTTTCTGATGTGTTATGTTTCAAAGCCCTCTAATAAAAAACTTGGGCTCTACATACCACTCCCTATGCCGAGTTGTCCATGGGAAAATGTGTCAATGGACTTTGTAGGAGGTTTACCTTTGTTTAGGAAGAGTCACGATTATTTGTATGTCATCATTGACCATTTCAGTAAGATGTGTATTCTTACGCCTTTTTAAAGTAGATTACTGTAGAGCATACTGCTTCTCTTTTCTTTCAACATGTTTGGGTCCACTTTGGATTACCCACATCAATTGTGTTAGATCGAGACTCTCGCTTTCATGGGGAGTTCTGGACCAGCTTGTGGAGGATGATGGACACCAAAGTAAACAGAAGCATGGCATTTCACTGGCAGACCGATGGGAAGATATAGGTTGTTAACTATACCGTGGTACACTTATTACGAGGCTATTGTGGGAAACATCCCAAGTTGTGGGATGAACATCTCCCCTATATAAAACATTCCTACAAACGAGGAGTGCATTCATCGACACAACATTCACCATTTGAGACATGTTTTGGTTACCTACCAAAGGACCCTTTTGATATGGTCTTTGGAAGGGAGGATGACTTCAATGGATGTAATGATAGGGACAAAGCTCAGCAGATCATTTAGTGAATCCAATTGATTCACCAAATAGTGCAAGATCAGTTGGTGAAATGTCAAACCCATTACAAGGCTCGTCATGATAAGCACCGAGTCGACCATCAATTCCAATTGGGCGACAAGGTGTGGTTCCACATCATCATATTGGAGAAGATTGGGAACAATGCCTTTCATCTTGACTTGCCGGTATATATGTAGATGTACTCAGTAGTGAATGTGGAGAACCTAAAGCTACAAGAACCACCTTTGATCATGGGCACTGATGAGGTGGGCATAGTTCCTACCATCAATGATTTTGCACCATAATATCTCGATGAGTTGCCCAAAGACATCATCCTCGATAGAAGAACCAGGACTTCACAGCGAGGAGATGTAGAGTACCTTCTAGTTGGTTTCAAGGGAATGCACCCAAACAATGCTAGATGGCTGGAGAAAGAGAAAGTGAGGGCACATTTCCCTCACTTGCCAATTGACTAATATAAAGCTTTTGTTGGTCCAAAAGCTCCTCAATGGGGAGGATTGATCTAGGTGGATCGTCAGATACAATGGCATGGAAAAACTCAAAAATCAAAGCGATCAGAATGAATTTAGCTCATGACCAGAGTGGAGATCTCATCTTCCTGATTCCAATGATGCAAACGATACTTCAATCTGAGTCCCGATGATGAAGTTATCACATAAAGAAGGATTCTTTGATCCTTAAGAAAATGAGGATTTTCCTTTGAAAATGGGTCCTAAGCCTTTAAGGCCAAATCACAATCAAAGGTTGTATAGAGGCAGACTTAAGTGAGGAGCAGTGGAACCCCTGATCGTCGATCTCCAATCAAATCAGATCAGCAGATCGGAGGAAACCAGGTCAGAGGACTTACATATATGTATATCGGCAAGTGGGCAGTGTGATCGGTGATAACATGATTGGCGATAATTATCGGGGTGATATATGAGGGAAGGTTGATGTGATTGGCCAATGTCGATATCGACGATCGGAGATCGACAGTCAGTCATTCCCGATAACCAGGACTGGACACCCCCAATATGCTGATTTGCGACCTCAGGTCAAACTCGATATGGAATATGCACCTGATTTAATGATTTTTGAAGTCTGGGTATATGGTTTTGGGGCAGATTTTCAGTGTTTTTTGGGATTTTTGATGTCCTATTGCTTCAACTATAAAAGGCCATTTAAAGAGGCGCTTGTGCCTACTGATCATTCCACGCTACCTACCTCTATAATGAACCAGAAAAGCTCCTATTTGAATGGGATTCTATCCAGAGAAAACATTATAAAACACGACCAATGGAAAGAGCACGGGGAGGAGGATTTTTTGCAGCACGTTGTTTGGTTGGCAGGAGGCCAAGAGAGCATACTTGTCTGTTTAGACAGTTATACATGACTCCAACCCCTTTAATTGTTATGGGCACATTGGCATTGCTTACCTCTCCATATTAGGCATCCATTTCACAGGCCATATTGCAGATTGGAGGTATAAGCCTCTTGTGGATATTTGATGATTGTAATTCTCTTTTCTTTCATGCCATTTAATAGGAAAGACCTCCCCATTCTTGATCTGGGCTTGAAGATGTAGTTCGAATTGGACAAACTCCGTTACCAAGCCTTGGTGTCTTCTTTTGTGCCTTTTATGTGTTTACTTCTTCTTTTTTTATGTGCACATTTTTGTGTTAAACTGCAATTTTTGATGTGATTCTTTTCTATACATCTATAACCGAAAACATCGTGGATCATCTAAACACAATTAGGCTTCTAAAAACCATTAGTAGTTAACCATTAAGCCCCTAAAAACCATTAGCAGTTAACCTTTAGGACCCTAAAAAATATTCGTAGATTGTTAAGGCCAATAAAAGACCTTGTCGACCCAGAACATAAAATGTGTTTATGTTATCATTTGCATGTGGGACTCCTTACATTTGTGAGATATGTTGCTCAATAAATCAAAAGATTCAAGAACATGTAGCTAGCATCAACCATGGGAGGACCTGCTCCTCAGGATTAGCAGAACATGTTGACAAGACAAAAAACTACATATGCATTGAAGAGGCCAAGGTCATTGCAAGGATTGATAATTTCGATCACCAGAAGTTTAGGGAAGCGTTAGAGATCGAAAGGAGCACTAGTAATCTGAATAGACATGATGGATTGAAGATTAGCAGTTGTTTGATCCCTACCATCTCATCTTAGGTTCTATTTTTCGAGTCTTTTTTTTCCTTTTTCATTTTTTTCCTACCTTCCTAGGTTTTTCTATTTGATTCATCGTTTCTCGAATTTATCTTGATTTTGATTCTCGATGTAATTCTTTGATTTATTTTTTATCTTATTAATATTATTTTTATTAATTTCTTCATCCCATATTTCTTTCCCTCTATATCAAATTTTTACTCATTCTTTTAATTTCTGATTTATGGATTCTCACTTCAAATATTTTAGCTCATTCCTTTCAATATTCTATTTCCCGGTCTTTGATATTAATAGAAACTAGAATCATTATGATAAAAAAATTGTTTAATTATTTAATTAATTTAATATGAATTAATTATAGCTTTGAATTTTGACATTATTATTGATTTATTTATCATTTAATTGGGGTTTCCTTCCCCTATTCCTTTGGTTAAATTTGACCCTAATTATTATATTCTTTGGGGTTTTTAATTGAATTTTTAGATTTATTCCTATTTTTAATATTATTATTAGCTGATTCAAACTAGATGTTTTAATCTAACCATTAGAATTGACTTTGTATTCTTCACACCTTTTTTATTTAATCCAGTGCCTATGTCTAATTCTTCATCTTGTCCCGACGATGAACCACACTAGATGATTTGAATCACGTCAACAAAATTTATGCAATGTTATTTTTACTAAACACTGTGTCAAAATCAAGATATGGATCACAAAAGCCTAAATTCAGAAATTACAACCCTGCATGGAAGGGCCATTGTGATAACAATTCACAATTCAAAGGGGCATGCTTGTAGGTTTATAAGTTGAAGTTAGATATGGTATTCCTCAAACGGTGTAGATATGTGTCCATTATTCCTTTATTCTCCCTTATTAAGCATCACCTTTATAATTCCAAAAATCATCATATATTTTTGAACGCCAGTCTAGTGCTAATTTGCTCTAAACTTTTCAGGGTTAGAAAATATCTTGATCTCAGTTCTCAAAATTTTATTCCGTTACATTTGGAACTTTTTTTGTGGCTTCTACCTCTATTTGGATGAGAATCGATTCTTTTTGTGCATTAAATTCCTTCGAATGGAAGAAGTCCGGTAGAAAAGATAGTCAAGGAAGTTTTTGAAGATCGTGGAAAATTCTTCACCCTATGGAGGTTTTTATGAAGTTCCTGGTTTTTCTTCGAAGAGAAGGATAATAAAAACAAAATTTGTACTTTCAGATCATTAATTAGCAGCTTCGCTTCACCTGGATTCAATTTTTATTCCTATCCTTTGAATGAGAGCATTCATAATGATGTTCTTGATGAGGCGACTCTCCATAATAAGTCTAGGGCCTATTCTGTAGTTTTTTACATAGGTCGTATGCATTTTAATTCTTAACTTCTTTCACCTCCTTCCTCCTTTGTTGAGGTTTTCCAAGGAATACTTCCTTCCTCATGTCCGATTGATCGCTTTGGAGGAGACCCAATGAATTCCCTTCTTTCTGTAGGTGGTTCTTTCTTTGTTGATGCTTTATCCATTAATGCACTACCTTCTACATACTTTTCATGTTGTGACTCGATAACATTGCCCTCTATCTGCCTTCCTAATCATGGCTCTAGACTACCTATAGATTAGATCAATGATAGTCACCCCTCCTCATCTTTGGTCATCCCCTCACTGCATTCTGATGCAATTATTTCCTGTCGATCCTCCTCATCTGTGATCAACCATATCCCATCCTCATTATATTCATTGCCCACCTCTTCGCCCCAAGATTCTCCATTGGAAGTCGAGCAACAAGATGTATACACCAGGGTCAAACTTGGTGTTGACCTTCTAGATAATAGTCTTAATGTCTTGGTTTCCCCTACTAATTCCAATCATGTATTGATTTCCCTTCCCGTTCCATTTTCTTTGATAATAATAATTAAATATTAGTATATGATAATAATAATAATAATAATAATAATTTCTCCCATGAAAATTATCCTCTTCTATTTAATTTCTCCTCCCACAAGGTTTTCAATAATAAGAACATGAATAATAATAATAATAATAATAATAATAATAATAAAAATAATAATAACTATTGTTTCTTGTATTTTAGTAATAAGGTAGTTAATATTTATAGTTTTTCCTTTGACCCCATTGTCTTTAGTCTTTTGGGGAAGGGATTAAACTTTGCGCTTGCCCCTAGAAAAATCCCTATGGAAGAGATCATATGTGATATAGATAATGGGATAACGTACTTAGCAGAAAACACTAAATATACCATTTGGCAAGACTATCTAATTGTCCTTAGAAATGAAAAGACCCCTAGGAGAAACCTTAGCAAGTAGGAGTTTGATTCCCTCAAATCCTTGAACCATAACAAGGACATCATTATTATCAAGGTTGATAAAGGTGGGGTGGTAGTTATCTTGGATAGAGTAGATTATCAGTGAAATATGGTGGACCATATTTGTAACAGTGGAAGCTATCAAAATATTAATAAAAATCCCTTAAAGAAGCTCTTGAGAACTGTTGCTCTTGCTATAAAATATAGAAGCGTGGTTAGTTCCTTAGCCATAAAATCATGAAGAGTAACCCTTTCACTCCTAGGATCTATGGGCTTCCCAGGATCCATAAGGAGGGAGCTCCCTTGATACCCATTTTAAATATTATAGGAGGACCTATCTTTTGGATAAGTATCTTGCCGAAAAGCTTAAAACTTTTGTTGGCCTTATAGAGTCCCTTGTCAAGGAGTCTTCATCATTTGTCAGTGAATTAAAAGGTATTAAGCTTGATCCCAGGGATATTCTTGTAAATTTCGATGTAGTATCCCTTTACAATGATATCCATATTAAAGATGTATTTGAGGTCATAAAATAAATTCTAGATCTAAATACTTCTCAATTAGTCGAAATATGTCTCAACTCTATTTTCTTCAACTTTGAGGGTGTGTTTTATGAACAAACATGTGGTGTCACAATGGGTTCCTCCCCTTCCCCTATTGTATCAAATTTTTTCATGGAGGACTTTGAATATAAATCCATAGCCTCATCTCAATTCAAAACAAAGTTGTGGAAGAGGTTTGTGGATGACACATGCATCATATGACCCCATGGTCGAAAAACATTTGATCTATTTTTCTGGCATCTCAATAATAAATTTAGCTCCATTAAGTTTACCATGGAATGTAAAATTAATGGTAGCCTTCCTTTCCTTGATGTCCTTATTTCAAGTAAGGTTTATCATTCTCTTTCCACAAAGTATTTTTGAAGAAAACCCTCATGGAGCATTACCTTCATTCTAAGCCCCAACATTTCGCTGCTCAAAAGTTGGGTGTTCTAAATGCCTTGGCTACTCATGCATTAAGCATTTCTCATGAGAGCCACCTTAATGATGAAAATACCCATCTCTTGAATTTGTTGAGAAATAATGGATATAGTAGGCACCAATGTCTAAATTCTTTCCTTAAAGATGATAAATGTGCTCTGGTTAAAAATGAACCTAAAGATCAGAATATAGGGGTGCATCTTCCATTTATCGAAGGGACCACTGATAATATTGAAAATTTCCTAAGGAATCATAAGATTCCAAAAACCTTTAGGCACCTAAACACGATTCATAGCACCTAAAGGTCAGTAAAAGACCCCGTGGACCCTAAGAACATGAAAAATGTTTATGCTATCCCATGTGCATTTGAGACTCCCTAAATTGGTGAGACAGTTCGTTTAAAAAATAAGACTATTCAAGAGCATGCAACCGACATAAATCATGGGAGGAACAACTCCTCAGCATTAGCAGAACATGTTGAGAAGAGAAAACACCACATATGCATTAAAGAGGTCAAGGTCATTGCGAGGATTGATCATTTCCATCACTAGAGGTTTAGGGAAGCATTAGAGATCGAAAGGAGGTCTAGTAATTTGAATAGAGATGATGGATGGAATATTAGCAGTTGTTGGATCCATTCCATATCATCTTAGCTTCTATTTTTTAGGTTTTTTTTTCATTTTTCATGGTTTTCCTCCCTTCCTAGGTTTTCCTCTTTGTTTCCTATTTTCTGGCATTTGTTTTGTTTTGTTTTTTTTTTTGTTTTGTTTTTTTTTTTTTTTTTTTTTGTTTTGTTTTTTTTTTTGTTTTGTTTTTGTTTTTGTTTTGTTTTTTTGTTTTTTTTAATCTTTATTCTGATTGTTAATGTAATCCTTTGATTTATTTTTGGTCTTATTAATACTATGTTTATTAATTTCTTCCTCCCATATTTCTTTCCCTCTATATCAAATTTTGAATCAATATTTTAATTTTTATTTATGGATTCTCATTATAAATATTTTAGCTTGTTCTTTTCAATATTCTATTTACGGGTCTTTGATAATAATAGTAACTAGAATATATTGGGTCCTCCAAAAAATGCACTCTGCTTGCTGAAGGAGATATGTAGCCCTAGCCAGCGAGCGCCACAAGAATCTCGCAACTACCCCTCAATGACCTCTTGTTGTTGGGGTTTGAGCACTATGGATGCATCAGAGGATGGAGAGCCTCTCTCAGATCAACAACAAGAAAATGAAGAAACAACAAAAGTTTTTGTCTCCCTCATCTCTACAATGGGTCCGACAAAGAACAAACCATCAGTCACCAAGTTTGTTAAAAGATTGGAAGACATTCCTGAAATCTCACTTCCTCCTACCCTTCCCCATCTAGAAACACTTTCTTTGGCAGATTGTGGACTAGTGGGGAAATTTTCTGGGTTATGGCCATCGGCCAAAACTGTGCAAAAATGGGTAGAAAGGAACTAGACCGCGTCAATAGATGGAAAAATCTCAATCAGGTTTTGTGGAAGAGGTTAGTATACCTTTCAATTTGAAACCAAGGAGTATCAAGATTTGATTTTCAGGAATGGTCCCTATTTTATGGATACAAGGGGTTTATATCTAAACATATGGACGTTGATTTTCGACCTAGAAATGGATGTTCCCAATGTCGTACTTGTTTGGGTTAGATTGCCACACCTCCCCCTTCACTGCTGGGGGGATGATTTAGTCAAAGCCATAGGAAACACAGTTGGGAAATATATAGACAGATGCGAGCCAAAGGAAAATATCCATGCATGCACCCGAATTTGTGTAGAAGTGGATCTTGGGAAAGGGCTACCAAAAGCTATCAAAATCAAAGTGGACTAGTGGATGCACATACAACAGCTGGATTATGAATAAATCCCCTTCAAATGCAAGGTATGTCACGAATATGGTCATTTTTCCAATACATGTACAAGAAAAAAAGAAAATGAAAATGAAAAGAGTGAAAATACAGAAAACAAATGAGAACATGTTAAAAGAAAGAAGAAAATCTACAAACAACCAAATCTATCTTCCTCGCAGCCATCCAAATCCTTTGATATCCATCCCTCATCACCCAAAGAAAATAATAATCCTCTTGCTAGCCTTAATCCTTTTGAGCCTCTGGATCCCTCAGCTCCCCCATCCCCTGGACCAAGTTCCAATCCAAATCCAGCTCCAAATCCCCACAACATACCCCCAACCCACCTCCATCCCCTCTGGTTCCAAACTCTCACACCCCTCCTCTCCCCCCCGAAGTAGAGAGAATTCTAACCAGAAAATAGTCAAAGGAAGAACCCCCAAATGTAGAATATAAAAATAAAGTAGGAAGAAATACAAACAAAGAAAGTAGGGATGAAGTAGCAGCAAAGGAAATGGCGTTAGGAACATAACAACCTATGGAAACCTTCTTAGGAAGGAGCACAGGAAACAACTAAAAGATCCAACAAAGAGGGAAAGGAGCCATGCACCACCCAACAAGTAAATAATGATAGTGGTCTCCTGGAATTGCAAAGGAATGGGATCATCTGTTAAAGAAAATGCCACAAGAGACATTCTGGAAAAAAGAAAATCCATATATCCTTATGATTCAGGAGACAAAAAGAACAACCAATAAACTAAAAATATAAAAAAAAATCAGAAATTATGAAGGGGAAGCAATACAGGAAACATGAGTGTTTAGAGGTATTTGCACAATATGGAAAAAAGGAACCTAGGAGTTAATAAAATACAAAAAATACTGGCATTGGATCCAAATGGATCTAATGTAAATCAACATAAAAGAGAGGCACAATGTTATAAATATATATGCCCCAAATCACTAAAAAGAAAGAGAGCAATACTGGGTCACCATAAAAGAAGCACTAAAATAAATACAAGCTGGGAAAATAATTCTAGGAGGGGATTTAAATTTGGTAAGAAGTATAGAAGAAAAGTTTGGAGGAACATACCACACTGAACCATCCAGGGATATTCTAGAAGAAGTAATGGAACAACACAATTTAATAGAGATCCCGCTAAGCAACGAGAAATACATTTGGAGCAATAAAAGAGTGGGCAAAAGCAACATAAAAGAAAGGCTGGATAGAATTCTGATACAAGAAAACATAGTAGTAGTGCATAGCTCCATAAAATAAAAAATCTTACACCACCACATCTGACCATAAACCGGTGACAATAGTCATGGGAAAAAAGGAAAACCAAGGTCCACTCTTGTTTAGATACAACACAATTTGGGACAACAACACAGAAATCAACGAGCTAGTCAAGGAAGCATGGGAGCCAAGAGTAATAGGATCACCTCAGTATATTTGGGAAACAAAATTAAGAACTGTAAGAACCAAATTAAAGGAATGGGCAAGAGAAAATGAAAAAGAAAAAAGAAAAAAGGGTTACAACAGAGAATGGAAAGCATGCAAACTGAAAAAGAAAATGGAGAAGAAGGCAAGCAAGATTACCTAAGAGAGAAGGAAATCTTCTGGGAAATATAAAGGGAAAACAGGAAAGAAGAAGAAGACGCAAGATTGAAATCCAGAAGTTTGTGGCTCAAGGCAGGGGACAAAAACACACCGTTCTTCCACAACACAATGAAAATAAGAAGGGAATGAAACCAAATAGAAAAAATTCAAGTCGAAATCCAAGAGGTCAGAGGTGCGGAGGAACTAAAAAAAGCAGCCTATCATCACTTTAAAAACTTATTTTCAGCCAATGGAGAAATCGCTGAGAGTGAAGATTTCTTAAAGCACACACAAAAAAAAAATTTAAAAGGAACAAAATGCTGCAATGTGCAAGGATCCCACAGAAGAAGAGGTAGTGGCAGCCATTTGCAGCCTGTATCCAAAAAAAGCCCCAGGGCCATATGGTTTCACAATAGAATTCTATAGATCTCATTGGTATACCATCAGAAAGGATTTCTTAAGAATGGTGAAGAATTTCTTCAGCAAAAAAAAAAGGGAGGCAACACAAAATCTTCCTATCTTGCTCTAATCCCAAAGGAAGCAAACCCCTCAACTTTCAACAGGTTTCACCCTATCTCTCTTTGCAATTATTCTTATAAGATAATAACAAAAATAATTGAAAATAGAATCAAGGAAGTACTTCCAATAATCATATCTGAAAACCAAGGAGGATTCATGCCCAACAGGCAAATCGTGGATAATGTAATTATTGTACAGGAAGTTGTACACTCTAGTATGCTAAGGCAAGAGAAAGGCCTCATAATCAAGCTAGATATGGCTAATGCTTTTGACAGGGTTAGCCATCCATATCTAATGGCGGTCCTCTAGAAACTTGGCTTCTCAAGAGATATAATGGAAGTCATACAGGAATGCATTTCCCCGCCTTCAAATTAAATCGTTTTGCGGGATTTTTCTAAAATGAAATACATTTTAGAACTCTTTAACAATAGGGCGGTGACAATGGATGCTTGCACATGAGGTGGGCAAGTGAAGTTGTTAGGTTTCACACATAGTCCTTTCATTTCGTGTGTTCGCATGGAACTTGTTCTTAAGGGAATCCATTTTGAATTCATCGGAGAAGACATCAGAACAAGAGTGAGTTGTTATTGTAATCAAACCCTGTTCACAAAAAAATTGTCGTGCTGTTCGTTGACGAGAAACCTTTTTGCAACTCGATGATTATTTTACAGTGCATTGACGACACATGGAACACTAGGATGCCAAATCTTATGCTGAAAGATCCATTTTACCAAGCCATTTCCCGCTTGTGAGATGCATTCCTACTGATAAGGTAATTCACCCATTCCTTCATCATCCACTATTTCAATCTTTGAAAGTTCTAATTAATTTTTTTATATTCTATCTCTAATAGTATGGCTCAATTTATTCTAGAATATTTCAATGGGAAAGTTGAGCAACAACAAAATTCAGCAAAGTAATAAGTGGAAAACACTTGCTTTTGTTGGGGGAAGCCTTCTCCAAAAAAAATAATATTTTGGAGATGAGATATGGTTTGTTGACATTGCATTGGGCGAGACATTGGTATTCATCAAAACACTCGAGAAGGTTACCAATATAATTCTAATAGATGCAATGAAAATGCCGCTATTAGGGGACCAATTTTCTAATGTCCATGAAGCGAAAGATTTTTTCACAAGACATTTGAGCTTATATCTGCACTAAGAGCCAAATTGGCATCACCACTTGCTGGAAATTAGAAAGAATCAGATTGACTAATAAAAGAACAATGAGAGAGATGCCTAATTAAATAATATTTAGATGGGTATGGTCCTCGGTTTTGGACATTTAAATGTTAGATTTATGTATCATGGGAATTCGTATTCATGCATGAATTAATGGGAAATAAATTTGCCATGAATTGAGTGTTCCAGCGTTATTACATAATGGATACCTTTCGAACTAAGAAATGGTTTTGTTTTTTAAGGCAATATGGAGTGGATATGTGATACGTTCTAAAATGAAAGTATTGTGTTGGTTTTTGCAGTGTAAAGTGGGTGCGTTCTAAGTAATTTATCTGATTGATTTGCTTTTTTAATTGTGTGGTAAAAAAAGTGTGTATGTTCTAATTAAAGTGTTTGTTTTTACAATTTTGTGTACTGTTTAAAAAAATAAAAATTAGTAATGGGAATATGGTTGTTTTTGTTTTTACTTGGATTTAATGTGAAAGAATATGTTTGGTTTTTTATAATGAGATTAAAATGTTTAGGTATTCCACTATGATGTCTAAACATTTTTTTAGATTTATTTTTTATTTTTTAATTTAGTTTTAATGAATTTTATTTTTAAATTTTTGATTATGTGTAAGTTAGAAGAAAAACAATTAATTTTTTTTATTATACTATAACCAATTTGTTATATGTGTAATGTATAATTATAATTTTAATGGTTAACTTTTAAATGTTACTAACACTACCTAAAATATAAAAGAAAAGATATTGCATTAGGAAGATCTACCATTAAAGAATTATTTTGAAATAAATGATTATATTTTAAATCTTTAAGACAAGTTGTTAAAAATAAAGTAGTAGATCAAAATAAATATTGTAAAATAAAAAATTAAGAATACACTAGTTTACATTTAAAAATAAATTAATCTAAAAATATATTAAAAGCATCTCATATAATAAAAAAAAAGTTAAGTGAAAAGAGATATATATATATATATATATATATATATATATATATATTAAACTTTTTAATAATATTAAATTACATAATGATATTCAATAAATAAGTAGATAAATAAATAAATAAATATGTGCCTGTGGGGGATTATAGGGGACACTCGATGGAGCTCCTAAATTCCTAAGTTGTATTAGGGTTTTCGTTTGAAGGGGAGATGTGTCATATGTCGTTGTTGATGCATCTGTTTTTACTAGACTATAAAGGAGCACCATGGCTTAGGGTCGATGTGTACAATACTCATTATGGTGGCACTCATGTGTTAGTTTTAGCCTTTTATATATAGTTTTGGTTGCCTCCCTGAAGCTCTGAGCATAGATTTAGATCTGCCAAAGAATACTTCAAACAAATCCAATGGAAAACCAATCAGTTCAATACCCAACTTGCTGGTAGTGGGCTGTCCAATGTAGTGAAGTCATGGTCGGTATGTATTGCTCACAAGTTTGCTCTACAACGAGGGTTTTGAGGTTAGTGGAGGATTTGATGTGACAATTCATATGGGAGTCATTCCCTCAACACATACTCATTTGCCGGTTCAGGTATAAGAAAATCAAAGCACTTGAAGAGAAGGACTAGAAAAATCTCTTGATTTTCATAAACAACATCTATGTATCTCATGCTAACACTCTTTTAGGGAATTTCGGCTTCGAAAAAGTGGTCAATATTGTACTGTGTAGATTGTAAAAAAAGTCGAAAATGATTTCACAATATGCCTTATGTTTTCCTTGAGGAAGTTGTGGAAAGCAAGATCATCAAGGTTGTATTATATTTTTTTACTTCTATCTTCTATGTCTCTCTTTCTTAAGCTCCTGCATTACAACGTTTCCTTTGCAACATGTAATACAATTATTAGTATAATTGTATATATTAAATATAATTATACATGTTATTCATATCAACTACACTTATTAATATAACTAATTAAAATATTATCTAGTTAAAAGTTTTAATTACAAACGTTTTCTTTTCAACAAATATAGTATCCTAAAATATTTTAAGACTCCGTCTAACTAGTTAATTTTTCTTTTTAACAAACATCTTATCCTAAAATATTTTAAGACTTCGTCCAACTTTGATTTGGTCGTCAGGTTCGTCGCACTCTCTATATAAAATTTGTTTAAATTTTATCAACTCTTTATGAGTAAAGAAGTTTTCAATGATAAAAGATTTGGAGCAAAGAAGAACATTAACTATATGTGCTACAACAAGTATCCATGGCTAGGCCCACTGCCATGTTATAAAACATAAGATGTGTTAAAGGAACATGTATCCTTTAATTTTTTATTGATGGTGTTGGACCTGTCAACATGTAAGGGGATCTCCCTAGTAAGAAGTCCCAATTAGACCTTAGACCGTTTGGTGTAGGAGTCTCAACAGTGGATCGTATAGTAATGCGTTGACCACAATTTCACATAGAGGCAATTAAGATGTCCCTTTTGGTAGCAAGGGTGTGATAGTTGCAATAAGACAAGGAGGTTTCACAAGAGGTTCTAACACACTAAGGGTGAGGTGAGGGTGCCACTTGGAAACCTGTAATAGTACATGTCTTGGAAGGGAATACACAAGCGAAGATGCATCACAAGCTAGAAGGAAAGTTAGCAAGAAATCCAAAGTGATGGTTAAACCAACAACACATTTTAGAAAGATTCATACATAGTTATACAAAATTGTCCATACATGCATGCTTAAACAACAAATACATATATCATTTATAGTAAACTAGATAACATAGAATATAATACAACATATGCATGAAACATGTTGGCTCTATTATATTAAGAAGTGTAAGATCCAGTCATACGATACATCCATGTCTAACTACTAGTTCCAATAGTAGAACATCACAATCACAACCGCCTGCTCCTCCAAAGAGATATACTAGCTCTGCGCAGTGAAGAAGCCAAGGCTCGTTACAATACTATCCAATCTCTCTCCAAGATAGTCTTATTGGAAGCTTGGTTGACCAAAAGCCTTTACAATGAGTTATTAGGTTCTATTTATAGCAAAGGGTGGGGTGAACCTTGACATTCCCCTTTGTGATAGTTCATTTACCCTCATGACTCTTGATCTACTCTATGACTGTTACATCCAACTATCGACACTTGAACTTCCACTTGACAAGATGTTACATTACAATGCACATGTGCCCATGTGAGACAAAATGGCTTGAGCAAGCCATGAAAGAAATCACTGACACTTCGTCAGTTGTGGTGAGACCAACTCTTTGACATTCTTGTGATGGTGAAGGTGGTAATCTAATGGCAAGCTTGGTCATCCGTGATTGTGTGCATGTGCTCCATGGTGAAATCTTGCTGAAGCGAACTCTTGCCTCCATTGCATCTGGGTGCATTGTATGGCACCTCCATCCAACTTGTGTGCTAGCATGCACATGGTCTTCTTGGGTGCAACCAAACCTGAAACACACTAATGCATAGTGTCCGTGCTTATCTTCTAGTGTGTGTTGATGCTCATGCACATCAAATGTTAACTGCATGTTCAGCTCCAATCAAACTTGCTTCTTGTATTTGCCTCTGTGAGTGTGTTGAATGGGTGGGATCACATGGGTGCGCAAAATGACATGCATACTACTGAGTTTCCTTGCATGCAATCAACAAAACTACTCACCATGTCTGCTGAGTGCCAACTATTGGGATGGATGTATAACTTGTACAGGTGCAGTTTCATCTGTGAGTGCATATTGTGCCCCCTGATGTTCTTGTTCCTACTCAAACTCATTTTCTTGTCTAGTGCAGCTCATGTTATTCCTTGAGTTGTTGCTTCAGCACATGAAACTCCTTCTCTATTCCATTCTATGCCTTCATGTGATCTTCATATCACGCCGTTACCGCATAGCCTAAGTCTCCAAAGTTTCTTTGACCAAAAGTGGATCTTCTTAAGCTTGCAACTTTGTTCCACCTCTATTTTGTCAACAAACTTCCTCTTATGTTCGTTGCATCCAGTATTCTGCCTTCAACTATTGTTCATGATGCTGCTTGTTGTGATGCTACAACCATCACATCCTGATGTACTTGACTATGAATAACTTGATATCTTCATATGTAGGCAAGCTCACAAACAGTTGATCGACTACATCCCCAAGTGTGCTCTAAACGGTCTTTTCTACTTTTCTTTCCGAGAAACCATTGTACCTATGTTGCTGATAGGAAGATGAACACCTGCGATACTTGGAGACATGGAAATTCTCATGGCAAGGAATTTGTCAGTCGAAAACCAAAATGAACTTGAGAATTGGCTTTCAACATGCCTGTGTGATTGATCATGAAGGTCGTGCAATTTTGGCCAGGAGGTTGGGAGATTGATTTCCAAAAATGTGCAATGCACAGTCCATTCTAGCTGCTGACTGTTGGAATTGCGCAATGTGCAATCTCAGCCGGAAATGGTTGCAGGCTCAGTGACTACATTGCGTAATTCTCTGGGCCAACAATCACTGCCCCTTATATTTGTACAAAGAAATCATGGAGAAAAAATCCTAGGTAGAAATGCACATTTCTGGAGAGGAAGACAAAGCCTCCCCTCTCAGGATTATGCAATGCTGTCTTGGTGAGGTAGAGTCTGAACCAAGGTTGCCCAAACTCATCAAAGGGTAGCTAAACGTGAATGTGAAAGCGAATGCATGATGATACTAAGTGTAAGCATAAGTGGATGATCATGCATGAAAATGGTAAATGACAGATTCCGGAAACGGAACAACATGCCTGTGGGTGAGGCGAGTTGCCGAATCGACGACCATGCTAGTACAATCTATTATGTATCAAAATGACAACAAGCACTCACCGATATCAAGAAGACAGTGCTCATACAAAGCAAAACACAAAAGCGCCAGAAATGCAATAAAAGACATGGAAAGTGGGCTTACCCCAAAACAACTGAACTGAATGAGTCGACAACTCCTAGATGTGATGTTGGATGTCAAAGCTGCAATGATGATGTGAGGAATGATCTATGTAATGTCTGGTTGATGAGTTTTGATAAAATCGAGGTTGTGATGTGTGTGCCACAAATAAAGGGAAAGCGACATTTGGTGGGAGGTGTCTGAAATGATCATTGCATGTAACCTCAAACCGCTAAAATTAGATCCTTGAAACAAGGGATGCCTTCGCATGTTGCCTTGGGAGAAATAATCCATGTATTCAAGTATGTTTTTCTCGGTCGTGGAGGGAATCGGTCAACTGAGCTGCACATGTAAGAGGTTGCTCAACTGCTAGGAGAAAATGCACATTTCTAGCTAGCAGCTGGGCTGGCTGCTCAGACAATTTGCACAATTTCTAGGTAGAGAAGCTATGTGTTGCATAGATTTGTGCAATTTCTGGACTAAGATGCCCAACTGGGAAGGATTGCGTAATTTTCTGGGTGAAGCTTGCTAAGCATAATTGCACAATTCTGGGGCCTAGTAGGCTGCCAATCAGGATTGCACAATTTTTAGAAGGAAGGCTGATTTCCCTCCAGATTTGCGCAAATTCTTGAAGGATCTACTCAGATTGTTGCTGGAGCGATTCTGAATGAGCAGTGTGTGAGGGGAATGCATCAAGATTTGATCGACAATATTTTTCTACAAGAAAATCACTGGAGCTTGTGTACTTGACAAAGCAAGACATGTTGCTGTGAATGTTGGTAGGGAGGCTCCAAAATGAAGCTAAGGAAAACTTTTGGAGGGTGGTTATAGTTGCTACAACACTTGGAAACACACTAGTATAACTCCAACTCTCTAAATGGACCTTGTTTGTGAAAGGAAAGTCTAACACCTCTGGAAGTATTGTTCAATTCTCATCTCATCTTGGTTTCACACTAGCTTGATTGTAATATGTAGCATATGCCAAGTGCTTGGTCGATTGACACACATTTCAAGCCCAGGAAACATAGTTGTTTCAATTGGGGTTGAGGGGTATATTAGTGCAAAAGAACTATAACTATAGGAGTCTTAGTTTCATCTCTGGTGTTGCTTGCCTGCTAGTAGGCCTGGACAGTACCTCGGTAGAGTCACATAGGAACACAAGCATTGCTCCTTTTCTAGCGAGCTAGGTTAGTACCTCGATGGAGTTACTTGCATCACCTCTCTATGTAGGAATCTTTTATCTTCTTTCGCTTGATTCATTTTTCATTTTTTCAAACTTTTTCACTTTTTCAAACTTTCATTTTTCATCTTCATAACTGTGCATAACACTTATTCATTTCAGAGGCGGAAGAGGGATCCTGACTTATTGAGAGTAGAAGAGGTTTTTCCTTTAGAAAAGTAGTTTATTATACCTTTGATGTGACTATTAAGGTTTTCCCTCTCACCTTACTCTACATGACTGAGCTGACAAGGATTAACCCAAAAACAACAGACTAGAGTGGGTGATACTAGTGAGCACGCAAGTGCTGTGTTTTCACCAACGTTCACTTCGAACAATATGTATTTTCCATTGATGTATCATGGAATGAAGATAACAAGTTCTTACATAAGAGAGCAGACAACAGATAACAAAAATTTGATAGTTGTACACGTCCTCTCGAACATTACCCAACTTGTTTCAAGATTCATACATGGTTTCATGAGAACCTAACCTACGAGAAAAACAAGAAAACAAAGAACAAAGCAAAATAGAAGCAAACACAAAAGCAAAAGAAAAGTGAGTAAGAAAACAAACAAGCAAGTGAACAAACCAATAAAGAAAGTAAGCAAACAAACATGCAAGCAAACAAAATGAAAGCAAACACTACTCATACTCCTAAGCTAACGGTGCATGGGTCATCTCACATGAAGTGATACTTCCAATGCAGCCACTGGCACATTGGTTGACCCGTGTTAGTGAAGGCACGGTTTGCGAACATTGCAATTGTGCAAACCAACAAGCATGAAAGATATAACAATGAAGAGAGACACACTTCAAGCATACAAGCGACCACAGGACAAAGATGAGTTAAAGCGCATGACATGCATTCTGTGGAACTACCATGGTGTTTCACTAGACTGCGTGCAGATACTAAGTGTATGCAATCTCTTGACTATGACATGCAAGCAAACGTGATAGAGGTAGACCACTTACATTGTGCATGTGTGCTTGCTATGTAAGATTCTTCTAATGCATGAGCGATGCGGTTGTGTAGTTTGAGTGGAGGAAGAAAAATATGGGTGTTTGGTTGATCCTCAATGCAAAGCAGAGAGTGATGAGGAGCTTTGAGTGTTTCAAAAATTTCCTGACCGGAATTGAAACTACCCTCAAGACAGTGAGGACTTGGCATAACCATCAGCTTGGGCTAAAGTGCCTCATTAGTCTGTGGGGTTTTGACTTCATTGACAGATAGATCATCGTAGACCAGTGTCTTGGACAAATTAACAACGATTGAATCAACATCATGATCGGATGAGGAAGTGTATATATCACGACAAGCAAGATCATAAAATTCAAGATGTTTGTCGGCATCCTCATGATTTGATGAATCAGGCAGAGGGGTAGATGGGAAGAAAAGATGTTCACCCTCTATGTGTTTAGGAAAGATAGATGACAGATTGGATGGATTTTCTAAGGAAGATGTCCGCTCTGGACTGTAATAAGAAACTGACATTTGACGTGTCTCATGAATGATAGGAAGTAGAAACATCCAAACAAGAGTTTTCACATGGGAAATCAGAAGTGGCAGAATCACAAGGGATGTCACAATAAAGTGTATTAGGCACGGCTGGAAGGGAGTCATCCTTCACTGCAAGTTCTTGTTTAGATTCCCAAATGCACTCATCATGAATGATGGTGCAGGTTGGTTGCATAACACCAACTTCGTTGACATCTTGATCCTCGTTCACAACAGGTGACGAGTCCGGAATGGGAGAACACAAGATAGTACAATCCGAAGGATCAATAGAGCATGACGATGAAGGTCGAGGGAACGAATCCACGTGACAACCAGCATGCTTGCAAGCCAAATCTATGCAAATATCAAGAGCTGCTAGCGTGGGAGGATGTGACATTCCAACGGATGTGTGTGCATGATCTCCCACACCACTCTGCGGTGGATGAGCTATTTGATGAGGTGAAGGTGGACAATCACTTGTGGCAGTGACTGTGCCTACTCATGATTTCATAGTTCCATCATCGGAGTATGAGAGGGATTAGAGTGATTTCAATAATTTCGATTTTAAAATATGTAAAGAAGATACTCACATATCCCATTGAGAAATTCCCAATGAATATCATCTTTGGGAATCGCTATGCAAGATTACAAAAGCGTGTGTGAAATTGTTAAACGTATTGATCACGTGCTATTTGTAATTTCAGAATTTCTTTGTTGAGTGCTTTACACTAAAACTGATTGAAAGTATGGTCTATCTTTGCGACTAGATGGGCAAGAGAATGAGTAGATTTTTCAGGCAGCGTGGCACACTAGTGCATTGGGTGCCCTTGAAGCGTGTAGACGAACAACACACAACTCATTTATTCTTCAAAGAATCCATGCCTTTTGGATGAGACTACAAAATTGACCACATGCATAACCAAGGCTACGTGGCCTACACCATCATATGTTCTATGAGACAAGTTATCAGAGAGATTTTCCGAGATAAAGAAGTCGTTTCCATAAGACATGCACTTTGGAAGAGAAACTCGGTATTTATTTGTGATAGATATGTAGAGATTAAAAACAGATGTGAGGAATCAACTTGTCATTTTTCCCTCCTTCTAGCACCAAAATGTTGATGGTGCTAGACCCACCACCATGTAAGGGGATCTCCCTAGCAAGAAGTCCCAATTAGACCTCATACCATTTGGTGTAGGAGTCCGAGCAATGGGTCGTACAATATTTCCTTGACCACAATTTTTCACAGAGGCAAGTAAGATGTCCCCGTTGGTAGCAAGGGTGTGCCAACTGCAGTAAGTCAAGGAAGGTGCATGAGAGGTTCTAACAAAATGAGGGTGAGGTGAGTGTGCTCCTTGGAAACCTATAATAGTATGCGGGTTGGAAGAGAACACATGAATGAAGATGGTTAAAACAACAACATATTTAAGAAAGATTCATACATACTTATATAGAATAGTCCATACATGCATGCATAAGCAAACAAATACATATATCATTTAGAGTAAACCATATAGAATAGAATACAATATAGCATATGCATGAAATGTGCTCACTCTTTTATATTATGAAGTGTAAGTTCCAGTAATACATTACATCCATGTATAACAACTAGTTCTGACAGCAGAAAGTTACAACCACAACTGCCTCCTCCTCCTAAGAGATAAACTAGCCCTGCGCAGTGGAGAAGCCAAGGCTCATTAAAATACTATCCTGGCTCTCTCCAAGATAGTCTTATCGGAAGCTTGGCTGACAAAAAGCCTTTACAATGAGTTATGATGTTGTAGTTCTAGAAAAGGGTTGGGTGACCCTTGACATTCCCCTTTGTGACAGTTCAACTACCCTCATAAATCTTCATCTACTATATGATTGTTACAGCCAACTATCGACACTTGAACTTCCACTTGACAAGACGTTACATTACAATGAAAATGTGCCCATGTGAGACAAATGGCTTTGAGAAATCCACGCAAGACATCACTAAAACTCGGTACATTGTGATGAGACCAACTCTTTGACATGCTTATGATGGTGAAGGTGGTGAGATGATGCCATGTTTGGTTATCCATGATGGTGTGCATGTGATCCATGGTGACATCTTGCTAAAGTGAAATGTTGCCTCCGTTACATCTAGGTGCATTGGTATGGCACCTCCATCCAACTCGTTTGCTAGCATGCACATGGTCTTCTCGGGTGCAGTCAAACTGACAACACACTGATGCATAGTGTCCATGTTGATCTTCTAGTGTGTGCTAGTGGTCATGCGCATCAACTGTCAACTGCATGTTCAGATCTAACTAGACTTTCTTCTTGTCTTTTCCTCGCTGAGTGTGTTGAATGGGTGGGATCACATGAGTGTGCACAATGACATGCATATTGCTGAATTCCCTTGCATGTGATCAACAAATATGCTCACCATGTCTCCTCCGTGCCAGCTGCTGGGATGGATCTATAACTTGTACGGGCACTGTTTCATCCGTGAGTGCACGTTGCGCCCCTTATTGTTCCTATTCCTACTTCAACTCATTCGTTTGTCTGTGCAACTCATCTTCTTCCTTGACTTGTTGCTTCATCACATGCAATTCCTTCTCTATTTTTTTATTTCCCTTCATGTGATCTTCATATCATGATGTCACCTCATAGCATGAGTCTCCAAAGTTTATTTCACCACAAGTGGATCTACTTGAGCTTGCAACTTCGTTCCACCTCTGTGTTGTCAACAACCTTACTCTTCTATTCGTTGCATCTGGTATGATGCCTTCAGCTATTGTTCATGATGTTTCTTGCTGTGATGTTGCTGCCATCACATCTTGATGTCCTTACCTATGAACAAATTGATATCTTCGTTAGTAGGCAAGCTCATAGAGACTTGATCGACTACATCCCCTAGTGTGCTCTGAATGGTCTCTTCGACTCTGCTCTCCGGGAAACCATTGTACCTATGTTGTTGAGAGGTAGATGAACACCTGCAGTAACTGGAGACATGGAAACAGTCATGACAAGCAATCTTTCAGGTGAAAACCAAAATGAACTTGAGAACTGACTTGCAATATACCAGTGTGACTAATCATGAAGTTCATGCAATTTTGGCTAGGAGGCTGGGAGATTGAGTGCCAAAACTATGCAGGGCATAGTTTGGGTTGTTAGGAGGCTGAATTACTACTTGAGCTGTGCAATGCACAGTCCAGTCTGACTGCTAATTGCTAGAATTATGCAATGCGCAATCTCAACTAGCAATCGTTGTAGGCTCAGTGACTGCATGGTGCAATTCTCTAGACCATCAATCATTTTCCCTTAGATTTGTGCAAAGCAAGCATGGAGAATAGCTCCTGGGTATAAATTTGCATTTCTGGAGAGGAAGAAGGAGCCTTCCCTCCCAGAATTGTGCAACGTTGTCTTGGTGAGGCAGAGTTCGAACTGAGGCTTCCTAGTCTCGTTGATGGGAAACTGAACACGAATGTGAAAGTGAATACATGGAAATAATGAGTGTAAGCATAAGTGAATGATCGTGCATGAAAATGGTGAATGAGAAATTTAGAAAATAGAACAACATGTCTATGGGTGAGGCGAGTCGATGAATCAACGACCTTTCGTGAAAAATAGTTTCATGCATGCGACAACAGTGAGATGTTAATGAAAGTTGAAACGGTGCTAGTACAAGCTAGTATGTATCAAAATGACAACAAAAGCTCAGAGAAATCAAGAAGATAGTGTTCATACTGAGCGAAACACTAAAAGTACTAGAAATGGAACATAAGACATGGAAAACGGGCTTACCAAAAAAAAATTGAGTTGAATGTATCGACAACTCCTAGGTGCGATGTGGAATGTTATAACTACAAGTTTTATGTGAGGAATGAGATCTACATCATCTGGTTGATGAGTTTTGATAAAATCAAGGTTGTGATATGCATGCCACAAATTTAGGGAAAGAGACACCTGTTGGGAGGTTTCTGAAATGATACTTGCATGTAACCTCCAACTTCTAAAAATAGATCCCTGAAACAAGGCATGCCTTTGCATCCTGCCTTGCGAGTAACAACCCATGTATGCAAGTCTATTTTGCTCGGTCCCGGAGGGAATCAATCAACTCAATTGCACATGAAAGAGGTTGGTAAACTACTGGGAGAAAATACGCATTTCTGGCTAGGAGCTGGGCTAGCTACTCAGAATATTTGAATAATTTCTAGGCGTAGTAGTTTATTGTTGCCCATTTTTGCACAAATTCTGGGTTGAGCAACCCAACTACAAAGGATTGCGGAATTTTCTAGGTGAAGCTTGCTCAGCAGAATTGCACAATTCTAGAGCCCAGTAGGCTGCTAGTTAGGATTGCATAATTTTTGGAGGGAAGGCTGGTTGCCCTCCAGATTTGCACAAATTCTTGAAGGTGCTGCTCAACGTGCTGCTGCACAAATTCTTGAAGGTGCTGCTCAACGTGCTGCTGGACCAAGTCCGAATGAACAACTTGAGAGGAGAATACATCAAGGTTTGATCGATAGGTTTTCTTTCAACAAGAAAATCGCTGGAGCTTGTGTACTTGACAAAGCAATACATGCTACTGTGAAGGTTGGTAGGGAGGCTCCTAAACAAAGCTAAGGCAAAATTTTGGAGGGTTGTTGTAGCCACTACAACACTGTTATAAAAGAATTTGCAGAGGTAGAGGAGAGGAGCCTGGCTTAGAATTCAGTTGCAGAAAGGTAAGACTTATGTTGTGGGAAGGATATCACAACTACATAGAGGCTTAAATAGTACACATAAAATAAATCATAGCAAAAGAGAATATAAACAAAAAGGTTGTGGTAAATTTACTTATGAAGGTTTAAGATCACATCACAACATAACATACTTTGTATTATATTTCAAAACATAGGAAAATACATTCACGTGATGAATGGAGGTTGCAGCTCCAAGTGAAAACATAAAAGACTTACTACAATTTACGCATCACTGGGGCTGAAGAGTAAATGTCTATAAAACTAGTTTTCATGCACCCTCCAATATTTCCTCCACGATTTTCTCCTCACTACCTCACATACTTTCACCTCTCATTCTGCCATTTTCCCAACAATCCAAATGACTTTTTCATTCATATTTGTCTCAATATAAAAATATGACATGAATACATGACATAGAAAATATTTAATGCACAACATGGGAAATTTTACATAATAAATGGTTTTCTAAACTTCAGGTGTCGTGGAGTGTGGGAAAAAATCGCGGAGTGAATGCTTTCCCATACTTATTTACCAAACTTCATTAATTGCTTTAAATTGTCTGATGTGTTGCGGAATGGTCAACGTTGTACATTTTCTCTGACTTCAGTCCTTTCGTCTACAAACAAAATCGCAACCCTGTAGTAGTTGACTAGGGAAGCATGATGTTTGTCAATGTTTTTAAGACGATGGTTGGGATTATTATTTCTAGCACTCCCCCTTAATCACAACTGCCACCATTGACAATTCCCAAATAGTCTCTGAGATAAACAAAACTTTCACATGCCAATGGCTCTATGAAAATATCAGCAAATTCTTCTTTTGACCTGCAGTGTTGCAACACAATTTCATAATTGTTAATAAACTCTCTGATAAAATGATATTTATCATCAATATGCTTTGTCCTCTCGTGAAAAACATAATTCTTTGATTATGCAATTGTTGATATGCTGTCACAGAAAATAGTTGTCATTCCCCTTTGATCGTGCCAAAGATCCCTCAACATCCTTCTCATCAAAACTGCTTGACACGTTATTATTGTTGCGGTGACATATTCAACTTTTTTTGTTGACAATGAAACAATCAGTTGCTTCTTGGAGGCCCATGAAATGGCTCCAGAACGCAAATGAAAAACATAACCTAACGTGCTCTTTTTGTCATCGACACTTCCTACCCAATCACTGTCAGTGTAACCAACTAGACTGAAATCACTTGTTGTGGTGTACAAAATTCCATACTCTTTTGTCCCATTGACATACCTTAGATTCCTTTTCACTGCTTGCCAATGTGTTTCCTTGGGTGTCTCCATGAACCTTGACACCAAACTCACTGCATACATATATACGGCCTAGTGGCGGTCAAATACATCAAGCTGCCTATGATACTTTTGTATAAAGGATTGACATTATTGCTACAATATTCTTTACTCAACTTTATCCCCGTGATAGTTGGAGTTGGTGCAAGCCTGTTGTTCTGCATCTTAAGGCTCTACAAAATGTTTGCTACATACTTTGCTTGAGAGATAAAAATGCCATTTTCTATTTTCTTTACTTCTATGACCAAAAAATACCTTAACAACCCCAAGTCAGTCATTTTAAATTCACTCTTCATGACTTCTTTGGAATTAACGATGAGGAAATCATCAATGACTGTAAAAATAAAATCATCTACATATAACAAGATAATAAGAATCTTACCATCCCTTTCTTTGATGTAGAGAGTAGGCTCACCATCACATTTTTCAAAACCATTGTCCAACAAGTAAGCATCTATCCTAATGTACCATCCCCACGGTGCTTGCCTTAGCCCACAAAGATCTATCCTCAAATGATACACTTTATCTTCTTGGCCTTCTACCTCATAACCAGGCGGTTGCGTAACATAGACTTTGTCTTTTAGAACTCCATTTAAGAACATTGATGTTACGTACATTTGATACACCTTCAATTTATGTTGGGCGGCAATCACCACAACTGTACACACTGTCTCCATCCTCGTGACTTGTGCAAACATCTCTGAATAATCTCTTCCATGTTGCTACTTGTATCCTTTGACAACTAGCCTTACTTTGTGACTTTCACTATTTCCCTCAACGTTTCTCTTGGTCTTATAGAACCACTTCAATCCAATGAATTATTTTCCTTGCAGAAGGTTCACTATCTCCCATGTGTCATTCTCTTATATTTCTTCTATTTCTTCCTCCATTTCCACAACGCATTTTTCTTCTTTGACTGCATCCTCAAAATGGATTGGGTCATCCACACAACAAAATAATGCAAATAAGGAGTTCATACCAACAGTACCATCAACTTCATCTTGCTCATAAATTTCATTTAAATTTCTGAATTTTGGTCTTCTTTTGCTTGTTGAAGATGGGCTTGACATGTTACTTGGCATTGTGCTTTGCAACATGCTTGGAGAAACACTTTCTTGAATGCGTGACATTGTCCTATTATTTTTTGATGGTGTTACTTGTTGCCTGCTTTGTTGCGCTTGAATAGGTGTAGAGGGAGTCAATGTTGAGGAATTAATTGTTGCTACCAATTCCACTTTGTCCTCAAGTGGTATACATGCTTTGACATTGGCTGTCTTCTCTAAACTACCATCCCATGCTTCCTCTTCTATGAACTACACATATCTACTGACTATGACCTTCTTGGTTAATGGATTGTACAATTTGTATGCCTTTGGATTCATCAATGTATCCAACAAATATACATTTCTCCCCCTTGCTATCCAACTTCTTCCTCAACTCATCGAGGACATGTGCATATGCCACACATCCAAAGACTCTGATGTGAGTGGCACTATGCTCTCTTCCACTCCATGCCTCTTCAGGAACCAATTTCTCGATTCTTTTAGTTGGAAATCTATTCAAGATATATGGTGTAGTAGTGACAACTTCAAACCAATAATCATTTGGAAAATGCTTTTCCTTCAACATACTCCTTTCCATTTCCATAATGGTCTTATTCTTCCTTTCCATGACACCATTTTGCTGAGGTTTATATCTTGTTGTAAATTGCTTGTGAATTCCATGCTCCATAAGAAAATGAAGGAAATCATTTGAGATGTATTCACCACCTATGTAAGTCTTGAGGAATTTGATGTAATGTCCACTGTGCTTCTCAAAAAGAGCTTTGTATTGGCGAAAGTGCTCAAACACTTCACTTTTCTGTTTTAGGATATAAACCCATGTCTTCCTTGTGTAGTCATCTATCTAGGTCAATAAATAGTGGCTGCCGCTAATTGATGGTGTTTGCATTGGTCCGCATAAATTTGAATGGACAATCTCCAAAGGTGCCTTTTCCCTTACTAATTTTCCTGTTGGAAATGTCTCTCTATGTTGCTTTTTGAGGATGCATCCTTCACATAGGCTATCCAGTTTTTCTATGAGTGACAATCCCTTCACCATGCCTTTCCTATTCATAAAATTAAAACCTCCAAAGTTGAGATGTCCAAATCTCAAATTCCATAACCAATTTTCATCTTTGGACTCTACTTGATAATTCACTTGTGTGACAATTGCCTCTTTTCTTCCATCCTCTTGTGAGTTCATTGATAGTTGGTTGTGCACCTTCTTCCTTCAAATATGATCTTATCTTTAGGGGAAACATTTTATTGTTTGTCATCTCAACCTTTGCAATCAACTATCTACTTGGAGGGCTATCCAAAATTGTGCACTCATCATTTTTGAGAAGGAAATTGTAGCCTTTTTGCATGAGTTGTCCAATGCTTATGAGGTTATGCTTTAAAATAGGGACAAAGTAAACATATGATATGTACTTCTTCTCCCCCTTCTTTGTTAGGATATTAAATCTTCCTTTTCCCATGACAAAGACTTTGCTATCAGTCCCTAATGCAACTTCAGATTTCACACTTTCATCTAGATTGGAAAACATTTCTATGTTCCCTGACATGTGGTTGCTACACCCTCAATCTAGATACCATATATCACTTTGTTTTTCTTGTTCTACATTACAAGCTAAAGGAATGTTATCATGGTTCTCATTTTCTTTTGTGAAATTTACACTTGGTTTGCTACTAATGTCTTATTGTTTCTTTCTACATTCATTTTCGTAATGACACTACTTCTTACAGTAATGACATTGGACATGAGATTTATCATATCTCTGACCTTGTGCTTGATTTTTCCTAGGGACTTGACTTGGAATTTGATTGCTGCCCCTTCCAATTGAGCTTGAAGGGCTTCTTCTTCCACCTCTCTGTGGGATTTTTCCTCTTCCTCTAGTATATGATCTTCCTCTGCCTCTACCTTGACCAAATGGAACTTGTGTCTTGAAGGCATGCTCCAATGTGGAGCTCGTTTCTCTATTCAGTCTATGTTAATGAGAAATCAGTGATGCATGAAGCTCTTCCACCGAGAACTGTTAGAGATCCTTTGTCTCTTCTATGGCCACAACAATGGGATCAAACCTTGCTCGAAAACTTCTCAAAACATTCAAAACTATTCTCCTTTCTTCAAGTGTCTCACCATGAGACCTGATTTGAGTAACCAACCCAATTACATGTGTAAAAAATGATTCGACATTCTCAGTATCTTTCATACAATGTTTTTCAATGTCTTTTCTCAACATTTGCAGCTTTGATTTCTTGACTTTTGCCATGCCTTGGTATTCTGCCTCGAGGGTGTCCCATGCTTGCTTGGACTTCGTTCCTCCTGTAACCCTTTGGAAAATACTTTCATGAACTGTTTGAAAAATGTAGAGGAGGCTTTTTCATCCTTCTTCCTGTTTTCCCTGAACAAATCACTTTCTCCTTGAGACAAGGCATTTTATGCTGCTGCATCTGCTGATTCTTGAAAACCATTCCCCACCAAATCCCAAATGTCTTGAGAAGAAAACATGGCCTCCATTGTAATAGCCCAATAGTCATAATTTTTTCCATATTAGTCAAGTTTTTTCTTGATGTTTCCATTTCTAAGTGAAAGAAAAAACTTTCTACTTGCTCGTAAATAAACTTCAAAAGTTTTGCCCTTAAATTTCTTTTTAATTGCTAGTAAAAAAAAATTGTTTTTACACTAAAAAAGTTTAACATGCTCTGATACCATGTTAGAAACAAATTTGCAGTGGAAGAGGACAGGAGAATTGAAAGGTAAGTATTATGTTTCTACAAGGATATCACAACTACACAGAGGCTTAAATAATACACAGGAAATAACTCATGCCAAAACAAAGTAGAAACACAAAGGTTGCGTAAATTTACTCATGAAGGTTTGAGACCATATCACAACATAACATACTTTGTATTATATTTAAAAACATAGTAAAATACAATCACATGATAAATGGAGGCGATAACTCCAAGTGAAAACACAAAATAATATCTGCGATTTACGCATCACTGGGGTTGCAGAGTAAATGTCTGTAAAACTCGGTAAAACTTGTTTTCACATGCCCACCAATATTTCCTCCACAATTTTCTCCTCACTACCTCATAGATTTTGACCCTCTCTCACTCTGTCACTTTCCCAACTATGCAAATGATTTTTACATTAATATTTATCTCAACATACAAATTTGGCATTAATACATAACAAAGAAAATATTCAATACATAGCATAGACGATTTTACATAATAAATGGTTTTCTCAACTTGGGGTGTTGCAGAATGTGGGCAACACTCGTGGAGTGAATACTTTCCCATACTTATTTACCAAACTTCATTAAGTGTCTTAAATTATTTGATGTGTTGCGGAATGGTCAGCATTGTACTTCTTCTCTAACTTTAGTCCTTTCGCCTGCAAACAAAATTGTAACCTTGTAGTATTTGACTATGCAAGCATGGTGTTTGTCAGTGTTTTTAAAACGGTGGTTGCGATTATTATTTCCAACGCTGCCCCTTAATCACAACAACCACCATTGACCATTCCCCAAAAAATATCTTAGATAAACAAAATTTTCACGTGCCAATGCCTCTGTGAAAATATTGACAAATTGTTCTTCTGGCCAGCAGTTTTGCAACACAATTTCATCATTGCTAATGAACTCTTTGATAAAATGATATTTGGAATCAATATGCTTGGTCCTCTTGTGGAAAACTTAATTCTTTGATAATGCAATTACTGATGTGTTGTCACAGAAAACAATTGTCTTTCCCCCTTGGTCGTGATGAAGATCCCTCAACATCCTTCTCATCCAAACTGCATGACACGTTGTTGTTGTTGCGGCGACATATTTAGCTTCTGCTATTGACAATGAAACTATCAGTTGCTTCTTATAGGCCCATGAAATGGCTCCAGAACCCAAATAAAAAACATATCTTGATGTGCTCTTTCTGTCATCGACACTTCCTACCCAATCACTGTTAGTGTAGCCAACTAGCTTGAAATCACTTGTTCTGGTGTACAAAATGCGATACTGTTTTGTCCCATTGATATCCCTTAGAAATTTTCACTTCTTGCCAATGTGTTTCCTTGGGTGTCTCCATGAAGCTCGACATGAAACTCACTGCATACATTAGATCTCGCCTAGTGGTGGTCAAATACATCAAGTTTCCTATCATACTTTTGTATAATGTCAGATTGACATTGCTACTGCAATTGTCTTTTCTCAACTTCATCCCCATGACAGTTGGAGTTGGTGCGGGCTTTCTGTTCTGCAACTTAAACCTCTCCAAAATGTCTGCTACATACTTTTCTTAAGAGATAAAAATGCCATTTTCTGTTTTCTTTACTTCTATGCCCAAAAAATACATTAACAACCCTAATTCAATAATTTCAAATTCACTCTTCATGACTTCTTTGAAATCAATGATGAGGAAATCATCATTGCTTGTAAAAATCAAAGAATCTACATATAATATGACAACAAGAATCTTACCATCGCTCTCTTTGATGTAGAGAGTAGGCTCACCATCACATTTTTCAAAACCATTGTCCAACAAGGAAGCATCTATCCTAATGTACCTTGCACACAGTGCTTTCTTTAGCCCATAAATAGCTTTCCTCAAATGATACACTTTGTCTTCTTTGCCTTCTACCCCATAATTAGGCGGTTTCATAACATACACTTCCTCTTTCAGAACTCCATTTAAGAACATTGATTTTACATCCATTTGATACACTTTCCATTTATGTTGCATAGTAATCGCCATAACTGTACAAACTGTCTCTATCCTCATAACTTGCGCAAACATCTACAAATAATATATTCCATGTTGTTGCTTGTATCCTTTGACAACTAGCCTTACATTGTGCCTTTCGATATTTCCCTCAACGTTGCTCTTGGTCTTATAGACCCATTTCACTCTAATGACTTATTTTCCTTGCAGAAGGTTCACTAACTCCCATGTGTCATTCTTTTCTATTGCTTCTATTTTTGCCTCCATTGCCGCTGTTAGCTACCTATACCAATAGGTTTCATATTTCATGATTGGCAAAGAAAGTTCCAAATATGCTCTGCTTTGGTGATGCAAAGATCCCATATTTCCAAGAGAAGACAATGTGTGTATATAGCTTGATGTTGTCCCAATTTTGATGGATGGTCCAACAACCTAATCTGGATCATGCCATGTTTCAATTTTCTGTTGTAGAATAGAGAAAGAAGTCTGTCCAAACTGTTTAATCTTGGCAGACCAGTAGCTTAGGTAGAGAATTAAGGTTCCCAACTGCTTAATCTGGGACCTTGGAAGCAATAAGGGTAGCCTTGGATAGAAAATCAAGAGGAAAAAGCCAAAGAAAAGAAAAGGCACATAAGGGTCTGCAAGTCTAAGTGCACCCTCCATGAAGAAACAAAAAATGCTAGGAAAGTAGATGGGTAGGCAGATGGGGTTGCAGAAATGTCATTCCTTTCAATTGAGTGTTTCATAACCTAGTCACAAAAGAATATCAGTGGACTGAGAAGGTTCTCTCCTCCATCATGTTGCAGCAAAGCAAAGGAGCATCGCTAACTTCCCATTTTTCCCTTTCACATTCATTACTAACATCCCTTCATCAGTTAAGATTCATGGAAGAATTTGAGGTTTTATGCTGGTTCTTATGCCTTTAAAAGCCACATTTCCTGTGTAAAATTCTTTTCATTTTGATCTACTCCCTAAGCTAAGTGATCTTCAAATAAACTTAGTGATATCACTCCTCATTCACCTTTTCCATCCATATTAACCCCTAACTTCTATTATCTAAATCCCCTATATTACCTTTTCCCTACTATTATAACACTATGGTGTATAAACCCCAAGCATTGTATAAATATCCATCCCCTTGGCATTATAGCCATATGTTCACTATTTAGGGATTAAATTGACATCTGGTCAGTTTGAGAACCCTAAGCCTTACCCCTCTTTCCCCTTCAGCAGTCATTTAATCCATTCAGCCCTTCATTGGCTAAAAAACCTTGTAAAAAAACCCATTTTCACCTTTAAACCGCTCAATTGCAAAAAACATACAAAAAACCCACTTTTGCCATTTACCCAAAGTCTTCGCCATACCCGCATTTTTATAAAAAACAACGAAAAAACTATGTAAACCGCCCAATTCCTAAGGTTCCCGCCGGGCGCAGATCTCAAAAGATACAATATTTTAATCCCGCCCCCATCCGTATCGTCCGGCCACCTCAACGATCCGTCGACCGTCGGATCGGGCCCTTTTCATCCGACGGCCCTCGTGCATTTCGGACCGGCCCCGACGTCCGAAAGATACCTTCCGAAATTTGTCAGAGGGTGACGTCAGGCCTCTGCCACGCGTCACCCCCACATCATATCGGAGGCCCCTCTGACAATTCCGCGTCCGTATGAAAGGCGGTGCGATATGAAACCGCTAACCACTTCCGGTTTCGGTGAACCCGCCTGCCAGCGTCACTGCCAGCGTCATCGCCGCGTCGGCGCCCCCGTCCGCCTTTGCTCCACCTGTCTGCCACCTCACCATCCCCGTGGACCTCTCTTATGCCGCCACGTCACCCGATGACGTCATGCTGACGTCATCCGACCTTGACCCCACCTGATGATGTCATCCAAAAAAAAGCGCCAATGTTCCAAAAAATCCATATTTTAGCCAAAATTTCGCTTTTTTTGCACTTTTTACAAAAACGACTGTTGCCTGCTCTCCATGTCTTCCACGTCCAAACTCACGCCAACCTGCTGAATTCGACCTGGAGACCGCTGGCGCGCCATTTCCACCTGCATTCGTGACCATTGCTAACAGTTGCCAGGTATTTATCCTTGTGAATCCTTCCTGCGCCTGGTTTTGTCTGTGAATCGCCTAAAAAAGCTTAAAACAGTGAAAAACACACAATTCACCGGCGAATCCCCTGTGCCTAGTTCCCATTTGCACTCTAAGGTCGAAATTCACCAGCTGAGCTTTATATTACCAGAGTTTTCATAAAACTCACATTCTGTTCGCGCAATCGTGAACTGGTAGCTTAGACTGCACCAATTTGCTGTGAAAAAGAGTTTAAAGCCAGGCATTTGCCTTATCCATACTTTGAGCAATATTTCAATTGCTGCAATTAACCATTTATCCTCTGTTCACCAGTAATTCACCTTCTTTTTGAAGAAAAATTCTTTGGTGTTGCTCTGCACAGTAACACCCGTTTACAAACAACAGAAATCCTAGAAGTAACCAGGGATCCACCAGTAGCTCCTGTAGCATTGAACATTGCGCCTTTAAATGCCCCACAGAGAGAATTGGAGTGGCAACCTCTAGCAGACCTGGATTATCAAATATCAGAGGAAATGCTGTCGAAAACCAAGTTCCACATCCACCTGCTAAATGAATTGAAGACTAAACATGAGAGTGGAACAAATGTACTGGGCATATGGGATTCTTTCCTCCCCATCTTCAAACTCCCTCAGGTCAGACAGTTCCCTGACCTCATTCACCTATGTGCCGAATGCTATGACCCTACTCAGAGGGTTGTGCTTGACCCTTCAGGCTCAGTTGTTTTCTATATCACCCCTGAAGCTATCAAAGAGATGCTGCACTTCAGGACTGAGAAGAAACTAGTTCCTTTATCACTGATAGGTTTGATAAATCAAGGAGCTAGATTGACAGATGCTCAGGTCACCAAACTCAATCAGCTGTACATTGACTCTGACACTGTGAAGAATCCTCCTCTCAACCAAGTATACCTCAACCAATTGGGCAGAGATCTTGCAGACATGATTAGTCCCATTCTGGGCTATAATTCAATTGAATATGTTGATGAAACTGTGCTGGTGGTCATGCTCATGTTCGCTCCTGGCAAGTCTCCAATCTGCTATGACTATGCCACCTATATCTCTGATAAAATACATGAGCAGTTGATGAACTTGGCAAGAGAAAAGGTGTTCAGATACACCTCTTACATCTACCACTTAATCCTATATTATCAACATGAAAAGTTTTCTTTTGTTGTGAAAAGAGGCAATCCAAGGTCAGTGGTTTATTGGTCCTCTGTCTTCCATCACAGATCTCACTCTCCATATACTTACTGTGAGTTCATAGATCTCTTCATCCACCCAGCCATGTCTCTACTGATGAGCTCACCTCCTCCAAGACTAACTGATGAGATGCAAAGGGTACTTCAGTTGTCTAAATTATACAACATTTGGGACTGGTACTTGTACCAGAACCACACAGTTATAAGGATATATGGGTGTGAGTTGCCCCCATACAGATTGCCCAAATATGTGCCCATGAGACTATTTTCCCTGGAATACTTCAGGCAATTTGGGAATGCTGATGTGCTACACTTTTCAGGCAGAGGCAAGAAAGCACAGCTCAAGGTCAGGAACCAATTAGGCCACTTTGTCTACAACAAAAGGGAGGAAGGTTGGCAAGAGGCGGATAGAATGTTACAATCACTTCGCTTGCAAACCAGTTTCCTTTGGAAACCATATGACCCCGCTCACTTCATAAGCCTAAGAAGGGTCAAATATAGGTTGGTCAGTTATGACCACGTAAGGATCCCTCATATAGAAAAATATGCAAATCAAACAAAGTGGAGGAGGGGAACCTTAGAGGAGCCTCTCACGCAAGAAGAGTTAAATCGGAGAGCACTAAGAAATCTGAAAAAGATGGTTGACCTAGAACTTTGTTCACAGGTGTTCAATCTTCCAAGCAGTCAAGAGGGAGCAGCTGCCTCTTCTTCCACAGCAGATCAGCAAAAAGCCAAAGCTACTGGGCAAACCTCTACCAAAGGCAAGGAAAAGGAAATGGAACCAGAATAGCCACCTCATGAGGAGGTGCAGCAGCAACAGCAGCAGGTAGAATAGCAACAGCAGCAGGTACAACAGCCACAAGAGGGGCAGCTAGAGAAAGAGCAGCCACTACAGCAAGAAAAGGCAGCTGAGGCCCCAATTTTCACTGAGCAGCAGCCACCACAAATTGTCCCTCCTAGGAAGGAAACAACAGCTGAAGCCTCAATCCTCCAAACCCCACAAAAGGAGGATATAAGTAGAAAGAGGGACAGAGAGACTCCCCCCACAACAACCACTCAAGGGGAGAAAAGACATAGAATGAATCCCCTTTCAGAAGAGGAAATTCCTATAGGGCAATCTCTGGGCATGGGCCCACCAAGTATGGAGGCCTCAGCAAGTTCCTTTCAGCAGGAACAAGAGAGGACAGTGGGAGGAGAAGTCAGCTCCTCAAGCCAGCAGAGAGAAGGTGAACTGGGCATCAAACAGCAGTTCATTGACATAAAGAGGAGAAGTGAGCCTATAAAAATACAGCTATATAATCATTTGTTGAAGATGGATCCCACTAACCAGCAAAGACTAATGTCCGCATATGATGTCAATGAGGGCAAAATGATCATGAGTCACTTCATGCCAACTGCATTGCAACCACAGTCCCCTGCAGACTACTTGAAGACCAATCTTGAGGTCTTTGCCAAGGACATCCACCCGATGGATCAGATTGAACTACACAAGCAAACGGGTGAGATGGTGTATGCCTCCTTGGCAGACAGGACTCTGGTGAACTACAAGCTAGAAAATAGCCTAAACAACACCACTGCCCAGCTGGAGTTGGAAAGAGCTTCCTCTCAAGCAAAGGACAACATGATCAGAGCCTTAGAAGATATAATCATAGAGATTGGGCATGATCCCAAAGACATCAAGGGCATACAAGCATTACTGAAATTGAGGGATGCGGACTTGGCAGCATTGAGGAAAAAGATCAAAGTCCTAGCAACTATTCACCCTCAAACGGAAGAAGTGGCCCAGCTAAGACATGATCAAGATGCTGCAGCTTTGCTGGTGTCTTTATACAAACAGCTGATCCAGACACAAGAGAAGCTGGGAGAATCAGAGGCTGCACAGGCAGCATTGCAAGCAGCATTACAACAAAAGGAAGGAGGGAAAACATCTCAGCCTCCTCCAGAAATAATTAACCTTGAGGAAGCTCCTCCAACTACTGCTCCCCTTACTCAGCAGACAGAACAGGCAGCACCTTCTACCTCAGCACCAACACCAACAACAGAGCAGGCCCCAAGCCTGGACATGCAAAAGCTGAGAAATGAAATTCAGGCCCTGGAAGCACAGATGACAGAACTAAATGAGGCCAGGGAGAATTTAGCCAAGGTGAATGAAAAATATGATAAGTCAAAACAAAATGTGGCTGAGAAAGGGAGAGACATGAAGGCACTCAAGGAGAAGATAAAGGAGCTGGAAAAGGAGCTCAAAATGGATAAAGTAGTGGCTGAGCTCAAGACAGTGTTATGGGCCAATATTGGCCAATCCATCACTGATCAATGGCAATTTATTGAGACAATTCATGAGCAGATGGAGCTCATTGCAAAAGCACATAGGGAAATCCAAAGAGCTAGGGCATCTCTAGGCAATATGCCTGAGGTTGCCAATAGAATGATCAATGTGCTTAACAACAGAACAAGTGCTCAGTTGGAAACTATGGGAATCTCCAATAGGACTGAGGCTATTTTGTTAATAAAAAGGGTCCTAACACTAAGAAGCCTGGTGCAGACACTAGATAGAAGGACCCAGGACATGCAGACAGAGGTGAATAGGTTCATGGACAAATTTGTGGCATTACAAAACAGAGGTCTTCCTGGCTTACTGAACAGCACAGGAAAGCTACTCACACATGAGCAGTATGCCAAGAGGGTGAACACCTTTGCCACAAGTCAGATTACAGAAAAGGCCAGCACCTCAGAGGAAACAGGGCCAACAACAGGACAAAGTCTCGACAACAGGGTAGAGAACTTATTTTTTTATCATGGATGAAATCAAACATCTGTTTGAAGTGCCTCCCAATTTCTACAAGTACACAGAGGCAGACGAGACATTAGATGCAATTTTGAGACACCAGTTGCCCACACAGGAATACTGGACCAAAATGATACAGCTGATATTGTAAGCCAGAGCCTGTAAATCAAGTTTTGTTTTTTCAAATTCATAAGTGATCATGCACAAGAAAGATTGGTAAAATCAACATGCATGAAAAAGTGAAGGCTGAGCCAACTCAGCAGAACTATTCGGCCAACAAAGCAATAATGACAGCTACAGGTGACAGGGCCAAAAAACTACAGCACGACAGCCATAAAGGCACATTTTCCAGAATTAAAGCAGAACGTTCAGACCGACTCAGTGACCTCCAAAGGTCAAAATATCTTCTGACATACATAAAGAGCACTTATCTTATATTCAATGATGTAATAACTTTCTTATCTGCTATCTTGAAAAGTTGGTGAACGTATTCATTTCTGAGATGACTCGACGCTCCAGATATTTTGTATGACCAATTGTATATATTCCCCCCTCAGATAATCTTGCGGGGTGGTGGTTGATCTCTCTTAAAGAGTTTCTTATGTTGTAAATTTTCAGACTATTAATACAAAAGATGATGGAATTTCCAAGGCTCTGCGTTATTTGAGTCGTTGTGGTGTTTTGCTGAGTATTACAGGATTCCTGCGTGTTTCATGGCACAATAAGTCTTCTTCGAACTCTCATTATGTGTTTTGTTATCTTTTCATAGCTCATTCATGCTTCTATGTTTCATAGTTAAATAGCAAAGAAAAAGAATTGTTCCAGGATTTATTCACAGAATACCCTGAACTCAATCTATGCTATTATAAGTGTTTTCTTCAGCTATAGCCACAAAGTGTAATTCTTAATTGTTGTGCTTTCAAACTTTATGCTTTCACAGTGATTGTTGTTTCAGGAATTCGAGTTTGCTCCTGTGCAACATATCTCTTTCTTACACCCAGCTTAGTGTAAAACTCTTAATTGCTTTTCACTGGTTGAACACACCTCATAATCACAATTTCATATTTGTTCTATGAGATATGTAAAAGGCCCTGCAGTTTCAGCAACTCAACTCAACATTTCAGACAACCTGTAGCCAAAGACTCCATTGCCCAATGGATTGATACTGCCTGAAAACCTACACCTTAGATGTAGAAGACATCCCTCAACCAAAACATAAAACAAAACCCTGAAACCCTGAACATTATAGCTAGCCTAAAATACTATCAAAACAGAGACAAATCATAAAGAGAGAGCCCTCTCTGATCACAGTTTGGCTAGAGACGGTGATCCAAAGATTGGTTAGTGGTTACCCCGGCCGTATTCCCTTGGGAGTCAAAGGGAACAACCTGGGTGTTAACAGCCGCAACACATTTTTATTGTTTGACTACATCTTCAAAATGGATTGGGTGATTAACTTGCCAAAATAATGAAAATAAGGAATTCAAACCAGCACTACTATCAACTTCATCTTGATCATAAATTTCATTTAAATTTCTGAATTTTGGTTTTCTTGTGCTTTCTAAAGATGGGCTTGACATGTCACTTGGTGTTGCGCATTGCGACGTGGTTGGAGAAACAATTGCTTGACTGCGTAAGGCTTTCCTATTATTTGTTGATGGTGTTACTTACTGCCTACTTTTTTTCTCTTTAATAGGTGTAGAGGGAGTCACTGTTGAGGAATTACTTGTTGTTGTCAATTCCTCTTTGTCCTCATGTGGTATAGAGGCTTTGACATTGAATGTCTTCTCTAAACTTCCATCACATGCTTCCTCTTCTATGAACTGCACATATATACTGAATATGACCTTCTTCGTTAATGGATTGTACAGTTTGTATGCCTTGGATTCATAAGTGTATCCAACAAATGTACATTTCTCCCCCTTGTTGTTCGACTTCTTCCTCAACTCATCCAGGAGATGTACATATGCCATACATCCAAAGACTCTCATGTGAGTGACACTATGCTTTGTTCCACACCATGCCTCTTCAGGAACCATGTTCTAGATGCTATTGGTTGGACACCTATTCAAGATATATGTTGCACCAGAGATAACTTCAACCCAATAATAACTTGGCAAATACTTCACCTTCAACATACTCATTTCCATTTCCATAATGGTCCTATTCTTCCTTTTCATGACACCATTTTGTTGAGGTTTATATCTTGTTTTAAATTTCTTTTGAATACCATGCTCCCTACAAAAATGAAGGAACTTATTTGAGATGTATTCACCACCTTTGTCAGTCCCGAGGACTTTGATGTAATGTCCACTTCACTTCTCAAAAAAGATTTGTATTGGTGAGAGCACTCAAACACTTCACTTTTCTATTTTATGAGATAGATCCATGTCTTCCTTGTGTAGTAATCTATCTAGGTCAATAAATAGTGGCTTCCACCAATTGATGGTGTTTGCATTGGTCCTATTAGCTCTGCTACATATTGGGACACTTTGAAGGTCAAATGTAGGCCTGGCCGGGTTGTTATGGCTAAAAAGGGACTTGCATTAGTCAGCCTCCCCATTCTCCTTCACTCCGCTACACTCTCATAACTGCTACTACCCTCGCATTGCCTCTAAAACCCTGTATAAACCCATTTTCCCTTAGGACCCCGGGCACAGAGTTTAAACTGTCATATGATCGTAACCGCATGACTGCGAGCCTTCACAGATTCTTTCCGTGTCACATCTGACATAATTCGCATGATCGAACCTGCGTCGTCCGATCATCTCTGCCGCGATTGGATGGCAGTTGCTCCTCCTACGCCTTCGAACCACCCACATCTTAACTTGCGATCAAGCGGTTTTCGTCACGTCACATTCGCCACACGTCGTCCAATGATATGTATCGTGCACCATTGTACGATTATCGCTCGACCCCCGATAGTGGTGCAATAAATACCACTGACCCCCAAAACCGTCCTACCTACTCGTTAAACTCCACACATATTTTCCGTCCGATGACCGTCGGATCCGCCGTGTTTAGATGCAACGGCTCACGATCACCCGCTCTCTCTTCCGCCTTATACCTCCCGCCGAGAGATCTCCGCCGTTCACGCATTTGATCCAATGGATGATACATATTCTCCGCCCTGCTCATACATCCGCCATGTAGTCCACCCACCTCAATCATGCCATGCACCTGAAGGACGAAGCCGATCACCTAGCAGTACCGAGCGCATTAGATCATCAACAACTACATTCAAGAAGCATTATGGCCAAGAAGGAAAGGTATATAACCAAGCAGGTAAATGCGTTCAATGGTTATGGGATTGCATCCCATATAATATTCCATCTGCCTGAGAAGTATAGTAGAGCATCCAAGAATATCAATTTTGTTCACTACAGCAAGCAATTGCAGTCAGAAGTTCTGCCAAGAAGTTAAAGTGCTTGGTGGTCGATTATGACCCCTCCACGCCTAGAACAGCAAAATATTTTCGTAATCAAACTCTATATATACCCAGAAAATAGATGTAATCAAGGTTGACGGTTTTTGTTTTGATGTAAGGTTCCACTTCTGGAGACTGTAACTGCTTTGGTACTTGCAGCCTCTCGTCAGCATTTTCAGCTAATACAAGCTTCTTTTGCTGTTAATTGCTCACTTTCCACCTCTTTTTTGTTCTAGGTTGTGCTTGATTTGAATTCTTCCTGAACTCTTGATGTTTAGCATTAGAGGGGTTGTCATCCCACGTCTGTGTTATAATCTTGTATGTATCAGTGAATCTATCAATCAGGTTTCTTTTCACTTAGTGATAGAGAGCGGTCATCCTGTCTGTGCACTAGGGAATTAGATTTGCAGACCTCTTTACTGGTTGCAGCTGGCCATCACAGGGTCCTGTGCATCTGCTGGTGTGGTCATTATTCTTCATATTCACCCAATCCTTAAATTGTGAGTAATTGGTGGTCTAAAGCCTTGTAGTCTGGGGGTGTTCACGCACGTCTGGAGTCAAGAAAAGTAGGAGTGGTTATCTGGCTTGAATATGCATCATTCCTTCCATTCATCCATTTCCAAAATCAAGTTGAGTTTGTGATGTCCTGAGCATCTTTGAGCTACAACCTAGGAGAGTTTCTTGGGGTGATAACATCGATTGGAGTTGTTGTCAGGGAGAGGAGATTGAAGCTTAGCGTCCCTGGGAGAACGACACAGTTCCATGCTTTGATGATAGACAAAGTCTAGACACGTTTCTGGTTGCAATCATCTATCTGGCGACTCTACTGGACAACCTACCTAGTGGTGACTTGACATTTCAGTTCTGGTTCAGTTTGTGAGGCATACTTGGAGAAATCCTCAGAAATCACCAGCTAACCCACTACCTGACCCTGAGAGGATTGATAAGCAGAAGAAAACCTCACTGAAAGGAGCATCAAGGTCAGGTAAGTCTAAGAAATCTTATGCATCTCTGAAAGCAAATATTACAACTGAGAATAAACAGTTTGAAGATTTAGAGCCTAGCGCTATTAGTAAAGAAATACCTTCAGAGATTCATACAACTCCTTGTTTAGTCAGTTCCCCTTTGGACCTCAGTCCAAAGAAATCCTCCCATACAGTCCATCATTTTCCCTTAGTTCTGTCATCTATTTCATTACTTCCTACTATTCAATCTGCTAGTAGCCTTCCACCTATCCTAGTCATGGCAGGCCAACAAGCTCCCACGAAGATGGAAGGAACATAGCTACTAGATATGGACCCCTGGTCTTGCCTTTTCCTTTGAATTCCATGCATGCAAGAGAATATCAGAAATATATGCCCAAATTCACTGGTAGAGAGGGAGTGATAGCTGAAGAACATCTTGAGTGCTTCTATAGTTATGCTGATAACCTTGACATTAGTGAAGATGATGTGTGGATGAGAGTGTTTGTTCAGAGCCTTGATGGAGAGGCTAGAAAGTGGTTCAGAGAATTGCCCCATAGGTCCATAACAGACATTGAGGCATTGGATGATGCATTCCTAAAGCAATGGGGAGATAGAAAATACCTGCTCTACTACCATACAGAGTTTGGAAACCTAAAGAGGGAGAATGGGGAATCTTTACCTGATTTTAATAAAAGATTTAACCATATGTATAGTAAGATGCCAGCTGAAGTAAAACCTACCCCCACCTCTGTCAAACTCACTTATGCCAATGATTTTGACTCTGATTTTTGCCTACTTTTGAGAGAAAGAATATGTGCCACCCTAGCTAATATGCAAGACGTAGCATTGGAGGTAGAATCTAACATTATGGATGCAGAAAAGCTTAAAAGTCATGCTGATAGAAGAAGGCAGAGAGGCGAGGCTTCTTCTTCCTTTGCTTAATCTTCAAAACCTAAGCTATATAAAATGACTAAAATGATAGAGTCATTGGCTGCTAAGCTATCCAAGCTGAAAGTTGAGCAGAGCTTTGGGAAAGCAAGGTTTCAAAACACATTTTCTCCAAGAATCCAAATCCATTCAGAAGAGCAAATGAACAATTACAAGTCATTCGAAGGGGTAAAGAAGCAAATGAAGAACATAAAGTTAAGGTTCCTTTCCAAAATGTAGTCATGGAGGAGGAGAAGTTGGAAGAGGAGGATGAAATTCATTGCATGGAAGACAAAGGTAGTGCTACCTTTTTGACATTGGCTGCATATGAAGAGTCATTACTGTAGGACCAAACCAGTCAAGAGTGGGACATAGAAGTTGTTCTGCAGACTGGTGAACATCAAAGATATAATATGAGGTCAAAAGCAAACAATGTCAAGGAGAGTTCTGCCTAAAAAGCTGCTGTCTAGACAGAGTCACAGAATATCAGACAGAAGAAGCCAACAGCTGATCCAGTCATCCTAAAAGCACCAACTCAAGAGGTAAGAGGTCTTGATAAGTCCCCTTCCCCTTTCAGTTTTGAGTCAGAAGTCGAGAATTTAAAAATATCTATGCCTCTATTAGAACTTGTAAGGAGAGAAGTTTTTAGAAAGCCTATCCTTGAGGCTCTTGAGCTGAAAGCCACACAAACCTCCACTGACTATGTAAATTTGCAAGATGATAAACCTGCAGTTGTGCTTAGCCCTATGATTGAACCTACTGATAATAATTCTCCATCATTTTATGTCTCCTTGACCATTCATGACAAAATCCTCCACAATTGCCTGCTAGACACAGGGGCCAGCCACAATTTGATCCCTAAAGCTGTCATGGAAGAGTTACGCCTTGACAGTACCAGACCATATCATGATTTATTCTCATTTGATTCAAAAAAGGTGAAATTTTTGGGGTTGATTAAAGATCTAGCCATTACCCTAACTCAGCTACCCATGAAGAGTATGATGATGGATATTGTGGTAACAGATGTCCCTCCCAAGTTTGGCATGCTGTTGTCTAAAGGGTGGATTAAGAGGCTAGGTGGGACATTACAGAATGACTTATATTATGCCACTATCCCAGTTTTTGGAGGAGAAAGCAGGAGATTGTACAGAGAAGCACAACTGCCCTACATCATCAGTGATGAGAAGAATCCTTCTAATCATCCCATATATGCCGTGGACACTGATTTTGGAGCATGTATCCTCGAAATACAAGAATCTCAGAAGGCCTCAATGCAGCTCAAGAAACAAATAAATTAGGATGAGGTTGAGCAAGGAAGTCAAGTTTGGGAGATGTTCTTTGATGGAGCATGTTCCAAGGAAACTGCAGGAGCAGGGGTGGTGCTAATATCTCCAGAACAAGAAAGTACACATCTATCTTTTAAGCTGGCTTTCCAAGTCACCAACAATATAGCAGAGTATGAAGCTCTGATATTGGGCCTTAACGCAGCTAAAGACAGAGGGATCAGAAATATAAAGGTGTTTGGAGATGCTAATATTATCATCCAACAAGTAAATAAGACATTTCAAGAAAAACACCCAAGGCTGAAAGCATACAGAGATGAGGTATGGAGACTCAGAGATTCTTTTGATAATTTTTGCATCTCATATGTCCCTATAGTAAAAAATAAGCTTGATGATTCCCTTTCCATGTATGCTAGCATGTTTATCCCTCCCATGCCTCCCAGACTAGTTTATGAAATCCAAATGAAATACAGACCATCCTTTCCTGATAATGTCCACCATTGGAAAGTTTTTGAGGATGATGATGAAGTAAATAGATTTCTACAAGTCATTGATGAGTTTTCAGAAATGCAAATTGACCAAGAAAATGAAGCCTTGGAAGAAAGTCCCCAGTCCCAGCTTAGAAACAAAATTAGCAAAGATAGCATTGTCCAACTCCCCAGCAATCACATACCTAAGGGTCTAATTCCGCTAGGAAGACTGTTTGACCAGAATGATATGCCTTATAAGGTTGCCCAAAAAGAATACCAATCTGAGGTCTCTAAGCACAATATAGGGAGTCCAGGTCAGCCAAGGTACATAAGTTTGTCCACTCATTTATCTGCTAGCCAAAGTGCTAAATACTGCAATTTAATGAAGCAATTTGCTGATGTCTTTACCTTGGAGTATAGTGACCTAAAAACATATGACAAAAAGATCATCCAACATAAAATCCCTTTAGATAAAGACACCATTCCTTTCAAGAAGAAGCTGAGACCAATAAATCCTTTGCTCCTCCCTTTGGTTGAACAAGAAATAAAAAAGTTACTGGCTGCCAAAATCGTAGTCCCTTTCAGATACTCAAAATGGGTAGCCAACTTAGTGGTAGTGAGGAAGAAAAGTGGAGAAATCAGACTCTGTGTTGATTTTAGAAACTTGAACAAATGCTCTAAAAAAGACAACTATCCTTTGCCCAAGATGGAGCATTTCCTACAAAAGGTCTCAGGAGCCAAAGTGATGTCTTTCCTGGATGGATTTTCAGGATATAACCAGGTTGCTGTACATCCAAATTACCAAGAGAAGACTGCATTCACCGCTCCTTGGGGCTCTTTTATGTATTCCAAGATGCCTTTCGGACTGATGAATGCTGGAGCCACCTTTCAGAGAGCTATGGATATAGAATTTGTGGGGGAGAAGGACAAGTTTGTCCTTATCTACCTTGATGATATAACTGTGTACTCCAGTAGCCATCAAGACCATTTACATCATTTGAAGAAAGTGTTCCTGAAGTGCAGAAGGTTTGGGATTTCAGTCAATCCTAAAAAGTCATAGTTTGCTTTAAAGGAGGGCAAGCTGTTAGGACATGTTTTTGGTGCAGGTGTCAAAATCGACCTAGAAAGAGTAAGAGCAATACAGACCTTGTCTATCCCGAGATCAAAGAAGGATATCCAGTGCTTTGTGGGCAAGATAAATTTTGTGAGGAGGTTTATCCCAAATTTTGTAGAAATTGTAAAGAATATTACCTCCATGTTGAAAAAGGGGTCAGAGATCAAATGGACTGATACAGCGAGAAGATCCTTCGAGTCCATTAAGAAAGCTATTATGGAAGCTCCTACTTTAATCAGCCCAGATTATAGCAAGGAGTTCCACATATTTTCATTTGCCTCTGAAGACACCCTTGCAGTCGTTCTATTGCAAGCAGATGAAGAAGGCTCAGAGCATCCAGTAGCATTTTTTAGTGAAACCTTAAGGGATGCGGAGCTGAGGTATGATATTATTGAAAAACAAGCATATGATCTTATCAAGTCTTTGAAAGCTTTCAGAGTTTATATTCTGCATTCCAAGATAATTTCATATGTACCCTCTGCTCAATAAAAGATGTCTTAACACAGCCTGATGCTGATGGAAGAAGGGCTAAATGGATTGCAAAGTTAATTGAATTTAATATAGAATTGAAGCCCACTAAGCTTGTCAGAGGTCAGGGTCTTGGTAGACTATTGCCTGAAGAAAATTGCAGAATGCTGGACATAAATCTCATGGGCACAATTGTAGAAAATGGTCAAACAGAGGAAGAAGCTGAACTAGCAAACAATCAATCATTGGTAAAAAATTTAGCTTCTTGTGATTGGTACTTTGCAATAGCTAAATTTTTTCTGGAGCTAGAAATTCCTCTAGGCATTAGTTCGAGCCAAGCCATAACTGTTAGGCTCAAGGCAACAATATATTGCATTCATGAAAACCTGCTCTACTGGAGGGATCCCTCTGGAATTCTTTTGAGGTGTCTGGACAAAGAAAAATCAATGGAGGTTATGTAGCAGTTTCATTCTAGCATGTGTGGGGGACACCATTATTCGAAAACTATAGCCCATAAGATCCTCAAAGCTAGGTACTATTGGCCCACCTTATCTTCTAATGTCTTCTCATTTGTTAAGTCATGTGACAGGTGCTAGAGATTTGAAGGGAAGCAGAAATTGAAGCCCCTGCCCCTAAAACCGATACATGCTAATGGACCTTTTCAGCAGTGGGGCTTGGATTTCATTGGAGAGATCAATCCACATTCTAGTGGCCAGCACAGATGGATCTTAGTTTCTACTGATTACTTCACTAAGTGGATTGAAGCAATCCCTACAAGGAAGGTTGATCATTATGTGGTCATAAATTTTTTAACAGAAAATATCTTCACCAGGTTTGGCTGCCCACATAAATTAGTTGCAGACAATGCAATAGCCTTCAGGGAAAAAGAATTGGTGGATATGTGTGATTCAATGGTCATTAAGCTAGTTCATTCCACCTCATATTATCCTCAAGGCAATGGTCTAGCATAATCATCCAACAAAAACCTGTTAAGGATAATTAAAAAGCTGCTAGAAGACAATAAAAAGAATTTGGATTCTAAGCTTAAATATGCACTGTGGCCTGACAGAGTGACCATTAAGAAATCCACAGGCAATTCTCAGTTTAGGTGGTATATGGCACTGAAGCTGTATTCCCGATTCAGTTAACTCTCCCTGTGGCCAAATTCCTACAAGAAGCGCTGAGCGAGGAAGAAGACATGGCAAAAAGGATCACTGATCTAGCAAAGGTACATCAAATTAGGGAACCATTGGTTGAAAGGTCTGCATGACATCAGAAGAAGGTTAAGGAAGCTTTTGACAGAAAGACAAAATTAGATAATTTTCATATTGGAGACTTGGTCCTGAAGTGGGATGCATTGAAAGAAAAGAAAGGCAACCATGGGAAGTTTGATGCTTTCTAGACAGGGCCTTTTATTATTTCTTAGATCCAAGGGAATAATACCTTCATGCTGCAGAGTATGGGAGGAGAAACAATTTTTGACGGCCTAGTTAATGAGTGTTTTCTAAAAGTTTATGTGATTTACGGTCTTTGGCCTTGAAGTTGTAAATAGGTTGCTTTATCAGTTTTATTATAGGCTCAGTTAGACTCCATGCCCAATGGAACACTACAAAATTTTGCTAATTTGTTTTCACCAGAAAGGCATTGGTTTGCAAGTTCTTGAGACCTACAGGGAGGATCTAATCCCCAAAATGAGCCAGTGTTAGCTCTGGACATATTGGGAAACTTTGAAGGTCAAATGTAGGCCTGGCTGGGTTGTTATGGCTAAAAAGGGACTTGCATCAGTCACCCTCCCCATTCTCCTTCACTCCGCTACACTCTCATAACCACTGCTACCCCCTCATTGCCTCAAAAACCCTTTATAAACCCATTTTCCCTTAGGACACTGGGAGCAGAGTTTAAACTGTCATATGACCATAACCGTATGACCGTGAGCCTTTGCAGATTCTTTCCCTGTCACATCTGACATAAATTCGCGTGATCGAACCCACGCCATCCGATCATCTCCACCGCGATCGAACGACAGTCACTCCTCCTACGCCTTTGAACCACCCGCGTGTTAACTCGTGGTCAAGCGGTTTTCGTCATGTCTTGTCCGCCACACGTCGCCCGATGATAGGTATCGCACACCATTGTATGATGACCACTTGACCCCCGATAGCGGTACGATAAATACCTCTCACCACCAAAACCTTCCTCCTCGCTAATTAAACTCCGCACATCTTTTCCACCCAATGACCATCGAATCCGCCGCATCCAGATCCAACGGCTCACGATCGCCTGCTTCCGCTTCCGCCGGATACCTCCCGCCGAGAGATCTCTGCCATTCATGCATTTGATCCAACGACTGATACCTATTCTCTGCCCTGCTCATACATCTGCCATGCAGTCCACCCACCTCAATCATGACATGCACCCGAAGGATGAAGGCGATCACCTACCAGTACCCGGCACATTAGATCATCAACAACTGCATTCAAGAAGCATGATGGTCGAGAAGGAAAGGTAAAGAACCAAGCAGGTAAATGCATTCAATGGTTATGGGATTGCATCCCATATAATAGTCCACCTTCCTGAGAAGTACATCAGAGCGTCCAAGAATATCAATTTTGTTCACTACAGCAAGCAATTACACTCAGAAGTTCTGCCAAGCAGTTAAAGCACTTGGTGGTCCATTATGACCCCTCCACTCCTAGAACAGCAGAACATTTTTGTAATCAAACTCTATAGATACCCAAAAAACATATGTAATCAAGGTTGATGGTTGTTGTTTTGATGTAAGGTTCAACTTCTGGAGACTGTAACTGCTTTGATACTTGCAGCGTCTCGTCCGCATTTTCAGCTAATAAAAGCTTGTTTTGTTGTTAATTGCTCACTTTCCACCTCTTTTCTGTTCTAGGCTTGGATTGATTTGCATTCTTCTTGAACTCTTGATGTTTAGCATTAGAGGGGTTGTCATCCCACGTCTGTGTTATAATATTGTATGTATCCGTGAATCTGTCAATCAGGTTTCTTTTCACTTAGTGATAGAGAGCTGTCATCCTGTCTGTGCACTAGGGAATTAGGTTTGCAAACCTCTTTACTGGTTGCAGCCAGCCATCACAAGGTCCTGTGCATTTGTTGGTGTGGTCAGTATTCTCCATATTCATCCAATCCTTAAATTGTGAGTAAATGGTGGTCTAAAGCCTTGTAGTCTAGGGGTGCTCAAGCATGTCTGGAGTCAAGCAAAGTAGGAGTGGTTATCTGGCTTGAATATGCATCATTCCTTCCATTCATCCATTTCCAACAACAAGTTGAGTTTGTGATGTCCCGAGCATCTCCGATCTACAACCTAGGAGAGTTTGTTGGGGTGATAGCAGGTCAATAGAAATCTAAATGGACAATCTCCAAAGGTCCCTTTCCTCTTACTGACTTTCCTGCTGGAAATCTCTCTCTATGTTTCTTGCCCAAGATGCATCCTTCACATAGGTTGTCCATCTTTTCTTTGAATGGCAATCCCTTCACCATGCCTTTCCTATTTAGGAAATTCAAGTCTCCCAAGTTGAGATATCCAAATCTTAAATGCCATAACCAATTTTCATCTTTGGACTCTGCTTGATAGTTCACTTGTGTGACAGTTTCCTCTTTTCTTCCATCCTCTTGTGAGTTCGTTGATATTTGTGCTTGTGCACCTTCTTCCTTCAAATATCATCTTACCTTTAGGGGAAACATTCTATTGTTTGTCATCTCAACTTTTGCAATCAGTTGTCTGCTTGGAGGCCTATCCAAAATTTTTCACTCATCATTTTTGAAAAAGACATTGTAGCTCTTTTGCATGAGCTATCCAATGCTTATGAGGTTATTCTTTAAACCAGGGACAAAGTAAACATTTGAGATGTACTTCATCTCCCCCTTCTTTGTTAGGATATTATCTCTTCCTTTTCCCATGACAGAGACTTTGCTATTAGTCCCTAATGTCACTTCAGATTTCACACTTTCATCTAGATTGGAAAACATTTCTATGTTCCTTGACATGTGGTTGCTACACCCTGAATCTAGATACCATATATCACTTTGTTTTTCTTGTGCTACATTAAAAACTAAAAGCATGCTATCATGGTTATGATTTTCTTTTGTGAAATTTACACTTGGTTTGTTACTAGTGTCATTCTACATTCATTTTCATATTGACCATACTTATTACATTAATGACATTAGACTTGATATTTATCATACCTCTAACCTTGTGCTTGATTGTGGCTTGGGCCTTGACTTGGAATTTGATTGATGCCCCTTCCACTTGAGCTTGAAGGGTTGCTTCTTCCACCTCTGTGTGGGCTTCTAACCCTTCCTCTATCATATGATCTTGCTCTGCCTCTACCTTGACCAAATGAAACTTGTATCTTGAAGGCATGCTCCAATGAGAAGCTTGTTGCTCTATTCAGTTTATTTTCATGAGAAATCAATGATGCATGAAGCTCATCTACTTAGAAATTTTAGAGATCATTTGTCTCTTCTATGGCCACAACAATGGCATCAAACCTTGCTGGAAAACTTCTCAAAACTTTCTCAACTATTCTCCTTTCTTCAGGTCTCTCACCATGAGACCTCATTTGAGTAACCAACCAAACTACATGTGTAAAAAATGAGTTGACATTCTTAGACTCTTTCTTACAAAATTTTTCAAAGTCTCTTATCAACATTTCCAGCTTTGCTATCTTGACTTTTACCATGCCTTAGTAGGCTGCCTTAAGGGTGTTCCATGCTTTCTTGTACTTCCTTACTATTGCAACCCTTGGGAAAATACTTTCATGAACTGCTTGAAAAATGTAGAAGAGGTTTTTTTCCATATTAGTCAATATTCTGTCTGATGTTTCCATTTTTGAGTGAAAGAAAAAACTTTCTACCTGCTGGTAAATACACTTCAAAAATTCTACCCTCAAAACAATTTTTAATTGCTAGTAAGAACACTTGTTTTTATGCTAACAAAGTTTAACGTGCTTTGATACCATGTTAGAAAAAATTCCAAAATGGCAGAGGAGAAGAGAATTGAAAAGTAAAACTTATGTTTCTACAAGGATATCACAACTACATAGAGGCTTAAATAATACATAGGAAATAACTCACAACAAAACAGAGTAGAAACAGAAAGGTTGCGTTAAATTTACTCATGAAGGTTTAATATCACATCACAACATAACATACTTTGTATTATATTTCAAAACATAGGAAAATACATTCATGTGATAAATGGAGGATACAACTCTAAGTGAAAACACAAAATACTTACTGCGATTTACACATCACTTGGGTTGCAGAGTAAATCTCTCTAAAAAAAGGGTAAAACTGGTTTTCTCACGCCCACAAATATTTCCTCCACGATTTTCTCCTCACTACTTCACAAACTATCTCCCTCTCTCGCTCTATCACTTGCCAAACTATGCAAATGAGTTTTACATTCATATTTATCTCAACATACAAATTTGATATTAATATATGACAAAGAAAATATTTAATACACAGCATGGACGCTTTTACATAACAAATGGTTTTCTGAACATGTAGGTGTTGTGGAGTGTGGGAAACACTCGCGGAGTGAATACTTTCCCATACTTGTTTACCAAACCTCATTAAGTGCCTTAACTTGTGAATGGTAAGCGTTGTACTTCTGCTCTAACTTCAGTTCTTTCACCTGTAAACAAAATTGTAACCCTGTAGTAGTTGACTCGGCAAGCATGGTGTTTGTTAGGCTTTTTAAGACAGTAGTTGGTATTATTATTTCCAAGACGATGGTTGGGATTATTATTTCCAAAATTAACGTGTTCAGTTTATTTTTCAGTATACTATGTAATGTTATGATGCTTAGTATACGGGATTTCAAATTCTAATAGTTTTAGAATTCGATATTTTTGATGATTTGTATGTATATTTTTGTAATATTGTATATATATATATATATGTATATATATATATATATATATATATATATATATATATATATATATATATATATATATATATATATATATATATATATATATATATATATACATATACATATACATATACATATACATATACATATACATATACATATACATATATATATACATATATACATATACATATATATATATATATATATATATATATATAGGTGCTCTTTATAGGCATCACAAATTTGGTAATATTATAGAATTTTTTTTTGTTAGAATTTCGTAAAAAAAATTCAAAAAAATTGAACGCTGGAGTGTTTGAATTATTTTTTATGGTGGAAATGGATTCAACACCATCAATGTCACACCCCTATCTTGGTGGTAGTCTTTCAACCACTCATAAGCAGGTGTGACACCACCACCTAAGTTATTTTCACCAATACTTTCAAGTGTGGACTACACCTAACATTCAACACTTAGATTATTTTTCACTTTTTACTAAGCATTCATCTTTTTAACACAATGGAAATACATTCATCATTTATAAACATATGCACAACAAATATAATCTTTAATGGGAGGCGCAACTCCCTAATAAGGGTCTACCCAACAATGATAATAATAATGTTTTACAAGTAAATATGCAAGTACAACATTTGTGAAGGAACCACAACTTTCCTCTCAACAATTTTGTCAAAACACCACAATTTGGCCTGCATTGTTCAACACAGCCCAACTGTCATTCAGGAGTGCCCACCCCTACCTGGTCGGGTTGCCTGCAGCTCGTTCAGCTCGTCGTTCAGACCTTCATTTGGCCTTTCATTCAGACTTCCATTCGGATCATCATTTAGAATCCCATTGGGCCTCATTGTTCAGACTTCTGTTCATCTCAGTCATTCACACTTTCATTCAGCTTGGTCGTTCAGACCTCCGTTGAGCCCGTTCAAACTTCCTTTCGGCTTGGTCGTTCAAACCTTCATTCAGCCCATTCAGACCTCCATTCATTCAGTTATTCATACCTTCATTTTTCTCATTTGAACCTCCATTCGGCCGGTCATTTAGCCACTCATTCAGCCCGTTTAGACCTCTATTCAGCCCGGTTGTTTAGACCTTCATTCAACTCATTTAAACCTCCATTCGGTCTGTCGTTCAAACTATTGTTCAGCCTATTTATACATCTGTTTGCTTGGGCGTTCAAACTGTCGTTCAGCCCATTCACACCTTCGTTCACTCATTTATTCGGACTTCTTCGTCAGCTGGGTTCTTTAGTCTAGAGCCACCTGCACCTCGCCCTACTTTGTTCGTCCACCCTTAGGCTCATCCAACATCACTTAGGCTTCACATATAGAATGTTTGAACTTGATTTCTTTCCTTCTCTCCTCAAATGCGTCTCCTACTTATACAATCTCCACAAGGATGAAGGTGGGTCGGCATGCGCAGGTCGACCTTCCAACTTGACCAACCATACCCCAACTTCACATCGGCTCGCCCATGTCGTCACCCCACTAGGTCCAGTTGCCCAACTTCGCACTGTATAAGCTTACCATCACAAAGTCTTCACATCCAAATACCCTCAGATGTGAAAGAGATGGTTTCTTACCATTCCATACCTCTTGTGGAGTCTTATCCTCCAACACTGATGAAGGTGATCTATTGACCAGGTAACATGTTGTCTCCAATTCCTCTGCCCAGAATTCCTATCCTAGTCTAACTCCATTGAGCATGCTTCTTGCCCTTTCCATCAACGTCTTGTTGGTTCTTTCTACAACTCCATTTTGCTGAGGTGTATATGGAGTAGTCTTCTGTTGTGCGATACCACACTTCTTACAAAATTCTTAAAATTCCTTACTGCAAAACTCTCCACCATTATCTGTCCTCAGCACCTTTATCTTCTTCTCTGTCTGGTTTTCCACTAGAGCCTTAAATTCTTTAAACCTGTCAAAGACTTCAGATTTGTTCTTAAGGAAATATGTCCATGTATTCCTTGAAAATTTGTTTATAAATGATACATAGTACACAAACTTACCCAATGATGGAACCTTCACAGGTCCAAACACATCACTATGCACAAGCTCTAATATTTGCTTCTCCCTCTTACCACCAGAGGGGAAACTCACCCGATTCCGCTTCGCATATACACAATTTTCACAAAAATCAAAATCCATAGAGCTATTACTCATACCTTCTACAATACCTTTACCGTGAAGTATTCGAAGGCCCTTCTCTCTAATATGTCCTAGCCTTTGATGCCATAACATGATATTCTCTCTAGAGACCACTAGATTCTCTGCTCCACTTTCAAGAACCACAAAATTGTTGCAACCATCAACAACAGTGCTACCTTGCAGCTTGTATAGAGTTCCAGTCCGAACTCCCCACATCAATACCAATGCTCCTCGAACCATCTTGCTAGTATCCTTATCGAACACTGGTTTTACACCTGCATCATCTAGCTTGCTTACAAAAATCATATTTCTGGCTAATGCAGGAATATGCAGAACACCCGAAAGTGTTCTAACCCTTCCACCTTGCAACTTCAACTTTACTTTTCTGCGACCAATGATTTTAGCCTTCCTATCATCCCCTAGGAAGGCATCACCACCATCGCATTTATCATACTCAGAGAACCACTCTCTATGGGGAACGAAGTGAAAGGATGCACCTAAGTCAATCAACCATGCCTCATGATCTACATGTGTACTTGAAGAAGCCAAGTACACATCCCCACCTTCATCTGAGGTAGTTTTTCCCTCTGCAAAAGAAGCATCATCAGATCCCTTTCCTTTGTGAGGAGCTTTAGATTTACATTCCCTTTTGTAGTGCCCTTCCTTTCCACATTTCTAGCACACCACCTTTCCAAGTTTTCCTGGAGATTTAGATCTCCCTCTAGATTTAGATCTCCCACTCGATGACTTATTTTTGTTTTTGTTCTGGGACCGTCCTCATACAGACAAGGCATCACCATTCTAGCTCTCCATATTTTTCCATCTCATCTCCTATATTAGCAACGATGAAACTATTTCATCAAATTGCAAGGCAGTTGCATTACTACCTATTGCAATAACTAGACTATCCCACGAATCTGGTAGAGAACATAACAAAATAATGCACTTATCTTCATATAAAATTTTAATATCAATAGATAATAACTGACTTACCACTGTATTAAATGTGCTCAGATTCTCTATCACCAAGTCTCCATCTCTCATCCTCAGGTTATACAACTTTTTCTGTAGGAATAGTTTATTCACCAGAGACTTAGATTGGTACAAAGTCCCTAACTTGTCCCACAAAGCCTTCATCGTAGCTTCCCCTGATACATTCAGCAATACTGAATCTAAGACATACAATCGTATTGTGCTCTTAGCCTTTTGATGCAACTTCTTCCATTATTCATCGGGCACTCCTGTTGGTTTAGTACCTGGATCTACCGTGATCCAATAATCTTTATCCACCAACAGATCCTCCATCTTAGGTTTCCACAACTCAAAACTCTGACCATTAAATTTCTCGATCTCTATCTTTCCACTGCTCACCATCTTCTTTCACCACCAGAATCGATCCCGCAAATCTCCCACTGAACAGGGACTACCATAGGCTTGAGGGAAACCCCTCAGTGATAAAGGTGTCCCCTTGAAGCCAAAATAGCTCTGATACCGAATGTAGGTTTTAACCCCATACAAAAATTACTTGCATACAAATTCTAAAACACAGAAAATAAACAATGCAAGAGCATAACACATAAAACACATATACATAGAGATTTCCCCTGGATCCCGAAACCGAGACTACCAGCTTGATTTTTCATTATATTCCTTTCAATGTTACAATACATATTTATACATGCTGAAGCATCCAACACCATCGACCGAACACCATAGGTAGGTCCACCCAACCTAATATAGGGTCCAAAAAAATGTTTCTCAGGGCGTTGCCCCAGACCTCTTAGAAGGGGGCTACCCACCCACGTCAAACCCCCTTGTGACCAGCCCGCTGTGCAATCAACGCAATGAAGTGGGTGCTCCGCCCCGCGTCTAACCCCCCAGTTCACTACATAAGTTAGTCGTGGAAAGAATATAACACAATCCAACACTCGAAAAATATCTTCATTCTCTTTCTTAGCTGGTCACAGAGATGGACCATGCTTTCAATCACTTTAACCATAAAGCACCAAATAAGGAAATTATGAAATTATGAAAAGCACCTGATGAATATGTTGAGTAGTTTCACACACGCTTTTGTAATCTTGCATATTGATTTCCCGAGATGAAATTGATTTGGAATTTCTTGGTGGAAGATTTGAGTATCTTCTTTGCATATCCAAAAATATGCAATTCCTGAAATAATCCAAAATCTTCTCAGCACACTTCGGTAATGGAGCTGCACAATCATAGGTAGGAACAATTGTTTTCCCAAGTTACTTTCCACCTTCACCTCATCGAACAACTCCACCACCACAGAGTGATGTGGTAGAACATGCACACACATTTGTTGGATTATCACATCCTCCCACCTCATCTCCTATTTATATATGTAGATATTTGTCTTGCAATCCTATGGTTGTCATGTGAATTTGATCCCTCAACCTTCGTCCCCACGTTCTATTGATCGTCTCGATTGCATTGTATCTTGTTCTTCCATTCCGAGCTCCTCGCCTATTGTGAACAAGGATCAAGTTGCCGATGAAGTTGGTGTTATGCAGCCAACCTCCACCATCATTCGTCATGAGTGTGTGCAAGAATCTAAATAATAACTCGCGGTGAAGGATGACTTCCTTCCATCCATGTCTCACCCATTCTATCCTGACATCCCTTGTGCTTCTACCACTATTGATTCCCCCAGTAAAACTCATTTCTGGATATTTCTACCTCTGATCATTCATAGGACACGTCGGATGTGAGTCTTTCATTACATTATGGATGGGACACATCTTCCTCTTAAAATTCGTCCAATCTGTCATCTCTTGTTTCTGAAAAAACAAAGGGTGAACGTCCTTGCTTCTCATCTACTCCTCTACACGATTGATTAAACAATGAGGAAGTCGACAAACATCCCAAATTCTTTTATTGTGGCTATCATGATCTCTGTACTTATTCATTTGATCACGATGTTGATTCACTCACTGTTAATCTACCTAAGCCATTGGTCTCCGATGATCTACCTATCGAAGAAGCTAAAAACTTGAAGGCTCTCAAGGCACTTCAACCCAAGTTGATGGTTATGTCCCGCCCTTGGTGTCCTAAGGTTGGTTTCACTTCCAATCACAAAATTGTTGAAACATGAAAGGCTCCTCATCACTCTCTGCTTTGCATTGAATATCAACCAAACACCTATATTTCGCTTCCTCCACTCGAACTACATGACCCCATGACTCTTGCATTGGAGGAATCTTACACAGCAAGCACACTTGTGCAATGTAAGTGGTCTACCTTTCTCATGTTTTCTTTCATGTCATAGTCAATAGAATGTGTATTATTAACATGGGCACATAGTGTAGCACAACACCATGGCACAACCACAGAGTGCATGTCGTGCACTTTCTCTCATTTCGCTTTTGTGGACATATTGAAAATCGGAGTCTGTTTGAGTTCACCGATATATCTTTCATGTTTGTTGGTTCACATAGTTGTGTTGTTCACGAACCATGCCTTCACCAACACGGGTCGACCAATGTGCCCATGGCTGCATTGGAAGTATCACTTCACATGAGGAGACCTATGCACCTTTAGCTTAGTAGTAGGAGTAGTGTTTGCTTTTAGTTTTTTTTCTTGCATGCATGTTTTCTTCTAAATTTGCATGTTCATTTGCTAGTCTTCTTGTTTTCTTATTGACTTTGCTTATGCATTTACTTCTTCCTTTTCTTTGTTTTATTGTTTGTTCAATACCTGGTTGTCTATCATATTGCCTCGATATGAAGAACTTTTTTTCTTCATTCCATTATACATCAATGGAAAATATCTATTGCTCGAAGTGAACCTTGGCGAAAACACAATGCTTGCGCACTAACTAGTATCACCTCCTCTAGTTAGTTGTTTTTGGGTTAATCCTTGTCATCTCAGTCAACTAGAGTAAGGTGAGGGGGAAAACCTTAACAAGCACATCAAAGGTATATATAAACTACTTCTCTAAAGGAACAACCTATTATACTCTCAATAAGTTGGGATCCCTCTTCCACCTTTGAAATGAATAAGTGCTATGCACAGTTATGAAAAATGAAAAATGAAAATGTGAGAAAATAAAAAAAAAATGAAAAATGAATAAGGCAAAAGAAGAGAAAGGCTTCCTACATAGTGAGGTGATGCAACTAACTCTATTGGGGCACTAAGAAGGCTCGCTGGCAATAGAGTGATGCTTGTGTTCCTGCATCACTTTGTCGAGGTAATGTCAAGGGCTGCTCACAGCAGAGAAAAACTAGAGATCAAACTAAAATTCTAATGATGATAAAGCTTGTACATCAATATACCCCTCATCCCCAATCAAAGCAATTGTGTTGGCTTGTCTTGGAATGCATGTCAACTAACCAAGAATTTCGTAGATGCTATATCTTACAATCAAGAAAGTGTGAAAACCAAGATGAAAAAAGATCTGAAACAACACATCCATAGGTGTTAGACTTCATTTTCATGAACAAGGTCCATTCAGAGAGTTTGAGTTCTACCAATGTGTCACCAAGTGTTGTTGTGGCTACAACCAACCTCAAAATTTTCTCCTTATCTCTGTTTTGGAGCCTCCCTACCAACCATCTTCGAAGCGTGTCTTGCACTCTCAAGTACATAGGCTTGATTGGTTTCTCAGCAACTTGTCAGCCTGTGCATGTAAGTTTGCTTCACTCCCCTCACAGGCTACCATTCTGGACTCGGGCTAGTTTTTGGCTAAGAAGCTCCCTCAGAAAATAATGCAATCCTAGAGGGGAACTAGCCTTCCCTCTAGAAATTGCACAAATTTATTGGGCAGCCTGTCGGGCCTAGAAATTGTGCAATGCAGTTAGACAGTCTTCCTTGGGAATGTTGCGCAATTTGGCCTAGCATTGCAGCTTAGCCAAAAATTGCAAAAATCAGTTGGGCAGATTGCCGAGCTCCAAAATTGCGTAGAGTAGTCAAATAGTCTTCGCTGGAAAAATTTCCCAATCTAGCCAATGCTATAGCTCAGCCCAAAAATTGCTCAATTTTGGGAAGCAATCACCTGCTCCTCCTAGAAATTGTGCAATACCTTTGGGATAGCCAGCCTCGCTCCTCCCAGAAATTGCACAATCCATTTGGGAGAGCCAGCCTAGCTCGTCGTAGAAATTGTGTAATTCTTGGAGGCAATCTCATGCTCCTCCCCAAAATTGTACAATCCTTCTTAGATAGCCAGCTTAGTTCCTCTCAGAAATTGTACAAATACCTCTCTCATTCAAGAAGGTTATTGCATGTGCCTTCAGGTTGACGCATTCCCTCTAGGACTAAGAAAAAATTATTTGCATGCATGGGTTTCTCTTCTCGAAATAGGAAAAGGAAGCAAGAAAAAGGCATCCCTATATATAGGGATCTATTCTTAGTAGTTGGAGGTTACATGCAAATCTAATTTTACAAACCTCTCACTGAGTGTCTCCTTTTCCTAGATTTGTCGCATCCACGTCATAACCTCAATCTTATCAAAACTTATCAACCGGATGTTGCAAATCTCATCCCTCACATCAATCTTGCATCTCTAACATCCCACATTACATCTAGGAGTCTTTGGCACTTTCAGCTTACTTGTTTGAGGGTAGGTCTTCTTGTCAAGTCTTCCATTGAGTTTCTTTCCCTTTTTGTGTTTTGCATTGTGTGAGTGGTGTCTGCTTGATTTCAATGAGCACTTGTTGTCATATTAATATATGTTAGCTTGTAGAAGAAGCGTTTCGGTTTTTGTTCACATCTTGTTGTTGTCGCATGCATGACACTATTTTTGCACCCATGGTCATCGATGTGGCGACGCGCTTCACACACATTCATGCTTTCTCTCTTTATGAATCCTACACTTAATGTTTGAATTCATGATCATTCACTCTTTTTAACACTCAATATCACCATGCATTGAGACTTTTCATGTTTTCAGTCACCCGTCGACAGGTCAAGACTGCCTTAGACCAGACCTTGCCTTGCTTGGTTAGCATTGCACATTTCTAGAAGTGAAGGCTCTACCTTCCCTCCAAAAGTTGCGCAATTCTGGCCCAACACTAACCTCCATGGTTGCATTGTTTAATTTTGGGAGGTAGTGCCTTGCTGGCACTAGAAATTGTGCAACGCAGTTTGCTCGTTTGCATGTCACCATTGACTATAATTACACATTGTGCAATTTTAGTCCTCAAAAAACTAGCCTGGACTATGCATTGCACAGTTCCAAGAGTGAGTCAGCCTCACAACAGCCCAAATTGTACCTTTCACAGTTTTTTCAATCAATCTCCCAACTTCCATGTGAAAATTACACAATCTTCACAGACAAACACACAGGTGTGTTGCATGTTAGGCATCTAGTTTGCTTCCATTTTCGACTAACATATTACTTGGCATGAGTGTTTCTATGTCTCCAGTTATCATAGGGGTTCGTCCTCCTCTTAGCAACACAAGTACAATGCCTTCCGGGAGAGAAGATTCAATGACACCATTCAAAGCACTACTAGGGATGCAGTCGATCAAGTGTCTATGAACTTGCATATCTATGAAGACATCAAGTTGTTCATAGACAAGGATATCAAGATGAAATGGCAACAGTGTCATACCAAGTGACACCATCAACAACAATAGAAGGTAGCACATGTTCATACAACAAATGGAAGAGGAAGGTTGTTGACAACACAAAGGCCAAACAAAGTTGCAAGCTCAAGCATATCCATCTTTGATGAAAGCATCTATGCAGATTGAGGCTATGAGGCAATGACACAATAAGAGGATCTCATGAAGGCATAGAGAGAAATAGAGAAGGAGTTAAGGGTGCTGAAGTGGCAACTCAAGGAAGAATAGGAGTTTCACAAACAACAGGAGGAGTCGCAGCACGAACATACACAGCAGAAGGCGCAACATGCACAGACAAATGAAATTGCACCCATACAAGTTATGGAACCATCCAGTAGCTAGGATGGAGAAGACAGGCTGAGCATTGTAGATGATTGTATGAAACGGTATTCAGGAACATGGCTAGAACATAAACATAAATCGGAGAAGACAAATGAAGACAAGAGGACACAAGATGTCGCACTATCTAGGGACAAACCGCAATATGGGGAAACCCTTGATCAATTCTTCTTATCTATTATTCAATAGTTCAGTAGAGAGAGAGATAGTACGTTTACAATGGAGGTCAACACTTTTACTTATCCAGATAAGATCATAGATCATCTCTAAGAAGATGATACATGAGATCAGTTGAAGACATGCTACTTCAACTGATTCTCCAAGGTGACTCCTTGACCTATCGTTGTGCTACATTTCGTCATCATGTTGCACCTCATCGTGCTGCACCATGTTGCACCCATCATCACTATGTTGCATCTCATCATGCTTCATTAATCATGATTGTACCCATCATTGTACTACATTATGTGCCATTGTTGCACCATGTTTCCATACTGACCTATGTTCAGGCTGCATCTTGCTTGCTTGTTGTCCCTTGCTTGCATTTTGTCCCTAGCATGCTTGTTGTGCTTAGCATTCTTGTTGTTGCATGCTAGTTGTACCAATACATGCTTGCTACACTAAGTATCATGTTGTTGTCCCAATCTTAGTTTGTTGTCCCTTGCATGCTTGGTATAACATTGCATGCTTGGTGTACTTGCTACTAAGTACCATACATTTGTCCCAATGTTAGTTAATTGTCCCTTCCATGCTGCTCTCCTTCCGAGACAAATGCTCGTGCTAAAACTCTAGATAAGCACTATAGCATCTCCTCAACTCCAATCTTCCTCACAAAAAACCCCAGCATCAGCCTCTAGGGACTGCGTCATCCTTTTCTACCCTCTGCATAAGCTTTCCTAGTAGTTCCAATAGTTCTGGCTATTCCCGACAATTCTAGCTTCTTCCCTCTACGTCAGCTTTCTTAGTAGTTCCGACAGTACTCGACAGTTCCAGCTGTTCCTGGTAGTTCCGGCTTCTACCCTCTATATCAGCTTTCCCGGCTGTTCCCAACAGTTCCGACTATTCTAAACAATTCTGGCTTCTGCCCTCTGCATCAACATTACAGGTTGTTGCGGTAGTTCCCGAAAGTTCGGGCTTCTACCCTCTCGATTAGGGTAGCGTTATCCCTTTGGATCTCTCCTCCTACTAAAACCCAAAGACAAGTAGAGAGGAATATATCCCAAGTGTGTTGAAATGACTTAAAGGCCACGTCTATTTATACTAAAACGTTGAGCACAAGTGGGGTTTAATTGGTTGCTGGCCAACCTTGACAAATTGTCCCATAACACAAATAAATTCATATCTCCATGACACTTATCAGAATCGGATTATATTTAGATCAATCCTACACCTCTCAATGAGAGGGATCCAAGAAAAATATTAGCTTCCATTAATAAGATGACCCACATGGAGTTTGGCCCTAGTTTCCAATTTTCACACTCCCTCGCAACTAGGGAGAACTCCATTCGTTGATCCATATGTCCGACTACATTACCTCTACCGTCAATGCCCTATACTGCTCTACTCTGCTCTGCTCTACTGAGCTCTGCTTTTCTTTGCCTTGTTGAGGTCTGCTAAGTTCTGCTCTACTCCGTTGAACCATGAAGAAGAAGAATTGATGGAGAATGTCTCATACCATTCTCTACTGACCCAAAGTCAGTTTCATATGAAGAGAGTGTGTCATATCACTCTTACTGACCTGAAGTCAATTTTATTGATCCTAGATCAATATCACAAGAGAGTGTCTCAAACCACTCATACTGATCCCAGATCAGTGGAAGTCATCCTAGCATAGGGAGTATGGTAGATACAACAGAGTGTCCATCGATAGTACTACTATGGTCCCTAACCCCACTTCCCTACTCATTGATAACATGAGAGGTACTTCCCATGAGTCCCAGACTGCATGGGTAGGATGCCTTGACAGGAGAACTAATCATCCTGTCCATAGGAGAACGAATCATCTTGTCCCACAGTTGCCATAGGAGAACTAATCATCCCGCTTCACAGTTTCCATGGGAGAACTAATCATCCCAACCCACATGAGAAATAATCATCCTATTCCACAGTTGCCATGGGAGAACTGATCATCCTGGCCCACAGGAGAACTAATCGTCCTGTTCCACTGTCGCCATAGGGTATCACAAGGGAAGGTTGGACCTATCACCCTTTACATAGCAGACCACTAGGGGAGGGTGAATCACCCTATGGTCATATGTCGCTCCAAGAAGTACCCTGTGCCCCCTGGAGCTCCCAAAGCTCAATGTGTGCATCACACGTGACCCTCATAAGAGGGTCTCTGAACAACACCAAGTTGTTCTCAGAAAGTCAAGAATTTTAACTTGCCCAGGGGCTTTGAAAAAATGTCTGCGACCTATACATCAGTCTCAATGTGATAGAGCCTCCTAGCTCATCGACTTACCGCAAGGTAGTATATGATGTCTATATTCTAGAGCAATAATCTAATATGGGATTCCTCAATAATAGAATCCCCCCCTGGTTGTCACAGAGGATCATGGTGGTATTCATCATATGTACAAACAACTCACTAAAGAGCTTCCAAAACTTAGGAAAATTTATATGAGATCATACTCGTAGCTATGTATTAGGTCTCGGTGGTGCTTATAGCAATTGAATTCTGCTTCCTACTCATCCATGATATCGAAGCATAACCAAAAGAGAACCAACACCAAGAAGTGCTCTAGTGATCCTCCACACTACCTGCCGAGTCAGAATTCGAATAATCATGTAGCTTCATATTTCTAGCAGTGTATCTCAATCCATGAGAGACTATGCCCCGAAGATATCAAAAAAATTCTTGGCACCAATCCAGTGAGGCTCAACTAAATATGATCTCACCATGCTAGCTACAAAACATATGTCCGGACAAACGTTCACCAAGTACATCAATGCAAAAAAGTTTATGAAACTCAGAGGCATTTACCAAATTTTGTTCGGCATCATCACCATATAACTGCAGAAAGTTAAGATCCTCGAGTTAGTCACGGGCTTGCAGTTTACCATTCCACATCTAGAATCTAACTCCCACTTACTTCTACAAGTGAGAGGATCCACACCTGTTTGAAATAGGTCATCCTCATAAGGTGTTGGTATGAGAGGTCTATCATCCACAACCTTCAAACAATGGTTTGGATCGGCTTCACTCTTAGTGAATCTCAGCTTCATATGACAACTATCAATCCCCTCATACTACGCCCGGGGAGTTTTGCTTCAAGCCATAGAAGGGTTTCCTCCACCTACATACGTGAGATTCCTAATCATGAATCTCAAACCCCTCGAGTTGTTCTGAACCTATGGACCTGCTACATGAGGGGAATGGTCCCTTTGTAATATTTTCCTTCGGTACATCTTAGACATGTACTTTCATGCTCTTTTTGAATTTAGGCATCCCTGTCACCATTTGACTCATAGACCTCCGGTGTTATCTGTCAATGGAAATGGTCCCCATTGGACTTCCTGCAACTTGATACAACCTTGAACTCAAAAACATCTTTGAAAATTCTATTTTCAAACATGCACCTTTCCATAGATGAGTGCCACCATGTAACGTATGACTTCCATTGCCGAAATGGACACCAGGTTCTTCTTGCGATCAGGTACATAAAATATATTTTGTAAATGAATCGAGTTACCCTCATTCAATTGAGGGCTAACATTCCCTACACCCTTTCCAGGATAGGTGGCATCGACTCCAATTATAATCCCATGATTGTTTCCATCTCTACCAAATTAGAGAGTGCACCCTTCTATTCGATCGAGTGCCTTGAGGCACTACAATCAATAAGCTAGATTGCCAAAAAATCTGAAGGGGAGGGCCAATACAAGGTAACACTTCTTTATCTTATCAAAAACAACATTTGATTCTTCATACCTGGGGATCCTTGATTTATTTGAAGAGTCAGCCATTTCCTTGATGACCTGCATTGTGTGTGGATTTTTTGATTTGTTGATCTTATATGTCTTTCCATAATATAACAAGTGTCCACAATTAATTAAACTCTGTGATTTCTTGTTGTGGTTGCACATTCTCTAAGCATGCTCCTATTTGGATCACAGGAAAATCAAGGTTATGGTCTTGAATACCAACATTATTGAGACAATAATAAGATGGCATCTCATTTTTGGCTTTAAAGGTTTTAGTTAAGTTGTTGATTTGTCCATTTATCTTGGCTTACAATTTTTTGGACCAAGAACCAATACTATATGTCTAACAATATACCTGAGGCATCAGAAAGGACACACCTCTTTATCAAACCTAGAGAGACAATGGCTTCACGTGTCTTTGCAAATTTTGAAATAACTGTAATGTGGACACAATTGTATAATTTTGCAAGCCCTTAGTGTGGGGGATGAGAGGCTTCTTCACATGCTATCTCATGGCTTGGCTGCTATCACTAGTCATATTGAGGATCTTTGATTGCAAACTCCAAACCCATAAGCGACATCAAATGTTGAATGGGTGGGAATAAACTAAAATAGTGCCAAATATTGAGTTTGTGATCACCAATCAGAGTGGGAGACTCCCTTTTTAAACTCCAAATTCAACAAGCGTTGAATCCACTGTATTTTGATCTTGGATTTTAGGAGACGTTAAAATTAGATCTATTTTCCCTTCTACCATAAATATAAGTCAGTTGAGCAATGTGGTACATTAGTGAGTAATGTTGAAAACATAGGTAAATCACAGTGAGTGGAGGGTTGAACCTTCTATTTTAATCTTGATGCATTACTAGGAATTTTGAACTATCTTAGAGGTTTGAAATCTTAAAGATGGAGTATAACCATTGACTACTTCAGAGTCCAGAATTTATGACATGTTGAGAACCACCTGCAAATGAGATCAACCATTAAAAGAATAAAATAAGCTATAAGCCCATAAGCCCTTTCAAATTTTGTCTGCTTACCAAATCTTTTAAAGTTCCTTAAGGCCATACTTGATTTCAAAGAGAACAGTGAATTATTCTTTTGGTGCTGGCTTTTAATGCCAATATTGGTCGTTCTACTAAAGATATATATGCTAAGCAAAATTGTACTGAGAGAAGAATCTGCAAAGAGCAGAGCTTGGATTCAACTGGTCCTTCTTACACCCGTTCCTTGCTCTTCTTCAGCTAGTTGTCATCAAAAGTTCATCAATAAGATACAACATACAAAATCTCATGAATGAATCTTCATTAATGTTAATCAGGCTTCTTCACAATCTTGTTTGGGAAGAAGACTACTGCATAACACTCTCTCGGTCAAACAAGTTGTAACATAGGTATCATCATTGGTTCATGATTTTAACTATATATATTTGGCAAGTATCCAAACGTATCTATGCATAATTAAAAGTGCAGTGAGACTATATTCAATGCTAACTAATCGAAGACTAAACCTAATAGTGATGACACCTTCAACACGATCCCTAAGTTGCCATACCATCGTGATAATTGATTCACTGAGATGCCAATGTGCTAAAGTACAGATATCAATACTTTAGTTTGGGATTACAATGATGCCACTATCTTGAATAGAAAGCCAGACCAACATATACAGTGACAAAAATATTCAGAAGAAACCACATAGTGGATGAGAATCCATACATCAAATAATGTCACATGCAAGAATGACAAATCATAGTGTCGAAATCACTATTGTGAAGTAGAGAATACCCAAAATGTATGGTAGATATACATTGCAATTATCAATCCTATGGGTAAGCAATATAAGTAGTAGATGGTAGTATGGTCCATAGAGCTTTAGTACATCATCTACAATGAGAATGATTCCAACAAATCTCTTAGAACTCGATAGAATATCCAATGCAATTTCTGTTGATCCAAAAGACCATTAATACCCAAAAAAAGTAATTTCTCATTCAAAAATTGAGCACACATTGAAGGGAATTAGAAAGATGGAACCTGATTGTTTTATAGTGGTCCACTATAAGTAATGTCTTAGAGTATGTTTATGAAATATAATGCCCAGAAATTGATAAACAAAAACAAAACAACACTTCATAACGATGTTTGTATCACCATCAAAGCCTAAAACCGATAAGCTGAGTGGTCAGAGCAGCCAGACCTTGTTTATGACTACATTGAGAAAATGTCCTCTTACTCGTTTCAAGAGCATTTTTACCTATATCATCGATCATTCTAGAGTGCACCTTTTCCAGGCCCCAAAATTGTCCCTCAGCATTGACTTCATGTGGATTTGTTAGAGGTTTGTTGTCTATGTTTCCTTTTAAAAATCTAGTGCATGAATGATTGTCCACAATGTGTTCATGGAGAAGAGAACATATTTGCATTTGATGTGGTCTAGAGTGAAATTTTTTATTTGGTCAAGCCTGTATTCTTCATCAATGATTTTCTTGACATCGTTTTCATTCTCAACACTGTAGTTGTATATGTCATCGAGGGTTTCATTACAGGTTTAATCAATCTTCTCAAACTGTCCAACTTTATCTGTCAACAATAGAGCTATCTATAGGTGGAAATGGATTTGTATGATTGAAATCTTCAATAATTATGTGTTTATAACATACCCTTTATTTTTCTACCAAGGAATGTCCATCACATATGTCAATAACTTTGTATTCCAGATGAGTATTGATAGTAAAATGAAGAGACTTCCCTATCCCATTTGGCTTGAGGAATAAACTTAGATCGTAGGCATAAAAAATAGTAGGATTGTTGGATTCCATGATATACTATCTTTTAGGATTGAACTATAAAATTAATTATTTCTTCACGCATATAATCAGAAGGGTCACATTATTGTTCTGCTGGCATTGAAAAAGTTTATTTGACATCAAACCTAGGAAACCATGATTACTTCCATTTATTTCTTACACGATCACGATCAACATCAAACTCCAACATGGGGGTTATATTACTCCTACTCAAACTCACAATGAAATGTTAAGGTGACAAGTGTATTACCATGAAATTCTACAGCTCCCTTACTTTCAGTGTATGTGAAAATAGGATTAGTTTATTGAACTACATTTCTGTGGCCTCGAAAGTGTATTCAGGATTTAAATTATTAGCAAGGAAAGCATGATCTTCATCATACTTTTCATATGGTTGATCTTTTGGGGTAGAAACATGGTTTCTACCTACCTAGAACTGCATATGGGTTGTATCAATGGTGGAAATATTCAAAAAATATTCATTTCCTCTGTTTATCACTTTGTCATGTAGGAAAGTAGAGTACAAGAATATGGGTTAGTTTACCTTGTAATTGTTTAGTTTCTAAGTCTCAACTGTGATTATGTGATCTTGGAAGGTTATGAGAGTATATAAACTCTTCTCAGTGTATGTCCTTTCCTTGGAAGACTTGGACAGGGGGATATAGATTCTTATTATTGCAATGTAGAGCTTGTTTGACTTTATATAGTTGCTTATTATCTTAATCATATGAAGAAAAAACACAGTTACAAGAATACAAGTTTAAATGCCTCAAAAATGTACAGTTGTTGAGGCTCAACTGCAACTCTGAGAACATGGGATACTTTGTGTGGAGTATATAGACTCTTCTCAATCGATGCCCTTGCATTGCCGGACCTTGATCGAGGTATACAAATTTTATCAATAGGACACATATGTCTTGAGAGTCATGTGGTATTATCCTCTAACCATCTTAGTCACTTTTATGTTAAATGAATGGTAGTATTAAGACTCCTTCATTCATTATTTAAATCATGGAAATGATACTAGTAGATTTGAGTGAGATTTTGGGTGAGGTTCTGTAAATTAGACCTGCTTATCCATATGATTGTGCTATTATTTATTCTCAAGCACCTGAGCATGTGATTCCTAATGGATGGAAATAATACTTTGTGAATTTATTAAAATGTGTGTCCCAGAAAAGCCCTCTTCTACTTATGTTTTGGAGAACACATATCACTTGATCATTCTAAACATCAAAACCCAATGTCCAAGCTCATTCCTATACCTCTTTAATATTTCTCCTTTCCAAATAGGCTGAATGATCCTAAATTTAGAGGCAAAGTACCAGCCTTCTCTTCATGCAATCTCAAAACAACTCTGAGGGCCAACCCACCTTCATTGGATGAACGGAAGGTACTAGCACATCTATTTAGGGTAAATCTTTATGTGCATTTGTGGATTCTTCAGCACAAGCGTACACCAGAGTGATGATTTGGTTTTGTTCTTGTGCTGAGGTGAGAAATGGCATTTTATGAACAATGCTGCTCAATGTTCCCTGAACAGAGTTTAGATTATTATAATCCTTGTTGGTATGTGAAGGTTTTTCAGACCTTGTATATTCTCATGATGTAGATGTATTGATTAAGTTAGTGAAACTGGCACCTCCCTGTTGACATATCTTCATTACCAAATTTCCAAATTCTATAAAAAAAAAGGTTGAGAAAGGTTTCAGTGAGTGAACTCCAGTGTTTTTTTTTAGGCAGAAGCCATGCTTCTTTCAAGTCAAATTTCTAGTGCTACATTTCTCAGGGTACTCCAGGACTTGTGCTCTTTGTCTTCCTTACATAACGAGGGAAAGTATGATTAGGTAACAAATTATATATATCATGATGAAAGTGTTATTATAATCACTCTAAATTTAGTTGTTGAACTTCTATGGCATAAAACTAGGTCTTTGCATCAGTAAGATAGAAAAAATGGTCATCTTCATTGTCTACTGTACCTTGTGTTAGATTTGAGTGAGATTCTGGGTGAGGTTCTGTAAGTTAGACCTGCTTATCCATATGACTGTCTTATTATTTATTCTCAAGCACCTGAGCATGTGATTCCTAATGGATGGAAATAATACTTTGTGAATTTATTAAAATGTGTGTCCCAGAAAAGCCCTCTTCTACTTATGTTTTGGAGAACACATATCACTTGATCATTCTAAACATCAAAACCCAATATCCAAACTCATTCCTATACCTATTTAATTTTTCTCCTTTCCAGAAAGGCTGAATGATCCTAAATTTAGAGGCAAAGTACTAGCCTTATCTTCATGCAATCTCAAAACAACTCTGAGGGCCAACCCACCTTCATTGGATGAACGGAAGGTATTAGCACATCTATTTAGGGTGCATCTTTATGCATTTGTGGCTTCTTCAGCATAAGTGTACACCACAAAAATGAGTTGGTTTGGTGCTTGTGCTGAGGTGAGAAATGGCATTTTATGAACAGTGTTGCTTAGTGTTCCTTGAATAGAGGTTATATTGTTATAATCCTTGTTAGCATGTGAAGGGTTGTCAAACCTTGTATATTCTCATGATGTAGATGTATTGATTAAGTTAGTGAAGTTGGCACCTCCTCGTTGACATATTTTCATAACCAAAATGCCAAATGCTATAAAAAAAGGTTGAGCAAGGTTTCAGTGAATGAAATCCAGTGTTTTTGCTGAGGCAGAAGCCATGCTTCTTTCAAGTCAAATTTCTAGTGCTATATTTCTCAGGGTACTTCAGGAGTTGTGCTCTCTTTCTTCCTCACTTAATGAGTGCAAGGATGATTAGGTACCAACTTATAGATACCATGAGGAAAGTGTTATTATAATCACGAGTATAAATTTAGCTATTGAACTTCTGTGGCAACAACTGGGTCTCTACATCAATAAGATAGAAAAATTGGTCATCATCATTGTCTACTGTACCCTGTGCCTTTTGATGCTAATGGATTTTTACTCCCTCTACCACCTGGCACACAGAAGATCCTTCCATATATTGACGTATTTTTGTAATATGTGAAAAGTTGCAACCTCATTAAATGACACTTACATAGCTAAAATACACCAGTACTACCTCTAGAGAGATAAAATCAGTTGCAAGTTCATCTGATTCCTCAGTGCTCAAGATACTGGCCCATTGTAAGAGATACCTCAACGAGTTAAAACTCAATCCATTGACCATTGAAGAGTTAGATCCAACATTCAATATTGTAATGAGAATATATGGAATACACCAATCTTATATATGCATTCACAAAAAACATCTGACAAACACATTTTGCAACTAGTCTTTAGTTTTTACTATACATGCATGAGAATATATGAAATACACAAATCTTATCTATGCATTCATAAGCAACATCTAACAAACACATTTGGCATCTAGCCTTTAGTTTTTACTATAGATGCATGAATCATTATATAAACACAATGCAATCTTTTGGGAAGTCCAATCAAATGTGGAACATTATCATGGAAGCCAAGTTAAGCATTGATTTTAGACCTTGCATGCACATTTCATGGGTTGTTGTAGTAGTGACATAAAAATGGACTAGGGCAGTTGTTCCATATATGTCAAAGTTCGCCTAACTTGGAGAATGAAACTGCCATTTAAGCTATAAACCTGACTAAATGGTCCAAACCTGAAACTATGACCCTTCCTTGCAAATTACATGTTCTACCAATTAATCATAGTTAAATGGTTTTAGATTCAATACGAGAGTAATATTATGGAGGAGCTATTGGGTTTGGAAAGTCACCATAGAACAAAGGCCATTAGGTTAATCTCCTAAAACAAGGTATTAACATAGTTTTCCAAGAGGTATATTTTGCATCAGGATATCCCCTAAACTGATATCTTTTTATGAGGAAGCAAAAACATGGAAAATGTTTGGTTAGGTAGGAATACAACTTGTCAATTTGTTCTATCTTGAGTGATTAAAAGAGAAGGTTGTTAGGCTCTCCACCATTTCATGGATTGATACAGAGAGGAGACAAAAGAGGTTCTCTCTTGAGACTTGACTAGGTCATTCATAATAGTTGTGGTGTTGGTGCCTTAACTTAGACATAAAATGCCAAAACTCTATTGATGCACAAAATTTATTACTGAATTTACATCAAAATATGCAATAGTCATTGAATATGACATGCATGGTTTTACCAAGGAGGCCCTAAACTTTTGAACAATGAAAATTTACATTGGTATGGTCAACCTACATGGGGAGAAATGAAACTTTTTTTAATAAGATGCTATCAAAACCTAGACACTGTTGTGTAGGAATATTGCTTGGTACCTGCAAATTGCAAAACGACCTATGTTGGTTGAGCCAATAGGAATTGATTTCTTCAGGTGGATCTTCTTGCTACAAATGTTGCTTTCCTTGTAAGACCTTGATAGGGGTATATAGATTCTTGTTAATAGAATGCATATTTGTCTGTATAGCTGTTTATTACGTAATCATCTAAACGAAAATTGATTACATGAATATGGGTTAGGCTGCGTCATAATTGTATAGGTCCTGAGGCTCAATTGTGATTACGTGATCTTGGAAGATTTTGAGAGTATATAAACTCTTCATGTGTTATGATTTCCCTCGCAATGTTCTCAAGGCAATTGTTCCAAAAATAACAAAAGAATATCTTTTGTCATTAAACAGAGATTGTTTTCCTTTAGAAACAGAGAGATTTTATTTAAAATACCTACTTTTGTTTGTGGCATCTAATGATATCTTGAGAGTAATCCAGAACAAGAAAACTAGTTGGTCAACTTGTGATAAAGGTGAGTAACTACTTGGACACGAACTTTTAAGCCTGCCACATTCTTCTAAGAACATTGGATCCAGAAATCTCAAAGGCTTCAACTACATTGATTATGTCATAGAAGTTGGAAGAACTAGAGGTGTCATGGATGTGTAATTGTTAACATTATGAAGATGATAGGACATGTGTCTTTCAAGGTACATTACCAATCATAGTGCAAACAATGAATTTTACCACTAATATAGTTCATTGGGCATGGATATCAATCAAGCCTAGTTAGCCTTACTTTCTTGGTAAGGAGATGAGGCTTCATGTTTTCCACCCCGTTTTCCCCAAAGAAATTTATTCTAGCAGGAAAAATTATTCATTACTTTCCCCTTTTACAAGCAAACACTTGGAAAAAAAAGGATTTCACACCTGAGAAGTTTTTGTAGGATAAAGGGAAAGGTGAGTTGGTATCCTCGTAGTAGTTGCATTTGTCTTATTAGCATTATGCCACTTTTCATATGGGTCTTCACAACAGAGAATCACCATTACACTTTGTTGATTTTTTTTAAAATAAACATAACACGTAGTAGATTTCTTTTGGCATGCAATGTTGTTGCTAATAGTATGATTGTATTTGTCCCACATGTAAAGCTAACATGCGTTAAATTTCTTTCACCTTCCAATATTTTTATTGGAAATGTGTTTGTGTTTGGGCTAGAAACTATGCTAGATTTATTTTGCTTTGCAATATTGTTGTTGTCAATTTGGTTGTTTATGATAGAAGGAAATCTAGAAAGTGTTAGATTTCCATCAACTTGGCAATGTTATTGGAAATGTTGTGTTTGTGTTTGGGATAGAAGTTGTGCTAGATTTCTTTTGCTATGCAATATTGTTGTTTTCAATTTGGTTGTTTATTATAGAAGGAAATCTAACATGTGTTAGATCTCCTTCACCTTGGTAATGTGCTTTGGTTTGTGTTATAAGGAAATATAGCATGCACTATAGTTCTTTTGACATGAAATGTTGTTTTTGGTAGTATGCTTGTATTTATTCTACATGTAAAGCTAGCATGCGTTAATATTCTACATTGCGACGTTGTTATTGGAAATGTGATTTTGTTTGTGATAGAAGTTGTTGGATTTTGTTGGATTTTGTTTGCCCTACAATGTTATTGTTGGCAATGTGCTTTTGTGTGTGCTAGAAGTAAATCAAGCGTATAAACTCTAGAAGTAAATCAAGCGTATAATCTTCTACACTGCAATGTTGTTTTTGGCAATGTGATTGTGTTTGTGCTACAATAAACTCTAGAATGTGTAAGATTTCTTTTACTTTGAAATGTTTTTGTGAGTAATATGCTTCTATTTACGTTAGAAGGAAATCTAGCATGTGTTGGATTTCCTTCGCCTTAGAATATTGTTATTGGCAATGTTTTTGTGCTTGTGCTAGAAGGAAATCTAGCATGTGCTAGATTTATTTGACCATGTAATGTTGCTTCTAGAAATATGCTTATGTTTGTAGTAGAAGGAATGATAGTGATTGTTAGCTTTCATTTGAGGAAACAATGTTTCATTACATACAATATGACTACCATACTATTTTTATTTTTGCATCTATATTAACTTTTCATAAGTTGGGTGTTTTTGGGAAAATATAAAGTCGCGCTTTACATGGTTCATCCTTTTAATTACAAGTTACAATTTGATTGTTGTTACAGAATTGATTTAAGCTATAATGGAAAATATAATTTTGGCAAAAGTGGACTGTGTTGATCTCCTTATTAATGATCAAGTCATTGGGCTAGGAAGGGTCGAATTTGCAGAGTCTAGAACTTATTATGTTTGAGAAACGACTAATGCTAGTTATGTTGCAATTTTGATAATTGATGTCACTCAACCACATTTAATTGATGACGATGTTAATGAAGGGGACATCCATCCATGGAATATTGTGGAATTGAGACACCACATAGGTAAACCAAAATATTGAAGCATGTGCTATATATTATTGATACTATAATAAATGTTTTTTTTGAGTAAATATTAACGTTATTTACATTCATTTATAGGTACAAATGTTTCTTCTATATTTTCTATTGGAGACAAGGTAAATCTTCTGCAACATGGAGTGAAGGTGGGTGAGGGCTCCATATTCAATATAGAGCTTGGGCATAAAGTGCATGGAAGTATGGTAAAGAAAGGATGCATAGCGGTTAAAATTGAAAAGTTGTTGAAAATAATGCTCCTCTACCACATCCAACAGAATTTGAGCATAAACTTGGGGATGCATTAGAATCTTATGAAATTTGTCCAGAATCATATTTGGAGCCTCATTGTCATGATCATGGCATAAATATTCCCCAAGACAAGGTTAGATTCATATGTGCAAAGGTTTCTCTTACACATGAATGCATGGGAACAAGCATGTGCATTTCTAAAGGAATGCTAGTTACGAGGATGACATTGTTGAGGGTGAAACACTAGGTGAAATGGATTTTCGTGTTTCCTAGAAGAGGTAGATGGAAATTGTGAGATATGTAGAATTGGGGATAAGTCTATACAGTGTTTGGTTAGATGGCCAATAAATAAGTTGGTGGACAACAAAGGTGTGATATTAAGGATGAAGGAAAAGTTCAAGGAGCCACCCAAAGAAATGGTGATATGGGATGGGTACCTTTGTAATGAAAAAGGTAGAAGCTCAATTGATATGCATGTAATGAGGCAATATAAAAGGACTAAATGAGTTATGGATACAAAAAAAGTTGCAAAATGTCAAAAAAAAATAGATGAAGAGAAAGAAATTTGACTTTTGACAGTAGATGTATGTTGTAGAAAAGATTGTCTTCAACATGTGGATAGGAAGGCCATTGCAGGTGCTAGAAGGGGTATGAGACAAATAAATACAAATGATATTAGATAATTTGTCTTGAATTCATTCATGTCAAACACAGTCATGTTAAAAGGCCATGGCCATGGCCATGGCCTGCCACCTATTGCTAGAAATGTAAAGGACATGAGATTTAATGGGAATATTATTTGTATGAAAGCATGGTATAAGATACATAAAATTCCTCAAAGCACATTCTATAACTACGAACATTATTTCCAACATGGACAGATCAAAGATATTCATGGTAACACCAAAACATGCAAAGCACAAGCTCACACAGTGGCAACGATAGAAATATTGTAGAAAGTTGTAATGTATAATTCATATTTTTCACCAAAGCAAACACGTCAAGTTAAAAAAGATGGAACATCTACTCCTTTAAGATTACTTCCTTCGACCTACACACAAAATTCTTTGTTAAAAGAGATCAATGAGGCTCTTCAAAATCTCAATTACCCATCAATATCACAACCAACAATGAGCAAGATCTGGAATACTAAGTTTCGAGATGTGGCATTTTGAAAGAACACCGACTTCAATAAATGCAGTGAATGCATTGTGTTGAAAGCACAAATGAAGTCAACAACTACAAAAGAGTTGGAAGAAAAGGCATGAGGTAGGTTGAAGAAACATAACAAGATTGTTATGTGTGGAAGATATTGCTACTATGCCCATAGAATTATGTGAGAGCAGTTTCCAAAGGAGAATTTGAGCATTATCCATCATAAAATGGACAAAACAAAGACTTGAATCCCAAGGCTACGTGTCAAATCAAAATCTATCGTAGGAACAAATTTAGGTTTGTCATTGATATGTATGCTTACACATGGGCATAAGGTGAGAGGTTTTGGTCATTTCTCCCTACCATTTGTCCATATAGGATGATAGTTTACTATTACATCCCTTGCAAAGTGCTTAAGGGACCTTGAATACCCACAAATGGATATGTATGGTGATATACTTTATGAAAGTGGAATTTCAAGAAACCCACTTACAAATGCATTACTTAACAGCTCTATTTACTCAAAATGTCAAGGGTACAAGCAAGATTTTATATCTCATGGATGTTCAAAAAGTCAAAGTGTTGATTTTAAACCTTTTCCTCCACATTTGTTGTTACAATTGGACAATGCAGCAAGTGATAATAAGAATCACTATCTTTTGATTTTTCTATCACTTTTAACTGAACTTGGTGTCTTCATCACTATTGAGGTTGGGTTCTTGCCTGTGGGGCACGCCCATGAAGACATAGATGGAACATATGGAAGAATGTCTTCCAACCTAAAAAGTAAAGATATTTATTTTTTACCTTAAATGATGGATATATATCGCATAATTGAAGAAAATCAAGTGTTTCCACCTACACTTATTGACAAGGTCTATGAATTCAAAAGTTTCCTTAATGGATACATTAAGGAGGGAAAAAATCCACTAGTTGGACATCTTCATGTCCAATACTTCCAATTTCTTATACTCAATGATGTTCCAATACTAAGGTACAAAGAGTCAATTAGAGATATTGAGTGTTCAGAACCGATTGAGCTATGGAATATAGATGATGGAGGTTAGCCTATAATTCCCATAGGGAAGCCATATTTCTTATCTTCCAAATAGAATGATGTCTATTTAAAAGAAATAAAGGAAGGGATAACATCATACATAAAAATGTTGAAAGAAACTATTGGGAATGAGGATTCACCAATTGTTACAGAGGAATGGAAAAATAAAGTAGTGTATTGGGAAAAAGTTCCATATACATTAGATGGAATCTATAATTATCATAGAATAATAGATGGAAGTGATTCATCTTCTGAGAATTTTTGGCCCAGGACAAGGCACATTGTTGATGTTGATCGTAATGCACTACAAGTAATCTCAAGTATTATGGATGGATATTTTCATAATGCGATAGATGAACCAATATATGTTGGACCCAAATGCAACAATCCAAAGCCAACATTCAATCCGATGATTGATGTTGAGAAAGGAAAGATGTTGCTAGTTAGATCAGGAAATGAGGATGCAGGAGAGATGATTTGGATGGAAAAATCCATCTCAAATATCTTTAGGGATAATGAAAGTGTGATTGTTCATGTAAAGGTTGACTGGTGGAAGCCTATGTCAGGGAAATACGATGTAAAATTTTTAGAGCGATATTGGTTACCAAATCTTGATGACACAGAACTTGGCTCTATTCCAATTAATACCATAGTGTGGGCATGGATGCTAAAGAAAGAACATTGCAAGAAGATTGAGATAAAAAATATGGTGTAGAAGCCACTCTTGATCTTCTTGAGTGAATATCTTAAGAGTAGGTTTATCTGATTCATGAATGTAATTATTTTTTTAAGCATCTATTAATATACATTCAGACACACTTTTCCATATTCGTTGTATATCAAATATTCTCTTCATATTCTTTTTTAAGGAGTTTTATATTATTTAATATTTCAATGTAATCATGTGTTATACAAATTACATGACAATGCCATAAAATATTTAAGTTTTCAAAGCTTTATTTGACTAGCATGACTTCTCAGAATATCAAATATGCATAATCAAATTCAATAATGAACCTAAAAACATCTTCTAAACTTGGTCTATTAAAAAATAGTGGAGTACCTAATTAGTATTCTATTTAATATAAACCATTTAAACACTTAATGAATAAATGCTAGACACTTGATAAAATGTTCGAGGTGAGTTTTCCTTAATTTTCCTTATTATAATTGATATAAATCAAATTTGCTATTTTTTTGCATTCTAATTTATAAAAAAAGATATTTTGATCATTGAACAACATAATTAGAATTATAAAATATTTCCTCTTATAGATTTTGAAGTGGTGACAACATTGTACTAGTATAATTAATTTGTACTCAACTTAGGAAAAGTAGTTAGTGTCAATTTAAAATGGTCAATAATAGTAAGAAAAACAATATTAATATATTTTTAAATAACTTTATAGGTAAGATTTTTTTTACAAAATCTAGTATTCATGAGTCAAATTTAATACATAAATATAAATGTCAATGATAATATAAATAAGGTAAGGATTCTAAGTTTTAGATGAATTTTAACATGTTCTTTTCAATATAATATCCTTAAACATTACAGGAATAAAAACTAAACATTTGTAATAAATATCTTAGTCAAGTTTCTTTCTTTCTTGTTGTATTTGAAAATAATCAAATTGTACTACTTTGTTACTATTACAATTCATGATTGATTTTTATCATTAAAATGATTAATATTTGAGATGAGAGGCTCATTTTACAGCCCAATATGAGGGGATGTTTAAGTTTGTCTGTCCGTCTGTGCCCCTTTAAAATAAAAATTATGTTCTAAATATAAAAATGAATATTTTGTAAAGTAATTAGAAGTAAAAACAATGTATGAATTAGATGTCTAAATCTTATACTTTTCAAAAATATTTAAGCTAGAGATACAAAGAAACTATTCGAAGATTTATGTTAACTAATTTATGTGAATTGCAACTTTATATATATCTATAAATAAATAAATTTATGGTTCAAACTTTATTTGGTCGTATATATACTCTTTTTAGCATTCAAAAATATAGTTTCAACAATTAAAAATAACACATTGTATCTTTTACTCTAAAAATGTTTGCACGTGAAGAAATTTGATCCCTACATTTGCACTTAAAATGGATCTATGATGCTATATATTGGACACATTACTATGATCATTTGTTATTAAATAACTCTATACTTAATAAATAACTTGCATATTAATCTATTATTCATTAAGTAAGCCTCAACCAACTTCGTTTTTAACATAAAAGTACAAATAATAAATAATCAATAAATTATGCTAATACTTGCATTCAACATTTAATTTGATCCTAAATTTTTTTTTCTCCTTAACTCTAAAATGGTGAAAACTTCCTACAATAGTATGTAATGATGATGGTGATAATGATGATTATCATCCACTAAGACCAAATATGGTATATAAGAAGATAAAAAAATATTACTAAAAGTTATTTCAAATTTTATTGTTATGCTAAAAAAGAATTAAAAGAAGTGTTTCAAGATCATCATTATTTTGTTTAGTTAATCAATCAAGAAGGTTGGTAGCATCACAAATATTTTGAAATTTAATTCCAATATTTTAAATTGTGCGAACATTGTCTTAGTAATAGTCGTAACTTATAAAATAAATGATATTTACTATATTGGATTATAATTAAATGGGTTAATAATAGTTACATACACATAATTATTTTCATAAAATAACCTTAACAAACTTATCTTTTAATATAAAGCATAAAAAATATTAAAGTAGATAATGTAAGGAATCGAAGATTAAGATGTGAAATATTTTCTTTTTCAAGTTTATATAAATTTGTTTTATAAAGTTTATCATAATAATTTTTACACAAAAAATGTTAAATATCTACATTAAAATTAGTGAACTAAGTGACTTTCTAATTCCTCATTTTGAAAAAACTTAATCTAGTGAAAGTTCTAAATAATGGTACATATTGGACACATTACTAAGATCATTTGTCATTAAATAACTTTATACTTAATATATATCTTGCATATTAATCTATCATTCATAAAGTGAGCCTCAATCAACTTCTTCATTAACATAAACATACAAATAATAAATAAAAATAAACTATGCTACTACTCACATTCAATATTTAATTTGATCCTAAATTTATTTTTCTCCTCAACTCTAAAATGGTGTAAACGTCCTACAATAGTATGTAATTATGATGGTGATAATGATGATTATCATCCACTAAGACCAAATATGGTAAATAAGAACGTAAAATGATATTACTAAAAGTTATTTCGAATTCTATTGTTATGCTAAAAAAACATTAAAAGTAGTGTTTCAAGATCATCATAATTTTGTTTAGTTAAACAATAAAGAAGGTTGGTAGTATAACAAATATTTTGAAATTTAATTCCAATATGAGTATAAACTGGATGGTCTATGAGAGTTTTTTAATCTTCAACTATATTACTAGTGTTGCAAAGGTGATAGACTTTTAAATTGTGCCAACACTATCTTAGTAATAATCGTAACTTAACACATACATGATATTTACTATATGAGATTATAATTAAATTGGTTAATAATTGTAACATACACATCATTATTTTCATAAAATAACCTTAACAAACTTATCTTTCATATAAACCATAAAAAATATTAAAATAGATAATGTAAGGAATCCATGATTAAAATGTGAAAGATTTGCTTTAGCAAGTTTATATAAATTTCTTTTATAAAGTTTATCATGAAAATTTTTACACAAAAAATGGTGAATATCTACATTAAAATTAGTGAACTAAGTGACTTTCTAATGCCTCATTTTGAAAAAATTTAATCTAGTTAAATTTCTAAATTTTAGATCCACGGAGTACTTCCAAATTTAATGAAATATATGTTGTCTCCATATATACATGTTTATGTAGACGTAACTGAATTTCATGACAGGGAAATTAGTGTATTAGGTTGCTTTCTTCAGAGCACTCGTGCTCTAGAGATGATAGAACTTTGTTTAATTGATGACTTGAATTATGATGATCCACGATATGTAAATTTTTTGGAGGAAGTGATGTATTTGAATAGAGTTTCAAAGAAAGCATGGATATTCGTATGAGAATATTCTTTTTAAATACATGCTTCAAAATCTTTAAACCATTGACCAGTAAAACAACTTTCGAGCTTCATTTTCTTTTATATTTTTCTTTACGGAAGGGTATGACCAATGCAGGTTGTATGTGGATACGAGGATGAATTATACTGTGGATACGAGGATGTGGAGACTAGTGGAAAGACTTTTTTAGTCTTGGGAAACATGGAGTATGGAAGCAGATGATAGCCTCATGGAGAGGGTATGTGACATTTTGCCCCATTTTCATTTTTTTTATCATTCATTTTTCGCACCAATTCTAATAGTTAGTTTTAATTATTTATCTTTGTGTCATTTATATCATTAACATTCCATGTTTCCCTAGCAAGGTAACATCTTTTCTTTCTTTAGATGAGCATGTTGTAGGATTAGGATGTTCCCAATGAGTTTTGAACATTTTTCCAATATGCCTTGTCGATTTTGGATTGTCATTGCAGGTTATCACTTTAATTGTTATCCGGTTTGGCATTTGATTGACAATGAAATTCCATACTTTTATAAATTATTTGTATGTTAATTTTTAAAAGTATTTAAGAAAATTTTCTTCAGTAGCCACACTTCAAACAATGGATTTCACACTACTATTTTTAAGGTTTAGGCTATGTATTTGGTTAAAGTTTCTGAAGATTTATATCATATCTCAATTTTTAGGTTTGGGTTATTTATTTGGTCAAATTTCCCAACATTTATATCATATCTCAACCTTTTGAAATTCATGCATTCATGCCATTCGAATGTAACATGTCACGACAAGGATGATCCCTATTAAGCTCACCAACTCTATTACTATGCTTCATTAATCATAATTCAAATGGACTCTGAATTTGGTTCTTTTCCTTGACTAAAAAATATTAAGCAAAATCCTCTCATTCAAACTCAACCCCAAGTCATACTCAAAATTTTGACACATGAATAACATTGGATCGACAGCAAGTTTGACACCCAAGTCCTTGCAAGTCAGACAAGACTGTCCATTTCAAAATAAAATTAATCATATCCTTAAATTGTTAGCCCTTGGACTGCTTCATTAAAGAAAATATCATTCTATGATCTTGAGAACTGGTCTATCAATACATGGATGGGGAGAAATATGAGTTAAGGAGTAGAGAAATAATTTTTCCTTGACATTTCCTAGCATATTTTGAACTTTCGGGGGCACATCACGTGACACTAAAATCACGACACCAATTTTTTTTGGTAAGGTTCCACTGCAAGAGGCATCCAGTGATTCACGTTCCTCAATCTGTGACTGTAAATATGATTCTTCCTGAACTTTTTCCCTAGATGATGATAATGATATATAGTGCTTGTCATCATAAAGAATGGATTTTCTTTCTTCACCTGTGCTCCACCTTCGCCCTCCAAATTATTAATAAGCATTAGTTTCTCTTGCATGCTTCCATCCGATTGCAAAGTTATACACATACTTGAAATCCTCATCTCGATCTTCATTCTTATGCTTCTCTTCTTCTTCTTCTAAGCTAAGTAATCGGAAAAAAATTACCTCCTTCCCACCACAAATAGATACACCATTTTTAATACATTGTATTTTAAGCTCCATAAGAGGAATACTAAACAATTCTCGAGTTGTTTCTCCCTCTCCAATCACCTTAGCAACATCTTGATTTGGACCAAATCCATCTGTTATGTTTGTATGTGTTGACACCTAATCAGAGGGATTAGGTGTACAATTGTAATTAATGTAAATAAATAATAGAGAAGATAGAGAGTCATCGGGATATGAACTGAACAGTCACTCCCTCTTGTATATAATAATGAACAACCTGAATGAATAATATGAGTTCTGATTTGGGGAGTTACCTCCTGGTCTAACATGGTATAAGAGCAGGAGCCATTTTTTTGGCTTCCCTTTTAATTTGTAACTCCTATTCTGTTTTTCCTCTGTTTTACATCTTTTGTAGGCTGAAATTTCTATCAAAACCTTGCAAAATCTCATTCATTATTGTTGTGTCAAATGGTGCATTGAAGCCGAAGGTGTTGTAGTAACTCTGATTTCCTCCCTTAGACCGGATCTCAAATACTATAAACCCACATATATAAATATTGTCTGGTATGCTTTTAATTTCATATCGCAAGTATCCTTGCCTTGATCATACCGCTGCATGTTTGCGATGTGATCATGCCCTTCATTAAACTCGCTCGAACATAGTTCTCGAGGTTTCAATTTATCTCGCATGTTCTCCACTGTTGACCTCAACCTCCAGATTTGACAGCTGACATTGATTTCAGGGGGGACCACTTGCACAGTGGTTACCCACCCGAAAAGTTCCTTTTAATCTCCACTGTTGATCATCACCTCCAATTTTGATGGTTTATAGCAATTTCGGGTGAATTAGTTACATGCGATTTACCTGCTCAATATGAGTGGTTCTTCTCTCTCCCCTAGTCGCTATGTGTCAGTCGGTTAGTGGAATCGGGCGCTCCCCTCTCAATACTGCTTACCATTTTTTATCTACCCAAAATCTTGCTTGTAACCCAAAATCCGCCTTTAGCGATGGTTATCACCCTGACTTGGCTTTCTTGTGATAACCATTGATCGCTTACCATTGACGACCCTCCTCCGTTCATCTCCTCTACTCATCTCCGACATTTATCTTTGCCATACAAAGCAACAAAAGAACTTCAACTACAGTTAGAATTCGATATTCGGGTGAACGTTGAATGTTTTTAAGTTGAACGTTTTCGGTATAACAATCATTTTACGAGTAAAATTTTGCAGCAACAATATTTTTCTCCACTGTACACAGATTTTACAATGCATTCAATTATATCTATTGTGGGAATAGTTCTCAATAGAAAGGAGAATTATCCTGAATGGTAATAGAAAATCCAACACACTCTCATTTTTAATGAGCTATGGAAAGGACTGTGTGTTGGAGAAGGAGATTAAGCGACAGTCCAGCCTACCTCAGACAAGGAACTCACAATTTGGGAAAATAAGAACATGAAATCCTATGCATTGATAGAAACATCAATAAGCAAAGAGGTGAGTTGACATATTTCTCCATTTTCATATTCCTCACACTCTGCACTTGAAGTTGTTCAAATCATGATTAAACTCTTCACCCTTGAATTACAAAATAATGATCCTCTTGCTTTTGCATCCGAAGTAAAATCTATAATGACGTGATATCAAAGTCACTAAGGTTTAATTGGATATCCATATGATCGATTTTCTCAAGGCACCTTATCCTACTTACTCCAATTACCTTGAGTCATTGCGAGCAAATGGAAATCTCAAAGATATTACCTTTGACTCTCTTGTGAAAAAATTTGTTGAAAGAGAGAAATATTTTCGAAACAAGATAGCCCCTGAATCTTCTGAAGAGGTTGTGTGCCTTGCTCATAAAGAAGAGAATCTTTCCTAAGATTCTTCCAGAGGAAGAGGTGGTAGAAGAGGAAGAGGAAGATATTTTAGAGGGAAGAGGGGTAGACACTCTCAAGGAGAAAATTCAGATTTGCACTGCATATGATACAAAAGAAATGGATCACAAGATGCCTCCACATGAAAGTTACATTGGGACAAAATTTAGTAGCAAAGAAACCAACCCAGAGGTAAAACTAACGACACAGACAAAGGTAAAGCACCTTGAATCCACTCATTATGTTGTGGCACAATGTAATATTGGAGTAAATGAAGACTTATTTAATGCTTCACTTGCTTCCTCAAAAAATGATTGGTTGCTTGATTCAGGAGCAACTTGCCACATGACTCATAGAAAATATTTTTTTGAAGAATTTACTAACAATGTTGATGGAGCAGTATACTTTGCAGACCAATCAAAACTCAAGCCATCAGGGCTTGGCACAATCAGGCTTAAATTGATTAGTCTTCCAAACTTTCTTTTGCATCATGTTGTATATCTCCCATAGTTGAGGAGAAAATTGTTTTCCTTGGTCCACATCTACTAGCAAGGTCACTCCATTCATATTTTTGATGGCAAGCTTGAGGTGAGAAAAACATCCGACCACTCACTTGTCATGATGGGGATAGAAAAAGAAAGGCTTCTCAAGCTGCAGGGTACCTCTTCTCATGCACACCATTTCCAATACAATTCTCATTATAAAGAAGGTAAATTTCCATCAAGTTTATTATGGCATGCTAGATTTGGAAACTTGAACTATGACAACCTCTGCTTATTGAAGAAAAATGGTGTTACTAGTTTGCCTACAATTCCTAGGAAACTTAAGCAATGTGGTGCTTGCATTCTAGGAAAGCATAACAAAATGTGCTTTCATGATTCACACTCTAAAGCACATAGAAAACTTGAACTCATTCATTCAGATTTATGTGGTCCAATGCCTGTCTCTTCTACAAATGGAATAAATATATGATGACATTTTTTTATGACTACACCAGAATGTGTTGGGTTTATTTATTGAAGAACAAATATGATGATTTTCAAACATTCAAGAACTTTCATACATGGATTGAAAATGATGGAAAATCTCATATTGGCTCTATTCACATTGATAATCGAAAAGAATACACTTCAAATGAATTTGAGAACTATCTTCGCCAACATTGGATCAAACATCAAACATTTGTGCCTTATAATCCCCAACAAAACGATGTAGCTAAAAGAATGAATAATACAATCTTAAATATGGTACACTCCATGTTGTTTTTCAAAAATGTAAAAATAATGTTTTGGGCTAATGTAGTTCTATGTGTTGTATATATAAACAATAGATGTCCATCTAATGCTATCGGAAACAAGACTCCTTACGAAATATGGTATGGGAACATTCCTTCGGTAAAGCATCTTAGGGTCTTTGGTTCCACCTATTATGCCTTGATACCAAAGGTACATAGAAACAAACTCGGTGCAAGAAGTCTTAACTGTATCTTCCTGGGATATTCAAACACCTCCAAAGCATGTCATCTCTATGATAAAGTCAACAAAAAGTTTGTTGTATCTAGAGATGTAATATTTCTTGAATCATCCAAAACTAAAAATTTTGTTGAAAGGAAACTTAATCAATTGGATAGATTCATAAACGCAAAATCAATTCAAGAATTTGACAATTAGATTTGACATCTGGAAGGGGGGATTCCTATACTAGATCTACCTGTGGAATCTTCTTTTGAAGCACTCTCTCCCCTAATGAAACTCCAACAATGAATTGGGAGGCTCAATCTTGATTCAGTCCCAACTCAATCAACGGAGTAGCCTAGACCATTTGAGAAAGGTCCCCCAAAGTGGATGACAAAGGCACTTGAAATTATTCATCCTGATGAGGTTGGAAAGATAGGAAGTAGAAATTCAAACTGGCAAAATGGAGGTAATGTAGATGACTCTGATTCACCTATTGATATGGATCTTTCTTATGATTGTGATTTCAATATTTCTACAGATTTTGAACCAACTTCCTTCAAAGAATATGCTTCTCATGATGGATGGAGAGAAATAATGCAAAGGGAGTATGAATCCCTATAAAGAATGGCACTTGGAAGCTGGTTGATCCTCCATTGGGAACTAAAGAAATTGGTTGCAAGTGGGTCTACAAGAACAAGTATAAAGCTGATGGCTCACTTGACAAGCACAAAGCCAGGCTTGTCGCAAGAGGTTTTGCACAGAAGTAAGGGGTTGATTATGAGGAAAATTTTGCCCCCATAACAAAATGGGCCACCATCCAGAAACTCTTTGCCCTAGTAGCTCAGAATGGTTGGAAAGTTCATCAAATGGATTTAAAAGCTACTTTCTTGAAAGGATATCTAAAACAAAATGTTTTAATGTCCCAGCCTAAAGGATTTGTTGTGAAAGGACATGAACATAAAGTATGCAAACTCATGAAATCCTTGTATGGCCTCAACAAGCACCACAAGCCTGGTATGAAAAACTAACTGAGCATCTTCTAAAACTCAATTTCAAACATTATGATCTTGATGATGCAACTTTGTTTGTCAAGAAAGTTGGAAAAACAATTTTATATCTTGTGGTATATGTAGGTGATCTTTTGATGACAGGGAAAAATGAAAGCTACATTGCATCCATAAAGAAGGAATTAAAAAAATGTTTGAAATGACTGATTTGGGCTATGTTCATTACTATCTTGGAATTGAAGTAACTCAATATCTGAATTCCATATTCCTTTCTCAAAAGAAGTACATTAGAGATCTATTGAACAGGTTTGGCATGACTGAATGCAACCTCTAACTAATCCAATGGAACAAAACTTAAAGCTCACATCCATTGATGGAAAAGAATTTGAGGATGCAACAAAGTATATACAACTTGTACCAAGTCTCAACTGCCTAACTACTACCAGACCAGACATTTTGTTTGTTGTTGGAATCCCCTCCCAATTTATGCAAAATCCTTGTGAGGGACATTGGTCTACTACAAAAAGAGTTCTAAAGTACTTGAAGGGAACTCAAGACTTTGGAATCAAGTATACACAGGTGGGCGACTTCATCTTGATTGGATAATTTGATTTAGAATTTGATGGAGATAAAGAAACTGGGGTATCTACTTCATGTTATGCTATGAGTCTTGGATCGAGAGCTGTCTCCTAGAGGTCATGCAAACAATCAGTTCCAGTAGATTCCACAACAGAGGCATAATATGTGGCAGTAGGTGAGAAACAAAATAAATTGTGTGGCTTAAGAAAATTCTTGAAGATTTGCAGGTAAAACAAGTACAATTGACTCCACTCATGATTGACAATACGTCTGCAATAAATTTTGCCAAGAACCCAAAGTTCCATGATCGAACAAAGCACATCAATACTAAACATCATCTGATTTGACATCATGTTGAGGCCAAAACAATCCATCTCCGCCATTGTTCCACTAATGAGCAAATTTCAGACATCTTCACCAAAGAACATGGAAGAGAAAAGCTTGAAAGATTCAGAATGATGCTTGGACTCCCCAACATCGCTTCAGATTAAGGGGGAGAATGTTGACACCTAATCAGAGGGATTGGGTGTACAATTTTAATTAATGTAAATAAATGATAAAGATAGAGAGTCATTGGGAGATGAACTGAATAGTCACTCCCTCTAGTATATAATAATGAACAACTTGAATGAATAATATGAGTTCTGATTTGGGGAGTTACCTCCTGGTCTGACAGTAAGATTGGATTCAGAACTATCAAGGTCCTTCAATGGTTGGGAATCTCCACATATTGAATGAAAGGGAGGGACATCTAAATTTCCAAACTGAAGAAAGGTAGCTCTCCATCCATTCACATAAGAATATGAAAGGAGAAACAAGTTTGACCAAACTTGGAGAACTTTCATCACTCTCTCCTGCAAGGACACCATAATATAAATGTCAAAAATCACAAAAAGATCCACACAGTCATTACATTAATTATGATATTTTTTTTTTAATAGTAAAAATTACGAGTCACCCTACTAATTGATGACCAATAAGGGGCTTGATCTTAGTACATTTTCATCATTACTATCCTCAACATGTTCTAATATTTAGAATGAGATTTTGTGAATTGGCAGGCATGATTTTCCACATTTACGTTTTTATATCCAACACAATTGGAATCCTATTCCATTTGGCCTCTTCTACTTTTGTAGGCTACATGTTTTAAAGAGGGTACAAAACAATAATGATATGTTATTTTTCCATAACTTCTTCTCATTTTTTGGATGAATTTTGTCGAAATTTTATTCATGCCAATTATGTGGTAGGAAATAATGTTCCATTATTCTTTTTTATCATCTCTTGTTTATGAGTTAGCATGCTTCTATTGTACTAGTTCATTATGACTATGTCATGTAAAGATCAAGTTGGGTGGGTTTTACATTTGATTTCCACTATAGTCAACAACCAAATATATAAGTTTTCTGTTAGGTTGAATGATGGGACAACACAATTTGATTTCGACAAGTGCTCTCTTTTTCATATACAATCACAAGTGCAAAAATACAAACTCACTTTTCTTTTTACCTTGATAAGCAAATGATGACAACTTTGTATTTTGTATTAACAAGGATACCTATGTATTGGAGCTATACCTTGAGCCCTTAAATTCATCCTTTCCTTACCCAACATGGTCATCTACTATTGGTAACAGAGTTCAATTTTTGAACCAACATTTGTCTTCAATACTATTTTATGATAAAGAAAGAACACAACCATTGTTGGATTTCCTTCAAGCACATAAATACCAAAGTCATGTCATTTTTCTTTCCCTGGTTAATATATTTCATTATTTTGTTTGATAGTTAATTCATTATTATTCTATGCCAATAAATCTCTATCAAATGGTAGAGAAGGATGACCTCATTGTTTTAGAGATATATAATATGAATTAATTAAAAATTCACACGATTATTTCGATTCTCATCTTTCTATTTCACTTCTTTAGAGAAAAATATATATTCAAATAGCAACTCAACTCAAACCAAACTAAAATAGAGAATCCTAGTTATGAAGATGTTTCTTCCTCCATACCTTATAATGGCATTGTTTTTTTGAATTATACTTGAAGTTCACTGATAATAACATGGATTTATATATTTATTTTAGCACCAAATTGAAATCATGGTAAAAATATGAATATCCCATTAAATATGACCTAAAGATGATTCAAAGAATATCACCTTTAGTCTGAGCACGTGGTAGAGTAATTTATTAGGTGTGAAGTTTTATTAGAGGCATTGTTTGTTTATTATTTTGGTTAGAAAATGGTTTTCTCTTTCTTTTATGTGACTTTCAATTTATCATATATAACATGTTGAGAAATGGAAAAGAATAATTGTGACATTTATCTTGCAGAAATTGATGTTGAATGAAAGGATAACGAGTTTAACCAAGCTACAATTTTCCTTGGTAAAGGCAGAGGGACATCTTAAAAAGCTACCTAAGAATACAAGATATACATAGTTTGAACATAAGTAATGTATGGATTTTTCGTTTGCAGATATGTTCTTTTTTTATCCAAGATATCAAAGCAAGACAAATATTGATATTGTAGAAATTGTTAGAGGACCTCATTGAGGTCAATTTTTCTGATGTTCTACTTTATTGATGCATTCTCATGACGAGAAGGCTTTATATACGAATTAATATGTTACCAAAACAATTATAATCAAAGTTTATACATATAAAAGATAAAAACAAATGTCAATTCCTTCATTTGATTGTTACTTGACTTTGGTGTGGGCAGGTTACATGAAATGTGATTGGAAAAAGGATGGCAAGACAATATAGAGATCATCTCTTGGATATGATTCATTTGTTGTTGGAAATCTGTAGTGCCCACTCTAGTTTCCTAACCATGATACGACATTATCTTAGACACTCTATTCTTCGAGGACCTCAGATTGAGGATCTGGACCCATGACACTATTATTAGCGATTGAGATATTCATGGTTGTGATGTTTATGAATGCTTTCCATTGATATTATGGTAGCATGAATGGTTATGTATCTTATCTATCAGTATTATGATCATTGCAATATTAATAGTTAAGTTGGTCTCTATTTGAAATTATGATGAGGGTAGTAAAGAATATGTATGCGCTCTACTAAAAGCATAATGAGGAAAATTTTATGGATAGGTATATTTCTACGATGTTACGATGTTCATAGCTTAATGAATATGTATGTCTCCATTGATGATTATTGATGATAGCCATGAGGGATGTGTCCCCTATGTTACCTACTTCCTTTAGTTCAGACTTACAATGGACAATGATGTGAATGACCAGGAATTGTTAATGATGCTATTATGATAATTGACTAACATTGAGAAGTCGTGTTACTGATGATTGTTGAGTATGGTAGGGAACCATCAGAGGCACTCGCATATGACGAGTTGATGACACCTAGTTTGACGAAAATTCATATTATTTTATCTTTGAAAGTCTAAGTCGATCTTAGAATCTGCCATATATGGTTAACTATATTTTGATGATATATTAATGGTTGGAGGCACAGATTAGTTGCTTGACCGAATGACTCACATATGGGTGATGGGGTTGTACAAGTGGATGGAACTACATGGGAGGGGTGGGACAGAGTCCCTGATCCCACCCACTAGCACTCCCACCGTGACTTGGGCTGGAAGGGTTGAAGCACCTTCGCCTTGAAGATCACGATGCCATGAGGGCAGGTTCCAAAGTTGGGTCGCTCATGAGGACTTTACCGGGGGGCGCGCATCAAGGTGGATTCCTTGATCCCCGACACCATTAGTCTCACTATAGCAGGCAACATAAGAGATGATAGTGGCCTATGACGTTGCACTATATTTTCCCTTCGTAATCACTGGATGCTTGAAGGGCAAGTGGTGTGGCACCCTTGGAACTTCAGGGGAATTTCTTGAAGGGCACGACCAACTTGGCACCCTTGGCATCACAAATAAACTATTAGGTGTGGCACCCTTGGAACTTCTAGGGAAGTTCTTTAAGGGCACAACCATACTGGCACCCTTGACATCACAAATAAACTATTAGGTGTGGCACCCTTGTAACTTCTAGGGAAGTTCTTGAAGGGCACAACCAAACTGGCACCCTTGACGTCACAAATAAGCTATTAGGTGTGGCACCCTTGGAACTTCTAGGGAAGTTCTTGAAGGGCACAACCAAACTTGGCATCCTTGGAGTCATTAAAAATAAATAATAATAAATAAATATAAGCAAGGAATGAAAACTAGGTAAATTTACATCAAGGGTAGATGATGATTAGAAACCAATGTAATTAAATCAAAAATAAAACTTGGAATAAGGAGGATCATAGGAAGAATTAAAATAGAGTACCTTAAAAACTCTACCCTTCCCATTTTGGAAAATACTAGGAAGATTATGTGGTTTAATTAGGAAAGAGGGGAAAGACAAACATAATGGTAAGGATAAAGATTAATCCTAAACTAATTTAAACCTAATTAAGAAAAGGGGAAGGTGAATTAAAATGAGAATAATAAATTAAATTTAGAGAAATGTAAAGAAGCTCCATGTGTCAACAACCAACATAAGAATATCCATCTAGGAGATAACCTGAGTTAAATTAGGGAGTAGATTGGGGATAAAATCTTGACTCATTAATTGACTTCAAGTAATGAACACAAATTAAGGAATAAAAGGAGGGAATAAAGAGACAACTAGGAGAAGAAATAGGAATCTTGCTGAGGTGAGGAAAATATTAGTTTTAAATAAAAATTTAAGTAAATAATTTTGGGAGACCCTTGATGTGAGAATGACACATGGGTGGGTGAATAATCAAGCTATTGAATTTAAAAAAAATAATAATTAATTATGCATGACATGACAAGTGTCACCTATGAGGACTCCTATAAAAGAAGGGGCAAGCCATGGAAGAAGGGACTTTTGGGGGAACCGTATTGTTGGATGGATGAGATGTTGTGAGAGCAGTGATTACGAAGCTATAGTGAGTTTGGTGAGGTAGAGGATTTAGAGAGGGGACTCTTGAGCCAAGGTGTGCTCTCCTCTACTAGCTAGTGCTTGTCTCCATTGTACAACCCCATTGCAGCTCGGGGGTCCGCGGGGAAGAAGAGTACCCAAGGAGTAGGCTGGGAGGTTAACCGGTGAGTCTTCGCATTCGGATCAAGTGCGTCATCATTCACTCGCGGAGGTGACCAGCTACAAGGGAATACCAGCAACAACAGAGCAAGCGGAGTCTCGCCTTCTGGTGAACGGTACACATGTATTTCATTACTATTGATCTTAGTTAAACATATGTAAATGTTATGATATGTTTTCCTGAAATGAGTGTCAGGAATGTGTGTGCTAAATAAATTTGGAATGTCAATGCGTTTCTTTTCTGGTTGTATTTGCTGTTAACTCTAAAAAAAAAATAAAAAAAAATAGTCTGAATCGTTAGGTCCTTACACTTGGTATCAGAGGCCAAGTTGAACCCTTGAGGCCTATGGGCCCATGCATGCATAACTAGTTTTGTTTGCTATGTGGGTATTTCTCTAAAATCAAATTACTCAAGTTTAAAAAAAAAAAAAAAAAAAAATTGCAATTTAGGAACATTTTAAGAGCTCTATATTGTATTATGATCCAAATTCATGGACAGAAATGGAGTGGATTTATGTCACAGATCAGAAATAGAGACATCAAGCATTATCCATAGCAGTTCAAAAATGAAACACCAGCCCAGTTTAGTTGACACATCTTACAATATGCTAGGATGTGCACTGATTTCAACAATAGACATATGTGACTGGACCCTGGTTTACTTAAAAGCCTCTTCAAAAAATAAATAAATAAAAAATTGTTAATTTTACCCAGCTAATTACACAAAATTGTTCCTATTGATATGCGACTCGACTCTGCTTCTACATTGTTTGAAATGGTCTGGCATTCTCTCATATTTTTGATCTGGGCATGAATAAGTCAAATGTAGTTTGTCGCGAGTTAAACGGATGAATCTCCGTCACAGTCTACGTGTCGATTTCTTCTGCAACAATCGCAGAGATTCATATATAGATTATTGTATCGTGAATGGTAAAGAAGTTTCCACGGACTAAGGCTATTCTTGATCACTTAGAATTGAAAGCTGGGGCGTGTTTAGTCCGGGATCATGCCAACCAGGGTCATGCCAACCTGTGAACGTTATTAGAATCTCAACTTGCCGAATCTTAACTTGTTAATAACATAGGTTCCATTCCCGATCAAAAAAAAATATAACGGCGAACCAAATGTCTCCATCAAACTCTGAGAGTCAATATCTTGTTTGAAATTCGATACAATAGGTGGCGTCAAAAGACACCAATAAATTCAATTCACAGAAAAATACCAAATTTAAGCGCTGGTAAACTTGGTAACAACCTTTGTACCCTCTGAAAGAGCGTGCTTCGCGAGCTCCACTGGAAGAGCAAGCCTTACGGCGGTCTGAATCTCTCGAGAGGTAATAGTAGGCTTCTTGTTGTAGCGGGCGAGCTTCGATGCCTCGCTCGCCAATTTCTCAAAAATATCATTAATGAAGGAGTTCATGATTCCCATGGCCTTGCTGGAAATTCCAATATCAGGATGAACCTGCTTCAAGACCTTAAAGATATAGATCTTGTAGGTCTCAATGTTCTTCTTATGCCTCTTCTTTCCCTTCTTGTCTCCGCTTTCCTTAGGCAGCTTTTTCTCTGCCTTTGGAGCGGGTTTCTTTTCTTCTGCTGGAGATTTCTCTGCAACAGGATTCTTCTCAGCTGGTTTCTTATCTGCCTTGGGAGCCATTGTTAGAGTTCGAATCTAACAAGACCAAAGCTTGAAGCTTTAAGTTCTTTGCAAAACTCTAGAAAAATGAAGGTACTGCTTCCCACTATTTAGCATGCATGCTCCACGCTTTTTCGAGTTTCAACAAACAGCTTTTCGGTTGGATACAGAGCAACAGTTTCCCACAATATAATATCTGGATTTAACTGTATCAGGATCACAATAAAGGAAGGCTTTATAAGGCCATAAATGATCATGGACACTGTTCTTTTGTTCAAGCTTCACTGCAGAATTACTTGAAAACCACATTTGAGAAATATCACTCTCAAAGATGAGCTTTGCAATGTCCTTTCCTCCTCTAGAAATGCAAACAATACCATGATCTCGACAAATAGCCCTCACCTGCTAAGGGATCCAAACTCCTGGATTCACATAAGATTCAAGTAGATCTGCCCCACAAGGTAGCATGACTCTTAAAGACTCTGTATTCATAAGCCCACTAGCACGCAAGGAAGACTCCACTCTCCTAAGAACTACCAAAGTCCGTTGGTAGCTGCTTTGCTTTGCCTCCCATGGGTCCACCATTATAAATGATGAATCTTCAGATGCAAGCTGACATAAATTAATTCTATGCTCCGCAGATGCCAGGCCCTTTTTGCCATATGCATCATTGACAGGGGATATGTAACCCCCAAGAACCACATATCCATCTGATAGCAATTGATCCCTAGCCAGTTCAAACATGCGCAAGTGCATATAAGTTGGTGGATTGAAACTGCCTGGTAATAGAAGAACCACTTGCATTCGTTTTTGTTCCAAAGGATCTGTTGTGCATTTTGTATTCAGCTGACGAGAAAGTTTTTCCAATGGCAGAGGAACATCCATAGAACCTGAAGTTGCTGCAGCAGTCCCACAACAGTCAGAATTGTCAGATGTTGATTTGAGAAACTTCCACTTCCTCTGACTTGAAGACAAAAAAACTTGCCTACTGGGCCACATACCTAAATGAAAAATCTGTTTGAATTAGGAAGAGGACGTCAATTGAAAGCGAATAATGTAAAAAATGTCAATGCATCTAATAAACATGACAAGATTCAGTTTAATAATACTGTTGGATATTTACATTGTGGAAACGTGGTTGCCGAACAAGCATGTAGTTATGTTTGAATGTTGGTGCTTCTAGCTTAAATTCAAAATTAACAGTACAAGGTCTAAGTAATCAAATAATCGTGTAGTTACGTTCGAGTCTTGAGTTTTCAAACTGAAATTCAGAACCAATTGTGCAAGGTCAAAGTAGTCAAATTCTAAGGCTATCCGCAGGTCAAACTCAAAATCGAGTAAGTTATTTGCAGGCAATTCAATTGAGGTAGGTCATCCAGATACATTTCCATGAACGGGTGGGTGCCCAAGTTCGACCCCTGAGGCTTTTCCCTGCTCAAATTCAGATAAATTGCACACGGTCAAAGAAGACAATGGCTATCCATAGGCAATTCAATTGATATAGTTCAGATACATTTCCTGGATCAGTAGATTTTTTTTTTTCTTTTTTTTAACACATCGTTGCACAGCCGATGAAAATTTCTCACAAACCATATCTTTGAAGTTTGAAGTTACTCTTCAGCTGCATTCCTTTGCTGTTGCGAATGTTGGCAGTAGGTCTCCCACCACAGGGGAGCATGCTATAGACAGTTTAAGGGAAACAAAGGTAATTTTTTCACATCATTATATTCTTTGGCTGAAATAAACCTCAAGCTGCCTTTAACCAATTATTCAGTTTTTCTTCCTATACTTTCCCCTCAAAGTGCTGAATTTTGAGCTTTGCCCCACTATAAACAGACTTAGCCACACTTGTTTGGAAGGAGTCTTTCAAACCAAGTCACATGCCCCTACTGTAGGGCTTGAGACTTGCTTCCATCCAAGTGAGTTTTACTTCTGGAGATACATTTTCTTCCTTAATTGGAGGCATCTTCTTAACTCTTTTGTTCCAGTATTTTTGCGGCTAGAAGGACAAGAAGAAATACAATGTATTCACTAAAGAGTGACCGAGACAAAATCATTTCAGATTAGAGCCTTGCACTCTGGCACCACCAGCAATATCCACCTGCTCTGCTTAGGCCTGTGTCCTCCTGACTACAACCATTTCCTCCTCTGCCTAATCTACTTGTCTACCCCTACCAGTAAACTAGCTAACCAAAAGTAAACACCCAGTTGTTTTGTTCGAATCGGATTTTGACGATTCATTATGTCAAGGTGTCTTCTGTTCCATCATGGCTGAAACAGCAAGATCATTAAATGTTAGCATTTATAATCTGGCCTTAGCAGTTATAGTCGTTTCCTGACTTCAGAAATTGCTAAATGTTCCCAAATGTCAGCGAGAATAACCAAAAGTTTGTGCGTACGCACCACCAGTAAAATGAGCTGGGTTATATGATGATTTTGTTCATGAAGTATCTCACAATAATTGTTCAAATATGTTACAGCTTCAATGATAAAAAAATAAAAAATAAAATAAAATAAAAATTTAACTGACGTATCACTCTCCCTCTCTTGCTTGTCCAACTGACGTATCACTCGGTCCAATCAATTGTGTATTCACAGGTTTATCTTAAATAGTTTCGAAATATAAAAGAACGTTATCGAACCTCAAGGCAATAATATTAGATTTAGTATTTATTATTGTTATTTATTTATTACTTATTATGGTATTTTATATATATATATATATATATATATATATATATATATATATATATATATATATATATATATATATATATATATATATATATATATATATATATATTTAATATAAAAGAACGTTATCCAATAATATTAGATTTGGTATTTATTATTGTGATTTATTTATTAGTTATTATGGTATATTTTTTTTTAAGTGATTGATTTGATGTTTTGATAAATGCTTGTTAGAATCTATAAATAAGGATTTAGAGAAAGTATTAGTTACTCTGGTATTATCAAAGATATTATAAACATATAAAGACACTGAAAATGGGTGTCTTTTATAAAAGCAAATAAAAATATGACGTGGGTTTAATATATTTAAATGGAATGTTGAAATTTATCCGGATTAAAGAATTTTAGTATGTGTATGTAAGTTTATTTGAAGAGCATATAGTTAATTTAAGATTGACTTATGTTACATGAAAATGATAGATTTAAAATTGGCTTTTGTTAAATAAAAGGATTCATGTTTATTTGGCAAGAGATTTATCAATAAATAGTGGTGAAACTAGTAAGACACATAGCAATGCTTCGACATAAAAATAAAAATTATGAAAAGTTATGAAAGGAAATATGTTATTTAAAGCATCTAGCGTAATGAATTATTTAGTTGCAATGTATACTTTGTTATAGATTTTTACTTATTAATTATGTGTATCTACCAAGTGAGCTTATAATGAGAACCACTTATTAGCATGGCTTATAAAGGCATTAACATATGGTGCAAGCCAAGTGTTATAAATGCCCTGAAAGAGGTTTTTAAAGAAATGAGAACAATGAAATTAAAGTCATACTTTAAATTTAAATATTTTGGTCCACAAGACGTAGAGTAGTCAGTTATAAAGGTTAAGATTATTGTTAAGAAATTCCTTGTGTGAGAGGGAATATGTTCCAAGTGCAGACAAACCATTGTGAAATTTCTCATCAAATATTATGGAATTTTCTTATAAAATGTATTTGTCGTGAACATTATTTTTGTAATCTCACCTTTTGTGAAAAAAATCCTATTGCAAGAGTTCCAAACCCCGAATGAAGACATCCCAATGAAGCAAAAACATTACAAGATATGTTAAGACATATTTTACTAAAATGTGAAGTATTCATACTGAAATTAGAAAACAAAATCATATGACTACTTGTACATTAAGGGAATTATGCCTACCATGAATTTGAGTCCTAACAGTGATGAAATGTTGGAATGACAAGAGTACCCTACTCAGAAACTCTTGTGTTAGCCAAAGTCGTGCAAATTCTATACTTCTCTCAAACTTGTGTAGTACATCAGTTTCTAGAAATTACTTGCATATATCAGCGTCTAGAAATCTTGATTATAGTATTATAAAATACATACTTACAAATTTGTTGTATACCTCATCCAATATCAATATCAGGTTCTCGAAATCCTCTTGTATACCTTGTCCAATATCAATATCAATGTCTCAAAATCCTCATTATCAATATCAGTTTCGACATCACTTTCCGGAAATCTTGATTTTAATTTTATAAAATACAGGATCACAAATTCTTGGATGCTTCAATCAATATCAACATCAATGTTTAGATGCCTCGATCAATATCAGCATCCACTTTCCTTTTTGTAGGTTCTCCCATCCATTCAATGAATGAGTATATAGAGGAAAACAATTTGTCTATCTGTTTTTCATTTTTCCATGCTACGCCTTGAAAATTTTTCCCACTCCATTTGATATAGGAAAAAATAGTTCAAAATTTTTTCCCAAATTTTCCATTCCTTCGGTGTATCTTTGCACCTTTAGGAGCAATTGCTAGTTTGCATATGATTAGGAAGTAGGGTAGTTGGGTTTGAAGGGATGAAGGTTTGGGCTACTCATTCATTGCAAGTGATGATTACATTCTATGTAGTTAACATTTTTTTATCTCTAGATAGTGTGTACCATTAGGTATCCACTAGAAAGGAGTGGTATGTATTTATTTTTAAGTGCTAATGGTAGTCGTACAACATTGAACTTTCAGAACATGGATCATGAAGGTAAATCAAGTCTCTAAGAAGGTGTAGTAGGCATTGTTAGGTTCCCCTAGCAAGCAGTGGCATATGTCATTTTCAAAGTATTGATTGTAGTTCCGAACAAAATTGAATATTTAGAACATGGTAAACAAAGGTGGATTACGTCATAGGTGAAATATCAAACAATAATTAACACAATTATTATTGACCATTACAAATATTGAAGTCCAAGCTTAAGGTGGGTAGTTCCTCCTATGAAAAAGGCATAGGCATCCCCTATGAATTTGAGTTAATACAGAATTATTTCTATCTTAATTGCATGATTGAATGAATAAAACTAGAGAGATTTCTCCTAAATTAGTCAATTTGTAAATTGAAGGAAGGTGGGTGTTATTAATTGTTGCTTTAATTAGTTGTGATTTTGATTATGATGATTTTGCTGGAAAAGTTTATGTATGACGCTTCCTTTCACTATTAATTTTAATAATATCTATAATGTATGTTCTGTACATTTATACAAAAAGTGGGTTGCAATGTTCCCCAGATATAGTCCTTTAGTTATAACGGAATTCATGTTATAGATACTTGGGAAAATTTTAACCTGCCCACCAGAAGGTTGGCAAGAGTTTCAGGAAGGGTTCCTGAGATTAGGTGTCACCGTTTCTCCTTTATGTTCTAAGGACTTCGGGACGAAGTCCATTGCTAAGAGGGGTTGTATGTAGTGCCCACTCTAGTTTCCTGACCTTGATACGACATTATCTTACACACTCTATTCTTCGAGGACCTCAGATTGAGGATCTGGACCCATGACACTATTATTAATGATTGAGATATTCATGGTTGTGATGTTTATGAATGCTTTCCATTGATATTATGGTAGCATGAATGGTTATGTATCTTATCTATCAGTATTATGATCATTGCAATATTAATAGTTAAGTTGGTCTCTATTTGAAATTATGATGAGGGTAGTAAAGAATATGTGTGCGCTCTACTAAAAGCATAATGAGGACAAATTTTATGGATAGGTATATTTCTACGATGTCACGATGTTGATAGCTTAATGAATATGTATGTCTCCATTGATGATTATTGATGATAGCCATGAGGGATGTGTCCCCTATGTTACCTACTTCCTTTAGTTCAGACTTACAATGGACAATGATGTGAATGACCAGGAATTTTTAATGATGCTATTATGATAATTGACTAACATTGAGAAACCGTGTTACTGATGATTATTGAGTATGGCAGGGAACCATCAGAGGCACTCGCATATGACGAGCTGATGACACCTGGATTGACGAAAATTCATATTATTTTATCTTTGAAAGTCTAAGTTGATCTTATAATCTGCCATATATGTTTAACTATATTATGATGATATATTAATGGTTGTAGGCACAGATTAGTTGCTTGACCGAATGACTCACATATGGGTGATGGGGTTGTACAAGTGGACGGAACTACATGGGAGGGGTGGGATAGAGTCCCTGATACCACCCACTAGCACTCCCGCCGTGACTTGGGCTGGAAGGGTTGAAGCACCTTCGCCTTCAAGATCACGATGCCATGAGGGCAGGTTCCAAAGTTGGGTCGCTCATGAGGACTTTACCGGGGGGCGCGCATCAAGGCAGATTCCTTGATCCCCGACACCATTAGTCTCACTATAGCAGGCAACATAAGAGATGATAGTGGTCTATGACGTTGCACTATATTTTCCCCTCGTAATCACTGGATGCTTGAAGGGCAAGTGCTGTGGCACCCTTGGAACTTCAGGGGAATTTCTTTGAAGGGTACGACCAACTTGGCACCCTTGGCATCACAAATAAACTATTAGGTGTGGCACCCTTGGAACTTCTAGGGAAGTTCTTGATAATATGAATTTTCGTCAAACCAGGTGTCATCAACTCGTCATATGCGAGTGCCTCTGATGGTTCCCTGCCATACTCAATAATCATCAGTAACACGGTTTCTCAATGTTAGTCAATTATCATAATAGCATCATTAAAAATTCCTGGTCATTCACATCATTGTCCATTGTAAGTTTGAACTAAAGGAAGTAGGTAACATAGGGGACACATCCCTCATGGCTATCATCAATAATCATCAATGGAGACATACATATTCATTAAGCTGTCAACATCGTAACATCGTAGAAATATACCTATCCATAAAATTTGTCCTCATTATGATTTTAGTAGAGCGCATACATATTCTTTACTACCCTCATCATAATTTCAAATAGAGACCAACTTAACTATTAATATTGCAATCATCATAATACTGATAGATAAGATACATAACCATTCATGCTACCATAATATCAATGGAAAGCATTCATAAACATCACAACCATGAATATCTCAATCGCTAATAATAGTGTCATGGGTCCAGATCCTCAATCTGAGGTCCTCAAAGAATAGAGTGTCTAAGATAATGTTGTATCAGGGTCAGGAAACTAGAGTGGACACTACAAAATCCTTCAGGCACACCAGCCATCAACTTTGGAAATGCTTCTAGTAAGTATTCCTATGGTTTTTAATGTTGTGATTCTTTCATCTTATGGTTATTTTGGGCAAGAAAATGTTTTAGGAATGCGTGATAATATATCGATGGATAGGTAAACAATTTTTTTATAATTGCAATGTCCATTCCATGATATCCTCTCTTTATTGTTTAATTGTATTTTGAACATTTATTTCAATTTTTCTTTATATTTTAAATATGAAATTGAAAGTACTTGGTATTATTTTTGTTTAAACAAAAACCAACGATTGAAGATGAAATTAATATTACACGACATTGATTGAAATCCTTTTAACAGTTTTGTATTGAAAAATTTTCATGATTATTAGAAAAGTTTACTTCCATGTTGTTACTTGAGAACATGTTGTTTATATACTTGACCAAGTTCATGCATTAGACAACAAATTTTTGTTGCGAATAAAATGACAAGGATTAGACATCACACCTCAGATTATTTGTTTTAACAAGTTATTTACAGTTTGAGCTTTTTAGCATGTAACTTAGTTGGCATGATTGTGCCTAAGCTTTCCCTGAAGGTTGAATACTAAGTGACTAAGATTTTCTTTTCTATGGTGACTTTAATTTTTTTATATAGGTCATTGGGCCACACAGTGGCCACTATCGCTTAACTGAAGAAAACTTGTTCGAGTCTCTTTCTCTTATGGGGAAGAATGGCTTTAAAATTGTTGATGTTTAGGTATATGTAATATAAATCCCTTATAGTCTACTTTCATTTATATTCTAGTGTTCATCGTCTTTCATGTCTTACACTCTACATTCTAGGTTCTTTTGTTTACAGAAAAGGAACTGAGTATTGATGGTAAGCAGCAAGATTTGAGGAAAGAGGAGAACACTAACACTGGAGTGAAAAATGCGAAAAGATAGAGAACAGAACCAGTCTAGTGGTACCCTTAAAGCCAATATCTCGCATAAGAAACACACATAGAGACTGATGTTCAAGTATTCATAGTTGGTGAATTCACCTGCAATGACTTGACAACACAATGATAATGTTTTATAGTGATGAAACAACATTTTATGTGTAAATTGTAGTCCAACCAATGTTAAGTTGGAAACTCATATTGTAATACTCGAGTTTTCATATAATATAATTTATGTGGTTGAACTTATTTATAGTTGCACTTGATATTGTTTAGTATTTTAGCTAACATATGTAATTTTGAATTTCCATATTAGATGAACCAATTCACATTGTATGATGTTTTGCTTTTTTTTATTTAGTCCAAAAATCATACTAATTAATCTATGTTGATTAACAATGAACACATAAAATCAATCTAAAACTACTAAATTTGTAGTTTATATTGACTAATGATGAACACAAATAAAATGAATATACGACTAAATTAGTCGTTTATAATGATTATTAATGAAAATAAATGAAATGAATATAAACTACTAAATTAGTCGTTTATATAATGAATATGAAACTACCAAAAAAATATAAATGATTAATGAAATTGATTAATTTTTCATTACAAATGACAACTAAATTTTGTATATATACTACTATTAGTAGCTAATCGAGAGTATCTTATAACATGACAAAAATTTAGTCATATTTCTTTGGTCATTAATTGGTTTCAAATGACGACTAAAATTTGCATATATACGACTATTAGTAGCTAATTTACAGTATCTTATAACACGACCAACATTTTGGTAATATTTCTTTGGTCATTAATTGGTTTTCTCAGATGATCATATAGTAATATATTTTGTTGTATATTTGGTCATTAATTGTGGCAATTAATGACTAAATCAATAACTAAATTAATGACCAAATTTATGACTAAATATACTGCTAGATGATAAAATTGAGACAATTAATTAATGACTAAAAGTTGGCTATGTTATAAGATACTATAAATTAGCTACTACTAGTCACCGAGTGAAAAATAGTCATTTATATGCAAATTTTAGTCATCGTTTTAGTAACTAATTAGCCATTTTGTACTAGTGTAATGAGTGGGTATAAAAAGTCAGGTCACAATCAACTCTACATCTTCCTAGATTATAATTGAAATGTATAATGAGAGAGATGACCTGCCTCTCTCTCATGCTATTCCGATTTCCTTTGTTCAGATCTTCAAACCACTTGTGTCACCGACTTGCTCCTACTTCTGTCAACACTTACGTACCTGCATAAGTGATAAAGAGACAATAAAGAATGCAAAAGCCAATAGGAAATCCAATAATAATCTACTTAGTTGATCAAGGAACATATATATTTTGGGAAGACGAACCAGCAGTTGTATATTAGTTATAAGTAGAACTTCGGCGTAAATCACATATAGAGAGACCTTTGTCGACGCGTTTCGAACCAACCAGTGTGGTTCATCATCGGGACAAGTTGAAGAAACAGATCTAGCTTCGCATGTTAAATAGTCTGAGCAGAGCCTCCAATAGCTATCTTGACCAACGACTCATTTCGACTTAGGGACGAGAGTCAAAAAGTCAATTTGATAATTTAGAGGAAGTTAGTTATCATCGGTGACCATACCTTAAAATATATATAAAAAATATATAAATTAAATAATTTTAGATGGTGTTTACGTTATTAGTTAGTTCAAAGGTATAATTTGATACTTAAAAATTGTAAATTAGATTAAAGACCAAACTTATATATATATATATATATATATATATATATATGGTAATTTTAGGATGGTAGTTAGTTATAATAACTATATATTATTAGTAAGTTAAAATTATATATATATATATATATATATATATATATATATAAATATATATATATATATATATATATAGATATATATATATATATCTATATATAAATGACATAATTTTATATGGTGTTTACGCTATTAGTTAGTTAAAAGGTATAATTTAATACTTAAAAATTGTAAATTAAATGGGAATTAGTTAGATTAAAGACCTATAATATATATATATATATATATATATATATATATATATATATATATATATATATATATATATATAAAAGGTAATTTTAGGATGATAGTTAGTTATAATAACTATATATTACTAATAAGTTGAAATTAAATGGTTAAATAACTAAAAGATACACAAAAATGAATATAAAGTAAAATGAATAAAATTTAATTAAGAACGTAGAATAAATAAATAAATAGAACTTATAAAACTATATATATATATATATATATATATATATATATTAGTTATGAATATATTCATTAATATCTATCACGAAGAAATAAATAGAAAGAGCGACCTAACATAAAAAGAAGGAGAAGGACCGGAAAAAGTCCAGAGCAAGAAGGATAAACCCTAGGAACAACGAAAGCGAAAAATATGAGGGGGGGGGACGAAGAGAAAGACTAGGACGAAAGGGCAGGGATCCAACATCTACTGATCTTCCAGCCGTCATCTCTATGGAGATTGTTAGGCCTAACAATCTCAATAGAGATGACGACTCGAAGATCAGTAGATGTTGGATCCCTGTCGTTTCGTCCTAGTCTTTCTCTTCCTCCCCCCTCTCATCTTTTTCGCTTTCATTGTTCTTAGGGTTTATCCTTCTTGCTCTAGACTTTTTCCCGTCCTCTTTCTTTTTATGTTAGGTCGCTCTTTCTATTTATTTCTTCGTGATAGATATTAATGAATATATTCATAACTAATATATTATTATTATTATTATTATTATTATTATTTTTAAAGGTCTATTTATTTATTTATTTAATTTATTATTATTATTATTATTTATTTATTTATTTTTTGGATTTATTTATTATTTATTATTTATTATTTTAATTTTTATTGTTTATTTATTTATTCTACATTCTTAATTATATTTTATTCATTTTACTTTATATTCATTTTTGTGTATCTTTTAGTTATTTAACCATTTAATTTCAACTTATTAGTAATATATAGTTATTATAACTAACTATCATCCTGGAACGAAAATTTCACTTGGCTCTGCGGCGATTAGGGTTCTGAGAAAAGCGTCGACGGCGCAGACGGTACAGCACTGGATCCATTCACAAACTAGACCAAATCACCTGTTGCGTAGCAGCGTTGCAGGGTACTAGAGTAGCTCAATGGAATCTCCTCAGGGGAGGGCGTCAGAGCCCTCCCCATCGCAACACGGTCCTGAGTAGGCATTCATCTTTGGATCAGTCGACAAGGAGATACTGAACAAAGAGAACAAGCATCAACATGAAAACAAGAAGACAGGAGGTCGGAAGGACAAAGCCAGCATCACAGAAGACAGAGAGGAAAAACTAGAAGAAATTCCGAAGGTTTCCTCGACAACATGTAAACCTATATCTAAAGAACGACCACGAATAGAGCTACCTGGACACAAGATTGACAAGCGAATCGAATTCATGAGGGATCATGCCCTTATTGGGAAGTTCATAGGGTTCTGGCCGACAGAAAGAGCCTTATACAGATGGATTGCGGCGAAATGGAAGCCCAAAGGAGATGTTACTCTGCAGCTAGGGCCGAAAGGCTTTTTCACAACAATTTTTTTCTGTCTTGAGGACAAATACAAAATTTTTGGAACAGGGCCCTACTTCTTCAACTCAGCGGGCCTGTATCTGAGGGAGTGGATACAAAGATTCAACCTGGATAAGAAGATCTCACTTGGGCGCCAGTTTGGATCAAAATGTACAGACTTCCAGATGAATATTGGGACGAGGACATTCTCAAAGATATAGGAAATGGACTGGGGGAGTACATCAGGGTTGCAGAAGAAACAAAAATGTGCAGATACACTTCCTATGCTCGCATCTGCGTCTTCATGCGCGTGAACGAAGCCCTGCCAGAATCGGTAAGTCTCACTCACCGTGACGAAGAATGGATTCAACCTCTGGACTATGAGCATGTACCCTTTCGTTGCAGGAAATGCCATGCTCTTGGGCATCTATTCCGAGACTGTCCCCTGAATACCAAAGCCAATACTCCTGACCCCTCTGAAACCCTAACCCAGGACGGCTTCACCAAAGCCCCTAGCCGAAGGCGCGCGCACAAGAAACCCTCAAATGGGAATAAGCCCCAGCAAAATAACACCCATGGCCCAGCTACTAAGAACAGTTTCGAAATCCTTGCTCAATCCTCTGATGAGAAACCCCCGATCTCCGAGTCTAACCCTGCCCCTCCTACCTCCTCCTCCCATCCCCCCCCCCCCATATCCTCCCCCACCAAACGCCAAATCCCCATCATCATCACAGATAACCCCTCAGGAGGACTGAAAGAGTCGGCAAGGAAATACAAGGATATGGAAGTCGATGGAAAGATAGACCCCCCTCCAAGCTCAGAGATTAATATGGAAGGAAGCAGTCAAGTGCAACAGATGGAAGAAGAACCAGAAAGCATAGATCTGAACGGCCTAGACATTCTAGAACTAGAATTGGCATGCAAAAAGAAAGCATATGATAGTATACCCGAAACCCAACTCAGCAAGCTGGAAGTGGTCATTTCGAGAGCCTATCAGCAGCATCAACTAGGTATACAGCCAGGAATCCATTGGGATGGAAGCTGATGAGCCCCAACAATGTACAATTATTTGGGCTCATTCAACTTCCTAATTTGACTTAATCCACCATTCTCATTTGTTTATTGCATGTTTTTGATTATTTTTATGTTAATAGAGTGAATTTGGTTAGTCATTATGCCAACAAGTCTAATGGGTGCTTTGTGTAGCCTTGTTGGTCAACTTGGAGACAAATTTGAAGGTCTTAATGAGCACCTGGCAGCCAAATTCGTGGGAGAACAAGCTAGAGGATTTGTAGGAAGGTGTTCCCTTCATTTATGGGCCCTTACCTTGAATTCTCCACCATCAGCTCGGAGTTCAAGGGCCACCGAATCAATCAGCTCAAGGGCAGCCAAGCAAGTCAAGTTGGACTGCTGTTAACTCCAAGTCTTGGGCAGCCAAGTCCCTAACTTTTAGGAGGACTGTTGGGTCCTCAAATTGTATAAATAAGAAGGCTTGGGGCCTCATTTTGGTTAGCTAGTTGGTAGTCATTTTTGTAGCTAGTTAGTCATTTTGTTTTAGCCATTAGTTAGCTAGCTTGTAGTTCGATTTTTAGGCCATGGATTAGCTTTGCTTTTAGCTCATTCTCAAGCTCTCCTTATGGACAGTTTTGACGTACTTTTCATTTCTTGATTAATAAAGATGGATCCAGCTTTGCACCAGCTCTAAATCTTTCATGGGAGGCTGTAGCTCTTGGGGTTGGGCCCATCTCAAGCGCCCAGTACCTCCCTTGTGTATCTTTATGTGTTTGCTGTGTTCTTGAAATAAAAATCTGCTCTTTAGATCTTGCTTTGTTATGGTAGTTGGTTTTGATGGGTAACGTAGCTTTTTATGCTTAGAATCGATTGGTAGGAGTTTGTTATGCATTTAGATCTTTTGGAATGCTCTTTCTCACGTGAAGTACATGGTTCTCTTTCCAAACAAAGCTGTTGTTCATTTATTTCATTGACAATTAGATTAAGTTAGCTAGGACTTGGTTTGTTTGCAAGAATTCATTGATTCGTTTAAATGAGCATTGTGCAGGGCATCTCTATCATCTTCATCACCTCCTTGTTCATCTGAGCCTCGTTCAGATCAGCTCCTCCATCACCAAGTCTGTTCCCTCATCTCCCATCTTCTCTTTTGCCAAGTAACCTTACCTTCTTCTCCATTGTTGTCTCAACTACCTTCAAGCCAAGTCAGCCTTCCACATGATCTCACCACTCCATCCATCAACTCCTGGATAACTTCAGACCCCCATCCTACCTCCATAACCATCCATGCATCTTCCATCAACCATCCATCCTCAAACTTCCACTTACAGCACATCCTGTAGAAATCCCTGCGTTTCCTGTAGAATCCCCTGCAGACATCCTGTAGGAGGCCACTCACTCGGTTGCTGAGCCTCTGAACGTGAGGAACCTCTATGGACTGATGCTGAGGATCTCTGGGGACCTCTCCTAGCCTCCCCAACCTTTCCCAAGCTTTCCTTCCTTCCGCATCACATCTGCACAACCAAACCCTAATAAGCACAAAATCACAATCACTCCATCCACTTAAAGGAAAAAATACAAAAACATGTCTTTTAAGATGCAAGTAGATTAGATTCATGCATTTTCACTTATTAGAAGTAATGGCATCATTGGTATAAGTTTCCTTCACATTCTTTGCATCATAGAGGTTAGACTAGCTAAATTAGGGTTTCCTAGGGTTTCCATGTTTTGATTTGCTTTCAGTTCATTTTTGCCAAGTAGATTAGTCTTCTTTGAGCTAGCTTTCGACCATCATTGATAAAGCTTCTTCTGTGAGCCTATAGAAGTTGGCTTGAGCCCTAGTGGACTTGTGCCAGCTGACCAAGTGACAGCTGCGACAAGAGCTAGTACTTGTGCATACAGCACCGTCGCTTCCAAGTTTGTACGAACTACCGGGTTGATAAAATTAAGAGACAGGAAGCCCCAGGAGTTGTAGCATTATTGCTACAATACTGGAGCTCACCATCTTTTTGGCGCCGTTGCCGGGGAAGCGGCAGAGTATTGGTGATTGTTGCTATTCTTCTATTTTCTACTACAACCTTCTTCTAAGTAGTTTACTTCATTTCCATTATGCAATTTCATTTATGCAAAAGTAGATTAGCCTTTCTTGCTTTCCTAGATTAGCATTTCCTGCTTTCATAGATTAGCATTTCCTGCTTTCATAGATTAGCATTTCCTGCTTCCCTAGAATAGCCTTTCAATTCCGCATTTCAATTCTGCAAGCGTAGATTAGCATTTCAATTCCACAAGCGTAGACTAGCATTTCATTCTTGCAATTTCATTTGAGCAAAATAGATTAGTCCTTTCAATTTCGCAAGATAGTTAGTTGTAGTTCAATCTATTTCATGCTTTGTAGGAGTAGAGATAAGTTAGAAACATGATTGCACAACACCCCCACTTCTTCACACAGCCAACGTTCTTCTTCGGTGGCTATGATGAAAGGACCCCTGGGTGGACATCAAGACATATCTGAAGAACCTCTAGGGGAGAAGAAGAAGAAACATTCCTCTGAAGCAAATGGCTACAAGCAGAGATGTTGGGAGCAATATCTTGTCCAAAGATGAATTTGAAAATCAGATCGAAGATTTCAAGAGTGATATGAGGCAGTTTCTTGCCATGCAACTGGATACCTTGCGGATCCAAAAGAAGCAAGGAGAAGCCAAGAGGGCTTTGGTCATTTTTTGTCCTAGGTGCCTTAAAAAGCATCCTAGGAACGAATGTCCAATGCACTCCCTAGAAGTGTGTTTCATCTGTGAAGAATACCATCCTACAGATCAGTGCCCTTCCTTGCCTAGAATCAAAGCTACATATCAAAGAGCCAAGGGAGCCACTGAATCACTCTGTTATATAAACCAAAGGAGGCCACATGGACCCATACCCTACCAGCAGGAACTACAAGGGACACTCGAGACCTATTATGACCCTTATCAAGCCACCTTCATGCCTTCTTGGGGTCCCCCTGCTCATCCTTCCTGGTTCACACCTCCTCCTTATTCCTTCACAGATCCATATTATGCCCAACCAGCTGCTCATTCGTTTCACTCTTATGCTCAGCCACAGCCTCAGTGGAATGCACCTTATCAGGAGTGGAGGCCCCAGTACAACTCTCATCCCACTCATTTTCCTCCACCACCTGCTCATCCACAACCATCGCCTCCTCCTCCACCAAGGCAACCCCAAATTCCTACCCAACCACAATGCCATCCATCTCCATCTCAATTTCACACCTCCACTCAGCTACCCGTACCTCCATTTCCAAAACCATGCAATGGAGCAGCTCAACCCCATTGCAAATCTGAGGCACAACATGTGCAAATGATTCCTCGTGAGCTCAATGATGTTCACCAAAGCTCAGGAAAAGTAATGCAAAAAAGAGATCATCTTGGAAGCATTGAAGGATCACATCCAGCAAAAGAAAATTCAAAAGAGGAGATCAAAGAACCAAGGGCTGCACTTGATGAAGAAAAGAGATCAGAATCAGAGATCGAGAGAGTTCCCTCATGGTTACCATCAAATCCTCCATGTATTCCAGAGAAAAATCAACAACAAGAGGAAGATCAGAAGGTCATGATAGAAGGTGACATGAAGAATGATCCAAATCAGCAAGATGACCAAGGATATCAAAGCTATATTGAGATATGGTTTCAGAAGGTCACTAAGTTGCAGCAGTACTCTCCTCCTCAGCTATGTTTTGTACTTTCAAAGTCAGATCATGTTGTCTCTGAAAGTTGGATAGTTGTCAAAGCATGCATTCCGAGCCTTTACATCATCTTGTCTCTAATCTCGATGTGCACATGGCTCCATTGGAAGTATTCTTATACTTGAAAATGATTTTGTTTTTCAAGTAGGGTAGGGTAGAAAAAAATGAAAAAAAAAGGAAAAATAAAGAAATGAAAAAATGAAAATAAGAGAAAAATAAAAATCTAAGGTGAAAACCCCCTCGGAGGCGCCTTAGATTGGCTCATTGATTGAAAACCTCCATGAGGCGGTCAATGGGTTGGAAAGAAAAGAAAATAAAAGAGAAAAAGATCTTTGGGTGAAAACCTCCCTTGGAGGCGCCCAAGGCAGGCAATTAGGGTGAAAACCTCCATGAGGCGCCCTAGTTGTTTTTCAAAAAAAAAAAGAGAAAGAGAAAAAGAGAAATAAAGCTAATCTCCATTTCATGTTGCAGCAATGACATTGCAGGTTAAAGAAGGACGTTTCATGATAGGAGGAGCACTCAAATCAGAGACAAAGGAGTTTTTGTGCCTTCTACAGGAAGTTTCGTATCTTCTACAGGAAGCTTACAAAAAAGCCAAATTGATCTCTGAGGAGGACCTGAAGGCTTGTAATATGTCCATGAGGCCTTCCCACATCCATGTTTCCATTCCTCACCCCTTTTCCATCATTTTTTTCATGTCATTATGCTTCCTTCCTCAAAATTGTGTCTTCTACAGGAAAGCTCTGTATTTCTACAAGAAACATCTCGTAGAACCTTTGGACGAGCCAAATCCAATTTCAAAAGTGAATGTGATGGTGGGAGTCTATTGGTCAGGCCTGCAAGCACTTGTGTGTCCATCCCTTTCCTTTCTCCATCATTTGTCCACTTCATTTGCTTCTCATTGTGCTTCTACAGGAACTTCCTGTAGAAATTGTGGGAAACTAGGCATACATTTCAAAAAGTGGTTTGGCCAACATGCTAGCTTCCTCAAGGGTTCAGAGGTCCTCATGCAGTCTTCCAACTCATCCTCCACCATCTCCATACCTGCATCACAAACAAAATTCTTTTTGTCATCCCATGCAAGCACATGCAAAAAGCCTTGAGGCAAAAATCCATAGAACCAAATTTGTTTTTGCCATAACTTGAAAACCATGCATCCATTTGACAAACCGCTTTATGGGGAATTGTACAAGGTTGATGACAACATGCCTGAGCAGTTTCATGCAATTCCGATGCACGGTTTCCAAGAAATCAGCCTCCATCACCATCAGCCATTTTTTCATTTTCTCCATAACCGCGCATCTGTTTCAAAACCTGTTTCATGGGGAGATGCACATGGATGATAGTAGCCTACCCAAGCAGTTTCAGCCGATTCCGATGCACGGTTTTCGAGAAATCGACCTCTGAAATCTTCAGCCATTTTCTATTTTTCTCGAAATCCGTGCATCCATTGATCACGAATTTGCTATGGGAGATGCATATTGATGATAGAAACATGCTCAGCAAGTTTCAGCTAGATCCGCTTTGGCGTTTGGGAGAAATGTCGAAAACAAGTTCTGGTTTGGTGAAGATGCAGCAACAGCAGCTTGGACGTGCAGATTTGAACGTGGAAACAATTGTCTGGAGCTTGGATCCGGCCAGAGGACGCCTGCACAAGAAAAAAACAACCATGAATCATCAATCAAGCCACCATGCAACTACATCAACACATGCATGCAGCAAATGAAGATCAACACAGGCATGCAGCAAAGCAACCACGCACGACTTGCAGGTACGTGACTAAACTTGTTCCTCTGTTTGCATAAATCTAATCTAAAGCATTGCATGAATGGATGAGATGGTGAGATTCAGTTAGAAAGGTAGCAAGACACCCAGTTCTCTAGCGCTCAAGGAAAAATCACGCAGCGTACGTGTATGGTCATTCATGAAAAATTTGAAAAACACAGTTAATGGAAGATTTGTTGAACTTCAGTGCACAGGGCTTCAATTGATTAACAAATAGAAGGAGACATACAGTTAATAAATAGAACTGCAGTCTGCATGTGGCCACGTACACCTGGCCACTTCACTCCCTCACCAAGAATCACGCAGCAGTGTAAAATGCTCGGCTGAACCTCACACCACCTGCTGTCCATTTGCACTTGACTGAAGTATGCATCCTCCGATTCCAAAAGTGATGAACTAGTCATCCTCCACTGGTTTCTACCTGTTTTCAAAATTATCCCACGTATCAAGCTCGCTCAGAGGCGTAGGGGCACTCTACAGGTGTTTCTACAGGAAGACGTTCTACAGGAAAGAACAGCAGAGCCTTCTAGAGCATAAAAGCTTGGATTTTTCTTCGACAAATTGGGAATCCCGAAAGTGGTAGGACCGAAAACACTCTTCCATGTATGATATACTCCAAAAGAGTGGTGAATTGAGCTGTTGTGAATTGGAGGGTGACCATGCATGAATTTTCTTGAAAAACACTTGCTAATAGAATATGTTTTAATGCTTGAAATAAGAGGCATCACAACAAATGGGTAAAGCAGATCTGAAGTAGTGCACTCCCTCTACCCAGTCAGCAGGCATCAGAAACAAGGGTTAAGAATGCTCCCTTCTTAACCCTTCTCTCAAAACAGTGTCTCTTCAAATCTGCCCAATCGTACAAGGACAACACCAATCAAAGAAAATGCTCATATTTGTGTTTTCTACATGACTGTTGATTTGTTTGCAGGGCTTGCACCATACATATTGAAATATACGCGTTGGGTTAGACTCTGACTTTGATTCAGAAACAACAAAAAAAAAAAAAAGAAGGGAAAAAGAAAAAAGGGTCAAAAAGTCTCATGGAAGTGCTCCTCTGTAAGCTGGTTACAGGAACACCATACAGTTAGAAAGAAAATTGGGAAGCCTTCAAGGACATGATAGCAGAAAGTGACATAACAGCCCTCACCTATGATATCAGTCCTTCTAACCGTGAGGAAGAAGAGAAGAAAGGGGGAGAAGATGAAGGATAGCCACAGCCAAGCTGAAAGGAAAATCACCCACAGCCGAGCAGGACATAGTGGTGCTGTTTTTTCCCTACAGGAAGCCCAAAATTGCAGAAACAGGCTTCTACAGGAAGCCCGAAATTGCAGAAACAGGCTTCTACAGGAAGCCCCAAAAAGGTAAAACCCAAAGAGACGAAGGTGGACATCCTATCAAAGGAGGCAGCAGCCATACTTGCCACCATTAGCACACCTCCAAGACCAAAAAGGAAGGGAAAGAGGCAAACCTTCATGTACTTTGAAGCAAAAAAAAAGGAGCACACAAATAAAAGTGGGCAAACCCAAACCACTGTCAAAGGAGCAAATTGTCATTAAGGACACGAAAGCGGAACAAAAGGAGGAGCCTCCTTCAAAAATATCCATCAGCTATGAACAGGGAAGGCCGAAGACATCCACTTAGAGAGAAAGAATGAAAATGTTGGACACAAAGGCCTCTCTACAGGATGCTGAGACAGTTCTACAGGAAGTCCTGAAAACACTATTTTGGCTTGGTTCTAATTGATTGTCTTGTGTCTCCTTATTTCACTGATGTTTGTGAAATTTATAAAAGAGGAAGGTGTTTTCAACTTGGGACTTGGGTGTGTTCGTATATTGCTACTTATTCAATTTACTTAAGCACAATAACCTGCTTACCAAAGCCTTTGAAAGTGGGGTGATTTGGTGATGGCTTCATTCTGCTAACTGGTCCAACTTAGCATTTGAGGAATTGTTGGCAAGGTGTTCATCTTTGGTGATTTCTGTGAAGGTATTACTTTGGAGCTGAGAGGTGATAGTTTGATGGTATATTTGCTTTCACACAAAATGCTAGTAAATTGTCTTTGACAGAGAAGAAGGCACCACTTCTTCCATACGATTGCATAAACTTGTGCACTCATAACAAGGCTGAGGATTCACTAAGAAAAGCTAGCAGACTGTTTCTACAGGAAGACAGAGACTGTTTCTACAGGAAGCCAGCGAACAATTTCTACAGGAAAGTCTAAAAAGCGGGAAGCCAAAGGAGAAATCGGCCGAAATGCTAGCCAAGGAAGTCACCAAGGCCATCAAAGACAAGGGGAGAGATTTGGTTGCTCAGAGGATGAGCAACACTTTCAGTAGGGGGGTGATGATGAGCCCCAACAATGTACAATTATTTGGGCTCATTCAACTTCCTAATTTGACTTAATCCACCATTCTCATTTGTTTATTGCATGTTTTTTATTATTTTTATGTTAATAGAGTGAATTTGGTTAGTCATTATGCCAACAAGTCTAATGGGTGCTTTGTGTAGCCTTGTTGGTCAACTTGGAGACAAATTTGAAGGTCTTAATGAGCACTTGGCAGCCAAATTCGTGGGAGAACAAGCTATAGGATTTGTAGGAAGGTGTCCCCCTCATTTATGGGCCCTTACCTCGAATTCTCCACCATCAGCTCGGAGTTCAAGGGCCACCGAATCAATCAGCTCAAGGGCAGCCAAGCAAGTCAAGTTGGACTGCTGTTAACTCCAAGTCTTGGGCAGCCAAGTCCCTAACTTTTAGGAGGACTGTTGGGTCCTCAAATTGTATAAATAAGAAGGCTTGGGGCCTCATTTTGGTTAGCTAGTTGGTAGTCATTTTTGTAGCTAGTTAGTCATTTTGTTTTAGCCATTAGTTAGCTAGCTTGTAGTTCGATTTTTAGGCCATGGATTAGCTTTGCTTTCAGCTCATTCTCAAGCTCTCCTTATGGACAGTTTTGATGTACTTTTCATTTCTTGATTAATAAAGATGGATCCAGCTTTGCACCAGCTCTAAATCTTTCATGGGAGGCTGTAGCTCTTGGGGTTGGGCCCATCTCAAGCGCCCAGTACCTCCCTTGTGTATCTTTATGTGTTTGCTGCGTTCTTGAAATAAAAATCTGCTCTTTAGATCTTGCTTTGTTATGGTAGTTGGTTTTGATGGGTAACGTAGCTTTTTATGCTTAGAATCAATTGGTATGAGTTTGTTATGCATTTAGATCTTTTGGAATGCTCTTTCTCACGTGAAGTACATGGTTCTCTTTCCAAACAAAGCTGTTGTTCATTTATTTCATTGACAATTAGATTAAGTTAGCTAGGACTTGGTTTGTTTGCAAGAATTCATTGATTCATTTAAATGAGCATTGTGCAAGGCATCTCTATCATCTTCATCACCTCCTTGTTCATCTGACCCTCGTTCAGATCAGCTCCTCCATCACCAAGTCTGTTCCCTCATCTCCCATCTTCTCTATTGCCAAGTAACCTTACCTTCTTCTCCATTGTTGTCTCAACTACCTTCAAGCCAATTCAGCCTTCCACATCATCTCACCACTCCATCCATCAGCTCATGGATCACTTCAGACCCCCATCCTACCTCCATAACCATCCATGCATCTTCCATCAACCATCCATCCTCAAACTTCCACTTACAGCACATCCTGTAGAAATCCCTGCGTTTCCTGTAGAATCCCCTGCAGACATCCTGTAGGAGGCCACTCACTCGGTTGCTGAGCCTCTGAATGTGAGGAACCTCTGTGGACTGATGCTGAGGATCTATGGGGACCTCTCCTAGCCTCCCCAACCTTTCCCAAGCTTTCCTTCCTTCCGCATCACATCTGCACAACCAAACCCTAATAAGCACAAAATCACAATCACTCCATCCACTTAAAGGAAAAAATACAAAAACATGTCTTTTAAGATGCAAGTAGATTAGATTCATGCATTTTCACTTATTAGAAGTAATGACATCATTGGTAGAAGTTTCCTTCACATTCTTTGCATCATAGAGGTTAGACTAGTTAAATTAGGGTTTCCTAGGGTTTCCATGTTTTGATTTGCTTTCAGTTCATTTTTTCCAAGTAGATTAGTCTTCTTTGAGCTAGCTTTCGACCATCATTGATAAATCTTCTTCTGTGAGCCTATAGAAGTTGGCTTGAGCCCTAGTGGACTTGTGCCAGCCGACCAAGTGACAACTGCGACAAGAGCTAGTACTTGTGCATACAGCACCGTCGCTTCCAAGTTTGTACGAACTACCGGGTTGATAAAATTAAGAGACAGGAAGCCCCAGGAGTTGTAGCATTATTGCTACAATAATGGAGCTCACCAGAAGCCTCCCCCCAAAAGATACCAAAAAGAGAGGAAGAAGAACGGATCTACAGAGAACGATCGAGATTGGGAAAATCCTGGTAGACTCAGGCAGGTATGCTAAACTAACAAAGTACTATAAATCCTCTGCTAATAGTTGAACCATGAAGCTTGTATGATGGAACCTAAGAGGGCTCAATAGCCCTGGGAAACTTAGAATGTTAAAAACATGATTAAAATGGAAAAGCCGCAACTATGCTTTTTCCAGGAAACCAAATGTAATGGCTCTACTTTAGGTAGCATACTCTCCAAAGCCTGGCCAGGATGTTGATTGGTAACGGTAGATGCCTCTGGAGCTTCAGAAGGGCTTGCTATTGCATGGAACACTCAAGCGTTAAATCTCCCAGATTTTCACGCTTCTCATCATCTCATCCAGGCAGCCTTCCACATTTTAGTTACGAACATTCATGGAAACCTATCAAATGTATATTTACCGCAGGATACAGGAAGCAAAATTGCGATTTTGGACACCATAGAAGCTTTGAAAAACAACAGGAGGCACCCGCTCTGGATTATTGGAGGGGATTTTAACATGATTACCAAGCTAGAGGAGAAGATCGGGGGGAGAAATAGAATGGAACAAGAAAATGCCCATTTCAAGGACTTCATTCAGAACACCTCCCTCATAGATATGCCTTTTTGTAACGGCACTTTTACATGGAGCAATCGCAGAGCAGGAAAGCATCAAATTGCATCCAAACTAGATCGCTTCCTCATATCAGATAACGCGGTTCACCTCGGAGGAGACATTTCAGCTGCAATTCTTCCGCATACCGGTTCGGATCATCGGCCGATTGCCCTTCAATGGCAAAGACCAGGTGACTTGACCAGGAGACCCTTCCGCTTCGAAGAGTTCTGGCTCTCGCACCCCACGTTTAAAGACTTTGTCAAAACTACATGGACTTCCTTTATCCCACCAGAAGGGTCCAAGATGTATAAGTTCCAACAGAAGCTCAGGTTTCTAAAAAATCACCTAAAGCGCTGGAATAGGGAAACCTTTGGAGACATCTTTAAAGCGCAACAAGATCTAAACCGGGAATTGACGGACCTCCAACAAAAGGTAACCATAGAGGGGCACACTGAGGTGACTCTGGAACAGGAACGACGCATCCACAGACAACTTGAGGAAAGGCGGAAGAAGGAAGAAGTATTGGAAGCAAAAATCCAGAATCAGATGGTTGAAGGAAGGCGAGCGAAACACTAAATTCTTCCACAGAACCACTATTCAAAGAAGAATGCACAACAGCATACCTTTCATTCAAAAGCAAGGGGGGGTAAAAGTAGAAAAGCATGAGGAAATTGAGGAGGAATTTCTCAATCACTTCAATCATGTCCTTCAAGAGCCTGAGGGAGACAGGCGACAGGCAATTGAAAGAATTACCAACAATGTGCCAAGGCTCATTACGGAGGAACATAATGAGCTTCTCCTTCGCCCAATTCAGCCTCAGGAGGTGGACGAGGCAATGTCCCAGCTTAAGGAAGGAAAAGCCCCTGGACCGGATGGATTCACCACCACATTCTTTCACACCTTCTAGGAGATGATAAAACTGGAAGTCTGGAAAATTGTCGAAGAGTCGAGAGCTCTCCATTGGCTGCTACCCTCTCTCAACTCCACCTTCATTGCCCTCATCCCCAAAGAGGAGGATTCAATCACCCCCGACAAATACAGGTAGATTGCTCTTTGTAATGTCATTTACAAAGTAATATCCAAAGTTATCGCAAACCGGTTAAAGCCCCTGTTGACTCTGCTCATATCTCCGGAACAGTCGGGGTACGTGGAAGGGAGACATATCATGGATGGCATTCTCCTCACGCACGAGATAATACACTCCCTCAAACAATCAAAGCAAGCAGGTATGCTTCTTGAGCTGGATCTCTCTAAGGCTTTTGATAAACTTAGCTGGACTTACATTCAGAAAATGCTAATGGCTTTTGGTTTTTGCTCTATGTGGATTCGCTGGATCATGAGTCTAATTACCTCCACACAATTCTCCATCCTTGTGAATGGCATCCCCTCCCACCCCTTCAAACCATCTAGAGGAATCAGGTAAGGGGACCCCCTATCCCCCTTCCTCTTTGTTCTAATGGCAGAAGGACTTGGCTGCCACATCAAACACGCCCTCCAATATCACCAGCTCAAAGGCCTCTGAGTTAACAACACCCCTGCTACCTCTCATCAGCAGTTTGTTGATGACACCATGCTATTTGGCTATCCCTCTGTCCAGGAAGCCTCCTGCTTCAAATCCCTACTCAATGATTTCTCTGAAGCTTCAGGCACCGGTGTCAATTGTTCCAAATCGCAGATTTTTTTCTTTCACATGCCTCCACCTGTTAAGAATGCGGTTTCTCGTATACTAGGATTTCCCACAGCCTCACTCCCCTCCAAATACCTCAGAGCCCCCCTCACTGCTTCAGCCATAAAGCATTCCTCCTGGCGAACCCTCATTGAGAAGCTTGAATCCCGTCTTAACCTTTGGACGCATAAAACTCTGAATCTGGCCAGTCGGGTAGTGCTCATTAAGTCTGTCCTTCAAGCAATGCCCCTTTATCTATTCTCAATCCTAGCAGCGCCCAAATGGGTTTTAAAAAGAATCAGGAATCTTCAACGTGGCTTCCTATGGGGCAGCTTGGCAACTAACTGAAAATGGGCTCTAGTTAAATGGCCCACAGTCTGCTTGCCCAAAGACAAAGGGGGTATTGGGCTGAGAGACCCAGAGCATAGCAACTCCATTATGAGCGCCAAAATATGGTGGCAGTGGATCACTAACCCAGAAAAACCTTGGGTAAAAATCTGGACAGCCAAATATGCCAATAACAGACCTCAGGAAGAGCTCATCAGGTTCACCCCCAATGAAAAAGGTTCGCTAATATGGAATGCGGCCAAACAGCACTTCCAGTTAATTCAGCAGCACAGTTTCTGGGAAGTAAGGGATGGCAGAACAACGAGATTCTGGACAGATGCATGGAGCCAGATGCCAAAGCTCACCCACGTTCTCCATCCACCTCTGGAACTCAATAGGCTAGAGCAACAGCAAGAAAAGATCCGACATTTTTGGATGCAGGAAACGAAGCCCGGATTTAGGAAATGGAAACAGGGTAATCAGCTTATCAATATCACAAACCTACGGGAAACTGAGGAGTTGGAGAAGGAGCTACGGAAAAGAAGCATTAGACACGACGAAGGCAATGACATCCTAAGATGGGGATACCGACCAAAGGGTGCCTTTACCACTTCAGAGGCCTACAAGATCGTATGCAACACCACCACCCCTTCTAATCCAATCTGGAGCAAAATATGGGGTCTTGGATCCTAGCCTAAAGTCTCTTACTTCCTATGGTTGGTAGGCCACAAAAGAATCCTCACCTGGGACAAACTAAGGAGAAGAAACTTTCATGGTCCATCCATTTGTCTTAACTGCAATCAAAATGAGGAAACTCTCCAACACCTCCTGGACAGCTGCCCCCTAGCCAATCAGCTATGGGAAAAGGTGAGCTTTAGATGTCAAAAAAGATGCAGAATAGAGAACGACATAACCAACTCCTTAAGACACTGGCCGCAAAATCCTTATAAAAGCGAGCTTCTCAACTGTTTGTGGAACATGATCCCAGGGCTCATCCTATGAGGCATCTGGAAGGAAAGGAACAAACGCATATTCAAAAACCAGCGCTCATCGATCGAAGACATATGGAATAGGCTCTGTGGGAACCTCAAAGAAATGCTGCTGCTCCGATCCTGGACACAGGAGGATCTTCCTTCTCTAAACAATGAGAAAGGCATTCTAGACAACTGGCAACTGCATCTACCTCAGGAACAACACAAGATCGGCCCCTCCAAAAGTAGCATCATAAACAAAGGCACATGGACCGCTCCCCCTAAGCATTCTTATAAGCTCAATTTCGATGGTGCCTCCAAAGGCAACCCTGGAATGGCTGGCTTTGGAGGAATTCTGAGGAATCATGAAGGCACTCCCTTGCAGATATACTTCGGAAACATGGGATGGGATAGCAACAACTCAGCTGAGCTTGAGGGACTCTGGCAAGGGCTCCTTCTCGCTTGGAATCTCAACCTTCAACCCATGATCATGGAAGGAGACTCTCAGATCCTCATAAACATGGCCAAGCGCCTTCAGAATGGCTCTCAAGCAAAAAAAATCTCCGCCAGCTGGATGCTCGAAGCAAGACTAGAGGCCATCGAACAAGCTCTCTGCAGCAACAGGGCCATTTCCTTCAATCATACAAAAAGGGAAGGCAACAAGGTTGCAGACCTCCTAGCCAACATAGGAGTAGAAAATGAGAATACTCTCCTCACAGGAAGCACGACTATTATACCAAATAATGTCCAGGCTCAGGAATACGCTAGACTGGTCCAAAGCGATGCTGCTTCCCCGGATGCGGGTGACACGACGGGTGGAGGTGAGGAGCCACATGAAAGCCATGTGCTGCCTCAAGCTTAAGGAAGACATTCAATGCGAGATCGCCGCCAAGGAATATATGTATGGGTTATCATGGACGACAATTCAATGCTCTGTCTGGGGTATTTGTGCGACTGCAGCGAGCAGTTATGGCGTACAGGACTCGAGGAGACGATGAAGAGTTTAAGAAAGGTGATGGGTTGGATTGTCATGTGCTGGTTCACGCTCAGTATTTGGTGTTTGATGTTCAGGATCTTGCCTGGTCTATGGTTTTCAGGGCAACAGCTCTTGCCATCCCTCTGTCAGTTGAGCGTTGTTTCAAGTTTGAAAGGCTGGTTGGGTGGCGTTTCAATTCCTCCTACTCCACTTTGTTCTATCCCCCTGGTACTTTTGCAAAGATGGTCAGGCCTCAACAATGCCTGCTCAGCCGTCGAGGCTCTGGCCGGGGTGGGTCTTCTCGTCCTTCAACTGAAAATCCCCAATCCCACTGCTGTCGATGCCTTTGCCATCGAATTGCTGAGGCCAACCCCCTCCAAACAAGCCAATTCATGGACACCAGAAGCCCAGATTCTGACTCGGCACCTCTGCCTGCTTTCGGTACTGCCATTTTCTCCTTCAGCAGCTCCCAGGAAAAATCCCGTATCAATGCCCACGTCTCGGTCCTCTTCCTTGAAGAACCTCAAGATGATGGCGAGGAACATCTCAGCAAGGGGATGCACCCGGGCGGGAGCTCAAAGGATGTCGAGGAGACGCCAGCGGCTGCTCCAGAGCATGCCTCCAATCTACCTCAGGCTCAGGCAACGTTATCACCCATGGGGGACAAGAACGACATGGATTCTTTTCCTACTGTAGAGGAAATGGAAAAATATGGCTGGTGTAGGATCGTCGAGGAGAAGCCGGACAATTAGTCGTCCATCCACACAGCATCACTCTCTCAGGCGCTGCTCAGGTCCTACTTTGATTTTCTGTGTTTGTTATGTTGGCTTACTGTATGTTCTTGCTATGTTTGTTTGGTCCAAAAGGGATCTTGCTGAAGGTTTTTTGATGCCCCTGCATGGGATGAACACTTTTTGCCCAGAGCCCCTGCGCGGGATGTTAAATATGATCTGGCTACACTTCTGTGGTTTAAAGCCCCTGCGTGGGTTGTTTTGCTCAGTCGCGGTACCCCTGCGTGGGCTGCTCTATCTGATAACTCTCATTCCAAAGTGCCACTGTTGGCCTTTGGCAAAATGACTCTGTGATTGTAACTGTTTTTCCTGTTCCTGTATATAATAGAATAGTATAGTTTTAACGAGAAAAAAAAAACTAACTATCATCCTAAAATTAACTTTTATATATCTATTTCTATATATATATATATATATATATATATATATATATATATATATATATATATATATATATATATATATATATATATATATATATATATATATATATATATATATATGGTCTTTAATCTAACTAATTCCCATTTAATTTACAATTTTTAAGTATTAAATTATACCTTTTAACTAACTAATAGCATAAACACCATATAAAATTATTTCATATATATATATATATATATATATATATATATATATATATATATATATATATATATATATATATATATATATATATATAAGTTAGGTCTTTAATCTAATTTACAATTTTTAAGTATCAAATTATACATTTGAACTAACTAATAACGTAAACACCATCTAAAATTATTTCATTTATATATTTTTTTATATATTCTTTAAGGTATGGTCACCGATGATAACTAACTTCCTCTAAATTATCAAATTGACTTTTTGACTGTGGTCCCTAAGTCAAATTTAGCCGTTGGTCAAGATAGCCGTTGGAGGCTCTGCTCAGACTATTTAACATGCGAAGCTCGATCTGTTTCTTCAACTTGTCCTCACGATGAACCACACTGGTTGGTTCGAAACGCATCGACAAAGGTCTCTCTATATGTGATTTACGCCGAAGCTCTACTTATAACTATTATGGATCACAGAAGCCTCAATTCAAGAGTTGTATATTATTTAAAGAATAAAGGAAACCTTACAACCATAGCCTTGATATTGAAAGGCTATATTTGAGTCGTAATCCAAGTCCAAACGAGGAAAATCATCAAACACTCATTCTCCAAGTCTAATGAATAGCCTCTAATCACAAGCTTAGCATAAGGGTGCAAATGGAGAAACAGTTAAACAATACCGTTGGATAGCATAAGTCTAATGAATAGCCTCTAAGCACAAGCTTAGCATCTCGTGATAAATACCATTGAAATTTAATCCAAATTCCATTTGGGTATGGATAGACAATTAAACAATACCGCTGGATGTTGATACTCCACCTTTACTTGTTTACGTTCTATGTAGTTTGCTAGATATTCAACCACATACCTCTTCATACCTAGCCAAAACTATTTTTTCCTTAATGAGGTAATCATTTTTTTCTAACCAAGATGGCCCGCGGGATGTCTTCTGTGATACTCATCTAGTATTGTTTGCTTCAATGTGCTCACATTGGGAATATACAATTGATTTCAGTGAGTATATTTTCTCACTTTTTGGCATACTAGGTATTTCTTGTTTACTATATTTTTTCTTAATTTCAAAATACTTAGCACCTTTTAGTACTCACTTCTTCACGTGCTCTAAAAATTCTATAACTACACTACTAACATATATCCCTATCACAGCATGAGCATGTCTAACTAGAGCATCTTCTAGTTTTTTTCCTTCCCTTTTATGTGCCTTATTTCAAAGTCAAAATCATTGAGGGATGGAAACCATATTGCTTACCTAACATTTAACTATGGGTGGAAGAAAAAACATTTAAGACTGATTTGACAAGTTACCAGTAAAAATTTATTTCCACGTAGATAGTGTCTCCATATTTTAAGCACACGTATCACTGCTATCAATTTGAAATCATACACTACATAGTTTTGCTAATGTACTTTCAACTTCCTTTATCCGTAAGCTATTACAACATTACCCTGCATCAATACTCCTCTAAGGCATCCCAAACAAGAATCTAGAAACAATGAATTCTTTATTGGGATATGCAATTTTTAGTATAGGGCATGTGCTTAACAATTGTTTCATCTTATCAAAGCTTTCTTGGAATTTGGCTATCCAATCAAAATTCACATCCATTTTCTACAAGTAGGTGATAGGATAAGCTATTATTGAGAAGGCTTCTATCAACCTCCTATAATATTGTGCAATTCCCATGAATGAGTGAACATTGTAGATGTCTTTTGGTATGGGCCAATTCATGATAACCTCAATCTTTTCGCGGTCCACTACTAATCCTTCCTTGGAAATAGCATGTCCCAAGTATTGTATTATGTCTTTATAAAAGTCACATTTTCTGAGTTTTTCATACAATTGATGCTCCCTTAGTGTTTTTAATACTCACCTCAAATTCTCTTTGTGCTCCTCCTCATTCTTTGTATACAATACAATATCATATGGGAACACAAGTACAAACTTATCAAGGTAAGTGTGAAGTATATTACTCATCAAACACATGAAAGTTGTGGGTGAATTCGTGACACCAAAAGGGAACACAAAAAACTCATAATGGTTGTATCTATTCCTAAATGTTTTTTTCTCGATATGTCCATTCGTTATGTGCAGCTGATGATAGCCCATTCTTAAATCAAATTTTGAGAAAATTGTTTCCTTTCTCGCATGATCAAATAGATCATTGATTGGACGAAATGGGTATTTCTTTTTTATTATTAACGTATTCAACTCATGATAATCAATGTGCATTCTAAATGTCTAATATTTTTCGTTGAGAAAAAGTATAGGTGTCCCCCATCGTGAGACACTTGATTTTATATAACCCTTGTCGAGGAGCTTCTATAATTGCATTTTCAATTCTAGCAGTTCTCGTATGCTCATTCGATATGGGGCTTTAGACACACGAATTGAACCTAGTACTAAATCAATTGTAAAATATATATCCTTATGTGGGGTTAACGCCTAAATTTCTTCTTGAAATACATCTTGAAATTCCTTAATGACCAGTAGAGTATTTAAATTTCCTTCTTCTATTGTTTGATCATTAGTTTCCACCTGTACCATATACAACTCGCATCCCTTTCTTGCACTCCTTTTCTGCAGCAATACTGAAATTTGTCAAATTGATACTCATTTTGGGTTTCATCTAATTAACCATGTGTGTCCATTTTGATCAACACAACTAACTATTTTCTCTAGACAATTTATAACATCTACTTGTTTTTGAGCTAGTCCATACCTATGAGCAGATAATAAGACCCTAGTGAAAGAATATTTAAATATGTTTCTCTAGGATAACCATTTAAATTAAGGAGAAATTGTTTTATTTGACTCATTACTTTTCTTTTGGTAACAGTTTATAACTGTACCAACAACGCATTTTTGAATTTTTCAGATTTCAAAATACACTTTTCCACAATTTAGGGGTTGATGTAACTTAAACTAGCCCTCAGATCAATTAAAACGAACAAAATTGTGTTTAATATGGTACCTTAAATTTCAATCATAGTAGATTGATGCTTAGCTTATATGTCCTCCAATGTTGCGCTAATTCGAGGAATAATCCGGGCAAGATAAATCATGGTTGTTGCCTCTTGAACTAGCTATATGCTCTAGAGAGATCTAGGATTATGCAGAAAATCTCTTAGAAAGTGTGGCTTGTCACAGCCCCAACGTTTCAATGGTTTCCTTTCCTTTGTGTTGTTATTTTTCTTGTTGTTTAGTTCTATCGTTTTCGAACTCAATTTTGGTTTATTGAACTCAATTTTCTTCTTATATGAGACTAGAAATTTTTTTAGAAACTATTATACTTTGGCCTTCTCCTCTTTAAGGTAGGGAACAAGCTGTAGGAATTTTGTAAAATTAGCCACAAACTCATCCATGGTCAGGTGTCTAAGCCTTAATTCATGAAATTCATTGACCAAGTCATCATAATAACACTCACTAAGATACCGTGACTTGAAATCCTTCTAGAATTCCTCCCAAGAAGCTATATTTTCTTCTCACAATTTCACACCTGTTACCTCTTCCCACCAAAGACTAACATTACCCTGAAATTCATTAATAGCTAAGTGTACCTTTAGTTTACTATCGTACTCATACACCTGGAAATATTTAATCAACTTTTCCTCTTGCTTACTAGCTTTCAATAACCATTGATTAATACTTTGAAGTTGTGGTAATTCTTGTTGTAGAATTCTCACTATATCCACAAACTAAGAGGGAAGTGAGGTTATATCTTCACACAGATCCACAGAAAAATCATCCCCACTAGTGATAGATGGAGGAGATTTCTCCATCATTCTATGACATTTTGCTTCAATTCAGCACCCTACAAAACAAACCAACTACTTTGAGTATGTCACATTTACTTCTACTACTTCTTACTCTATAACTAATTTGGTGCCTTTTTCTTAAACCTAGTGTGGTAGCTCATGCTCTAGTACCATTTCTCAGATACCCATGTTACAATAAACTTACATTATACTCAATGTCAAAATTGTAGTACTAGATATGGTGCATTCCTTAAACTATAATGCTACATATGGTGCGTTCCTTATTTATTTTTTCCAGAATGAATATATTTGTAGCTAGCCTCATGTGATTATGGTTGTCCATTTTTCTTTTAATTGAATATGAAAAAATTGCTTCCTGTGTCGAGCACCCAACTAAAGTTTGTGAGGATAGACCCACTTGATGTATGGTCTAGACTTACGTTCCTAAGTTTGGTTATAAATATCTAGGTACACATATGTTGTTCCTCCAAATCTATGAATATCACTTCTTTCAAAATTATTACAACATGAAGTTTGTCTCCCGTCATTGATTAATACTATAATCTAGGGACCATGTATAGCCCTTGCTATGTTTGAGACTCTTATTAAGTGCTACAATTGTTCCACACACTCCACCTGACCTCCAATTCGCTCGTTACATGTTTCATGGCCCATGTGAACTGGGTACTATGTCACATGGCCCTCACCATGGCGAAGACGTTGGAATTAAATGACCTAAATCTTTCCTCACTCGTCAATGGTGTAAAAATTCACTATCAAACCCTCGTCTTTTTCCTTATCTACAATCCTTTCTTTTGGTTATTTTTATTTTCCACTAAAGTAGAAGGCTCTACAACGACCAAATGTGGCCTTACATGCCACTCCCATTGCATGCATTTTCTGTCGTTGTCTACTAATGTAGGGTATCGAACTCGATCTAGGACCCTACCAACCGGCTTAGGTTTGTCTTGAGATAAGGTGGCTCAACATGTCACTCCCTCTCTGCATTCTCACTTATTACGGGTGATGAAGTTTTAGTTGGGAATGAAGGATGTCATACATGCTCATTTGATTTGCACCAGGTAATTTTATCCCTTGGCCCTCTGTAAATTCCATTCTCGAGAATTGTAAAAAAAAACCCTTGATCTTAAGCATTGTTCTAGATACCTTCTTACACAAGAATGGAGGCAAGGATTTTCCACAGGGTCAGGAATGGTGTTCTAATTGACTAGAAGGTAATCACATTCGACCCTCTCATAAGGTAGCTCATAAGCCACTACCATAACTCTATTATGATTTCAAAAGGCCCACAAAATCGTGGTGCCAACTTTGCACGAGTTTATGTGCTTAGAGTACTCTTCGTGGGATTTAATCCTAATATACATGGTCTCTGATGTGGAATTCTCTATGCACTCTCCTTTTGTCCGCATAACATTTCTATTGATATTGTGCATTTTTATATTCTCCTTGATTTTCCGCACTATCTGTTCCATTTACTGCAAATCATCTCCCTGAATATTAGCTTATCTTTTGGTTAGCTCGAGCTCAGGGATATATTGCATTTTCTTCCATACAAAGCATCGAAGGGACTCATTTTAAAAGAACCCTCATAACTATTATAATAAGAAAAATGCTAAATGCAGAAAATCCTCCCACTTGGTAGATTGATTCATAACATTAATTATTATCATATCCTCCTGAATTTGATTGCTCCTTTCTATCTGCCCATCCATTTGCAGGTGATATGTTGTACTAAAATTCAATTATGTTCCCATACCTCTCAATAATGCGTTCCAAAACATTGACGTAAACTTACCATCTTTATCGCACACTATTTCCTTGGGTATTCCATGTAAGCGAAAGATGTCTCTCCTAGAAATAATAGCTATCTCAGGAGTCCCAAAAATATATTGCATTGGTATAAAGTGGGATGCTTCTATCTTTACTTGTTTACATTATATGCACTTTGCTAAATATTAGGCCACATCCCTCTTCACAACATGAACATGTTTACTTAGAGAATATGCTAGTTTTTGTTCCTTCCCTTCTATGTGTTGTATTTCAAAGTCGAAATTGTTGAGGAATGCCAACCATATTACTTACCTAACATTTAAGTCTCACTGGCTGAAAAATATTTCAGACTAATTTGATGATTTACCTATGTAAATTTCGTTACAAGTAGATAGTATCTCATTATTTTAAGCACATGTACCAGTGCTGCCAATTCAAAATCATACACTACATAGTTTTCTCATGGACTATCAACTTCCTGGACCGATAAGCTACTAAAAAATTATCGTGTATCAATACTCCTCCAAATGCCCTCCAAACAAGAATTTGTATAAAGAGTGAATTCTTTACTCAGATATGCAATTTTTAGTATAGGGGTTGTGCATAACAATTGTTTCAGCTTATCAAAGATTCCTTGGCATTTGGATGTCCAATAAAAATTCAAACACTTTTTCTCGAAGAAGGTAATAGGATAAGCTAATATTAAGAAGGATTCTATGAACCTTTGATTATATCCTGCAATTCACATGAATGAGTGAACTCAGCATACATGGTTTAGTATGGGCCAATTCATGATAGCCTCAATATTTTGGGGATCCAATGTTAATCCTTCTTTGGAAATAACATGTCCCAAGAATTTTATTTTTCTTTATAAAACTCATATTTGCTGAGTTTTGCAAATAGTTGATGTTCCTTTAGTGTTTGTGATATTAGCCTCAAAAGCTCTTTGTGTTCCTCATTCTTGAATACACTAGAGTATCATCAATGAACACTAGTAAAAACTTATCAAGGTAAGGGTGAAGTATATTATTCATCAATCACATGAATGTTGTGGGTGCATTCATGAGACCAAAAGGTAACACAATGAACTGTATGGTTCTAAAGACCATTTTCTCCATAATTTCACTCTTTATGGGCAAGTCATGGAAACATGTTCTTAAATCATTTTTTTAAGAAAATTGTTTCCTCTTGCACTCATCGAATCAAGGAAATGAGTATTTGTTTTTCATTATTAACTAATCACAATAATCAATGTAGACTCTAAATCTGATATTTTTTCTAGACAAAAAGTATAGGTCCCCCCCATGGCGAGACATTGTATAAGCCTTGTTCAAGAGCTCTTGTAATTGAATTTTTATTTCTAGTGTGCTCATTTATGTATCAATTGAGCACACGGGTTCTCGATGCTATGAGAACTTTGGAAGCGGATGGTGAGGTGAATCAAACTATAATTCCTCCTGCTCAACAAAGTGCAACAGTGGGTACAACAATCCAAAGGCCTAGAATTGGTGTACTTGTGGCACCTAAAGGGGTTAATATAAACAATGCCCCTACAATTCTTCAAAAAAAAGTATTGGTACCAGTGACATTAAATATGTTGAAGTTGAAGATTTTTGTTCCTGAAGAAGACCATCAAATTGAATGTTTAAAGATAAAAAAACTCAGAATCCATCTCCCACATATCCAAACTCGCAATCCATAGACCTCAACATAGAGCATTGAGATGGCCAAATCAAAGATGGAGGGGAATAAAAAATATTAAATCACATCATGTAACGTGCAAGAGGATAGGGCTTGAGGAAATTATAGCCCTCAATAGCCCCATCTTAAGGCATATTCCACTAATTTCAATTGTCATCCATTGATGAAAACAAAACTTGAAATTCCACAAGCTTACTTATGCCATGACTTGAAATAAGTGTGCTAGTCAATAGGAAAACATTTGATGTGACTCTGCTAGTAAATGGGCAAACATTTATTGTTGTGATCATGCTAGTCAATGGGCCAACCTCTAAATGTAGACTGGCATGACTTTTATTTATTTTTAAATCAATAAATGATATTGAAGGCTAAAAAAATATACTTCATGTAAACATTGAACATTGTGCATTCGTGATTAAAGTTTAGAGAAGTTGTTTTTTTGTTGAAAAACTTAAAATATGAATAAGAAAATCTTGCAATTTAATAAGGATAAAAACTATATATATATATATATGATTAGAGTTTCAAAAAAGTCACTTATATAATCTTGTAAATAAGTTACTCATATAAATAGGTTATAATTTAATATAATTAAACATTATAATTTGCAGTTTCAATGGTTCATATATTAACAAATAATTTTGAATTTTGAAAAAATAATTTTAAAAGATAACATTTCACATCATTTTAAGGAAAAGGTTAAAATGAAAAGGTCAATTATATAATTTTGTAAATAAGTTACTTATTTAAATATATTCTTAATATTAAATATATTAATATAATTAACAAAAACATTTATATTTTTATGTCTATGCATTTATATCTAGTGCTTTTTGTGATTATTATGTGATTGTTCTAATTTCATGTTTCATAGTTCTTACTATTTCTATAATAAAAAAATAATCCGAGTTTCACGAATAAATAAAATACTGAGGTTTAAACCAATAAAAAACAGATTAAAACCACGTATTCGCGTTTACAAAGCTCATTCAGTCCATTGTCACGTAGAGAGAAATGGTCAAAATAAAAAATAGACAAAAATAAAATCGAAACTATACGCACATCTTTAATTCAAACCGCTCTCATCTCTGCACATTGGACATGAAATTTTCCTACGAAACCAAGCTAAAATACACCTCGAATGATAGAAGTGTATACATGGCAGCTGTTTTGCAGGGTCTTCGCTGGAAAACGTTTCATGACAAATTGCGCAGATCGCTCCATCACTGCTTTCACTATCTTCACTAATCGTAGCTAACGGCAACCCATCCACAGGTGCACGAAGACTATCTTCACTAATCGTAGCTAACGGCAACCCATCCACAGCTGCACGAAGACTATCACTGCTTTCACTATCTTCGCCCTCCGTAAGATAACTATAACTGCTTTCACTATCTTCGTCCTCCGTAAGATTACTATCACTGCTTTCACTAAGGTTACTATTTACTCCCCCCTCTGTAATGTTACGCCGAATCGCGATAAGTTCATTTATGAAATCGAAATTATAAGTATTGTCCTCCAGATGTTGTTTGATCTGACGCCATGTGAATCTGGAACTCCATATAATTTGGCCAGTCAGAAAAGGCCGTTCTCGGATGGGTGGGCGATCATCTTGAATGGATCGAAAAACAATAGTATTTTCTGGAAATGGGAAAGTTGTTAAATAATCTCCCCTCTCGGCGTCTCGAGGCATTCTGCAACGACGAACGTTTTCTCCAAGCCGCTCATAATGTAATTCACGTAAATCAATATTCTCTGATAAACTCTCGATTACAATACGACGTGGACCATTAATGTCGTATACAGGATTATCATAAAAGCTCACAGTCGACACCAAATGGTCAACTTCAATTCTGGGCATTTGGATTGCTGTACCCACTGTTGCACTTTGTCGACCAGGAGGAATAATAGTTCGATTCACCTCACCATCCGCTTCCAAAGCTCTCATAGCATCGAGAATCCGCAATCTCGAATATAAATGTCCGTTACGGGTATTTGCATCCATGTTTCCAAATGAACTAACTCGAATATACAAGAATCTCCCGCACTCTCGAATCTACCTATACCCTTCTCTGGATAAAACTCGTCTTATTTCATATCTTTAAGATGAAATGATGAGGGAATTAATTTGGAAATTGCATGTGTCTAAATAGTTTTCGAATTGGATAGGTTCGTGATGGTTGGGTTAGGGGTATGATGGTTCGGATAGCCGACCATGTTGCATGTCGAGTTCGCATTTTTATCAAATATATAATTATAATAAAAGGTTAGTTGATGTAATTCTCAAAAAAAAATATGTAATTCATTAAAAGTAAAATTTATGATTTATCAAAATTTTAAGATGACACTCCAGCATGGTTGTACTTTTAAGAAACCTTTAGATTGACTCGTATAAAATTGTTTATAGTTAAGTGTTACTAAAATGTAATATATAAAATAAATACTATACATAAAATAATATATGGAGATAGATAGAAAGATTTATTTAAATATGTTAAAAAATGAGTGGAGTTGTGTTCATTGTAAGGATGTATAAATAACACGAAATTATTTAGAGTAAAATTGTTTCATATCTACATTTATATGGTTATGGAATGAAGTGGTGAGATCTTGGGTTCCAATTTTATACTATCTCCCAAGTTGAGTGGTGAATAATGGACATGTTAAATAGAAAATGAGAAAATCCTACCAAACTTAAAAAAAAAATGTTCCATATCTACATAATGGATATTAATAAATATCTATGCAAATGCAAAATGACCAAATCTACTAGATTCTTACTTTTAAATAATGATCGTGATTATTGTGGCTTATCCCAAGAACTTCAAAGCTTAAGAGCCTCTAGATGATAGGGTTTTGCATGAGTTTATGGAGATTTATAAAAAGTAACTAATAAATATGCTATGATTATTGAGATAATGATAGAAGGTAATTAAAGTGGTTGTGACATTATCATTAAATTCATAATAAAGCAAGGATTTGACATGTCAAATCAAAACTTAAAGTTTATTGAAGGGAAATACTCTGCAATAAAACAAGATATTTAAAAACAAGAAAGTAGTGAGCACCATTGAATGTATATTGCAAAAAGTAGTATATTAGACACACAAGATATTTAAAACAAAAAATAATGAATATCATTAAATAAATATTGCAAAGTAGTAAATTAGAGAGACATATGGTACTGTCATTTTCCATGCATTCATATCAAGTTGCATTTCCACAGAATTACTCAACCCACTAATACATTGACATTCCTCGTACATTCTAGCCTTTAAGATGTTCCAACTTATAAATATGCATTATTCAAATATATTAAGGCCATACCAATGGCCAGTGATATTAATATTAAATGACATAGTGACTTTGCTCTCGACAAAAACCAATTTATTAGGGTTATTAAAAGAGCGACTACTCAATCGTAGCCCCATCCCAAGACGTGAAACAATTTATATGTAATCAATGACTAATGGATATAAATTTAAACGGTGGGTTTTTACCATTTTGATAAATATAGGGAATTTCGTAATATTGTATATTAATAAATTTTAATCAATCTCATATTTTTATTTTATTATAAAATATTCATTTGTTTTTAATGTTGATAAGTAAAATTCAAATTATGAATTAAGTATATATTCACTTTTAATAAAATTGTTTTTAGAGTTGATAAGTAAAACTCAAATTATGAATTAAATAGATTTGAATTATACTATTTAAATTGAGTTTTGGTTATGCCATATATTAGAATTTAAAATTGTAAATGAAAGTTTGAAAATACAAAATTAGAATTTAAAAATGTAAAAAGAGATTTTGAAAATACATAAACAAGGTTTTCAAAATGTTAATATGAAATGTTAAAAAATATATCAAAATTAGATTATTTGATAAAAAAAGAAAAATCAAACTTATATATACAACTACTTTCCAAATGGTAGAAATTATTAAAAACATTTATCTACTAAATATCAAATATTTTACAATAAGTAGGGCTTTTTATTTACAACTTTTGGTAATATCAAATTTGACAATGTCAAATATTCAAATATGTGGTAGTCACTCTGTTCTAGTGTTTCCTTTTATGTATTAAAAGAACCCACTTAAGATTGTGGATCATAAACAATATCAACAATATAAATGACTAGTAAATATTCTATTGATAGAAACAAAACATGCCAAAATTTTGACCTATGTTACAATCATAGTTAAAGAGTGAAAGAAAGAGTAATAATCTCACAAAACATGGAATGCAAACCACATATGTAAAAAATAATTTAACAATAACAAGTGTGAAGAGAACAAATAAATGTTAGAGTCCCCATTATGGGATGGGTTCTTATCCTCAAACTTTTTGAATAATGCATAAACCCAACAAAAATATGGTGTGCCACAATCAAAATAATTATAGCTACTATAGTGAAAATAATCAAAAGTGAATAATGAATGGAAAACCCTCATATTTATAACAAAATATTGACTTATCCTCCAATAATTAGGAATAATAAAATATTATTTACGCCATTCTTTTAATTACCACTTGAAATATTTTATTATATTTGTTTAGAAGGGAAAGAGTATTTAAATTATTATTTAGAAATAATAAATAAATAAATGATTTATTTATTATCTCAATGAATTAGTTAAGGAATAATCAAGAAATAATGAGCTATTTAATTATTCCTAAGAAATTTAGTCAAATTTAACAAGGAATAGTAATTGATTAATGATTAATTAGTTACTCTTAGAGAAAAATAAGACAAGTAATTATTTATCTGATTATTTTTCATGACTGGTTCAAATTTGACAACGAATAATGATAAAACAATGGTTGAATTAATTATTCCCCGAAGAAAATCAAATAAATAATGATTTATTTAATTATTTTCATGGATTGAACTATAAATTACTTAATAAAGGTGGTTTATTAGGTAATTTCTCATAGTGAAATCAATTTTACTAGGGTAAAATTGGCTTTACATGGTATACTTCCATCCATCTAGTGAATTAGGATAGATGGTCAATTCTTTTGTGATAACAGATTGTCGTCCTACTTACTAGTGTTAGGAGCAAAATGTATGACCGAAATACGTTGTAAAGACACAATCACTTAGACAACACACGAGAGTCAAGGAGAGAGAGAGACCAATGAAGTTGAAGCTAAGAGAGGATAGTGACAGAGGGGGCGAGACTATTGCAAGTCTCATTTTATGTTGTGGTACCGAACCTCAATGAGGGAGGGGAGGCATAACCATACCTGCTGAAATAACTTAGAACAAAAATAATGGCTCACCTAGAAATGTGAAAGTGAGCAATAAAGTACATGATGGATGGTACATGACATGCTCACATCACAAAGCCAAAGACTAATACAATGTGTCCCATATACATAATTCACCTCGTAAACGCATGAGTGAGGATTGAATACAATAATATCTCACTACATGAGATATAATGACCCTTCCCTCAATAGAATGATTGGGAGGGAGGGTAGAACAATGAGAGAAGTCGTGTTGAACAAGGAGGGGCTCTACAAAATTGAATGGATCAGCTCGAGGATACGTGCATGCTATGGATAGTGTCATTGGTAGGAACTTAACCCATCAACTCTCTGAAACTGCATATGAGGCTATAGCATAGTGGGTAGGCATCTTGACATGTGAACGGTTACCTAAATGGCTACCCCCTCATGAGGTCTGAAACATCTCACACACAACGGGAAATCACTCGTACACTCTGCTGCATCACTCAACCATCAAGTGTATGGAGCACGAACATGTAACGATGAAGGCAAAGGGAAATTATGGGACCCTTAGCTCGATCCAAGGCACGTGACAAGAATGGAAGCTGGAACGGAGATAAACTACCCTCTTAGTCATTCTTGTAGAATAAATGAGCTAATGTCAACACAATAGGGCTCGCAATATATGAGGCAATGATGATCTTCAACTAATGCATGAGGGAAAATAGTAATGTGACTCATGGACTCATACAAGGGATAATGGGGAAAAGGGGATTAAGTGACAAATATACGACTTCCCTTGTGAGAGAATAAAGTGCATGGTTGACTTGGAAACAACTAACTCAACTCCAGAGGGGACGGGGACAGTATGACTACAGGCCAAAATGGGCAGCATTGGATGAACGATACACAAATATGGATGGAAAAATATGACATGATATTATGGAACATGAAATAGAATCTAAGAATGCAAGGGTGACTCATCGTGGATGCTCTAAATGAGGGTGACTCGATGACACTACCACACAGATTAGGTCCTATGGGGACCATTAGAACATGAGTAAATGTCATTCACACATGAAAAAAATTGGCATATGGTACGACAAGTGTTGAGAGGAGGTGGAAGTCAAAGTACAAGTGTTGCTTTATGACAAAATTTGATTTTGAGAGGCGACAAAGTGACCCTTCTTGGAAGAAAGGCTTCCTCATGAAGTGTTAAATCATCAAAAAATGAGGATGACCTATTATAGCTCTTGGTGAGAGCTTTCCAACGGTGCTAATGGTTCATCAAACTGAGCTATGCTCTAGTCGCAATGGACGATAGAAAAACTGTGTGTTTTCCTATAAAAACATGTTTTCCCTCCAACTTGGATTCATTTTCCAAGTGAGCTATGGTGAATTTTGGGAGGAGTAAAAGACACTAACACTTGTGGACATCGTAGGGCACAAACCGATCATCAAAATCAGGATCTGCAACTTTTAGTTAGGTGGCCTTACTCATGTCTTCAATTTCAATGATTTGTTTCCTTATTTTTGGCACCTCACAAATCCCTGGGGGCCCCTTGCCCTTGCTCACGGTCGCATCACACTTTATGGGTCCAAAAATGTGATCTAGCTAACACAAAACAGCTAGAAGCCTATGAGCTCTCATTTTCTCGGCTGAAGCCTACGATTTGTGGTTGGAGGAAGGGTTGGTGTGCTGGCCTAGTGGGGGTTGCATGTTGATAAGTGTAGCCTCTTGTTTTCTTTTCTAAATTGAAAAGGCATGGTGTTTTGCAGAGATGGCGGAGCTGAAAATCAATTAGCATGAATGAGAATTGGATAATCTTTGATCCAAGATCTAGGGGGATCATGTGGTTCAAGGGGCATTGACTCGTTATGGGGTTTTCAAGTTAGTAGAGAACCCATTAATGAGGATAGGTGAGACCTTGCTATCGAGAATTGTGAACTATTAGGATCCAGACCAAGAGCTCTTTGTCATGGAGGGGCAACAAGATCAAGCTCACATTACAGGATATTTACTTCTTTACCAAACTTCCTCCCCTCTCAGTGGTGGGGGATATTCATCCAGTGTTACCTCGTGGGAGGAATATTACTGATTTTGTGGAGCACCATTGTTGACGGGGTGTTCGTGTCAAGTGGACAACTATAACTCTTGTTGATCTAGAAAGGCTAGAGACACATGTTGTTGCCACAGTTGTGCCACGGGTCTTAGGAAGCCACACCTTCCACCACATCACTTGAGGGTAGATGATTAAAGTTCAGAGTGTTTTGGCCAAGACCTACTATGTGTGGGCCCAGATGATGCTTTTGTCAGTGAAATGACAGTTGAGACTTTGTAAGAGGCAGATGAATCATGACTGCGCTTTTCGTACAGTACTGTGTGGGTTCTTCTTTGAGAATATACCCATTATCCATCCTCAAGTACAGATCTGAGATGGGAGCCTATAGGAGCCCAAGATGTGCCACTGGGGAAGCTACTGTGGAGAGGAGGAGGGGCAGTCGGACGGGTGTTCCATCCTAAATTTTTTGCACATTTTGACGAGATGCCCCTTTACATTGACGACTACCCTTATAGTAGGATAAAATTTAAAGGGGATCCTCGCTTTCCACTTCTCCGTGGGCGAGCATGGGGACCACATGGTAAGTGCTAAGTTGTTATGGTTTATGGTGCATTTTATATTTTGATCAAATATATATGGTACTGAGTGTGAAATATGTTGTTTGAAGACATATCATCAGTGAAGCCAATAGCATATGCAAGCGAAATTGTAGCACCAAGGGCTATAGATCGAGGGACATAATCATCACAACAACATCTAGGGGATACTGCATTGCTTGTTGATTTGTATTGTAGATTTGATGTTCTCTTGACCAGGGTTTCAAAACGCAGATGACATGACTTAGAGGATCGATAACAGATGAGTGAACTGATCTTTCTTCAGAGTGGCGAGGTATCATGTGGTGCATGGCGATGATAGGTTAGGCAATATGTGATCTACGTGTAGGTGGAGAAGAGCCTTTAGCACGAGATCCATAAAATAGTGACTAGATCTAGGGACATGTGGGTCTAGTTGATTGTGCTTTTTGTAACATGCTATGGGCATATCTAATGCATTTAGAGTTGTGGCCCCAAACACTTTTATGATACATAATATGATTATGCATTTTGTATGATGATGATTTTTAACCATTTGTGTGGTTATTTTTGTCGTATACATGTGATAAATGCAAATCTAGAATGTTTTTTGTAATGGTATCTACAGAGTGGTTTTGGGCTCTAGGCACATGACTAAATGTAGTGGTCTAGAATTCACATACCAATAGCTTCACTTGTAGATATCTTCTTAATAGGATTTGGTTATGCACATGATAAACAACATTCAACTTCATGACAAGTAGCAAGAAATCTAAACAAATATGAAGATGAAAGATGTGATGTGTAAGGGAATCAACTACCAAACCTATCTGATGAGCCTCGGTATTGCAACAAGAATTTTGCAACTCCCAAGGCTACCAACTTTAGTTATCAACCGAGGGTTCATACAAAATTAAGAGGTATCAACACTATATGTGTGGCATACAATATGTCCTTCATTTATTGCCATGATTTAATGGAGCACATGTACTAACGAAAAATCCTAAAATGATTATAGAAAATGAATTATTTGAGATGGAACCTTAAACTATTGCAAGAAATAAAGTACAAGGAAAGAGACTGAAATCAAACGCTAAAACACAACGTTTTCTAACTAAATGCTAAGAGGGTTTGCCTCAAACTATGCTAAGTTAACATGTATGCAATCTTACTATCCTAAGCATGCAGATTCAAACCATCAAACCTTCTACAGCTATGCATGTAAATGAATAAAATAATTTTTCTTTTATTTTTGTCTTCTTTTCATGTGAGATTGTGAAAGCTAATCTCTTTTGGTGATGTGGTAGGTGGATCGGAGATGATGGTGGATGTTTGGAAACCTTGGGATGCTAGGGACCCTTTTTGAGCTTCCTAGTGAACTTTTCGTCAAATCGGCCTCAAAACAAGATTTCCTACACAATGCTACAATGATTTCCTATAGGATATACTAAAAACCTATAGGATCCCTTGAAAAGCTATAGGATGCAACCGAGAGAAAAACGATGGGTTCTGGAGGTGATTGAAGGATTACGGAAGGTGGTTGGTGAATGGAATGGAGTGATAAAATGCCTAGGGTCACTTAGAACTCAAAATCAAAGTTGGGAGATTTAATGGATTTGCTCAAAAAGCTTGGAGAATTTTCCTTGTGAAATGATGAAATTGGTGAGAGTTTAATGACCAAGAAAATCAAATCCAAATTGGATTGGACAAGTTTTTTTATTAATTAGGATGTCTTAGGTCCCTATTCCAAGTGGAATCACTAAAAAAAACTTTGCTAACCCATGCATAAAAAAAAGAAACACATTACTAGTCGGAAATCTAGAAATCTGAGAACTAGTGAGCTAGTAAACCTAAAAAATGCCTAACGAGATCAAGTGAAAATGCAACGGGGTAATTTTTTTTATCAGCTAGAATTTTTTTCTGATCTAATGAAAGTGGAAAAAACTTGATTGAAGCTTGCTAGCATGCTCTAAAAAATAGCAGACATTGATTGGTCTTTACTAAAATGGAGGTCAAACAATTTAGATTTTGGAATAAAAATACTAATCCAAGTAGCTCAATGATTACTATGATCTCCCAAAGATATTCCAAGGATTAAATAATGCTTGTGATCCTACAAAAGAACTTACATTAACCATTTAACTCAATATTACAACAAGAAATCACTAATACTAAATGAAAAAATACAGGGAAATAAAAAGTAGAGATGCATGTGGATAAAAAGTGAAAAGAAGGAAAGAAAATGATACAAAAGGGATGACCAAGACCAAGTAAACTCAGGGAAATATGGAGGAAAAAAAGATTTAGAAGCTGAACATGACACCAATCTTCATTATTTTCATCAGTAGAATTACATCCTTGCAAGAAAATACAATGGAGTTGCAAAAATACAAACTCTCTCCACAATAACAGTAATGAAAATTTATATCTAGAGGAAAATTTGACTTGGTACTTATAAAAGGTGATTAGGAATCATTCCCCGTGAATGGAGGAATCTTTCCCAATCAAAATTCCTTGATTAGTGGATCTGGTCATCAATACTAGGAATCTGCATTAAATGGCATGGAAGACATTCCTAGATTTTCTCAATCATTCCTAAGAGCCAAATTCAACTTGGTACTTATACAAGATGATTAGGAATCATCCCCCATGAATGGGAGAAGCTTTCCCCACCAAAATACCTTGACTAGTGGATTTGGTTCCTTGATCAGTGGAACACATTCCTAGATTTTCTCAATCATTGGAGTTCTGCAATCTGTGCCATAATTTCATAATATCTTATTGATTTATGATTTATTATTGATCCTCTTGTAGTATGGAACAAGTCTCTAAATTATCTCCTCCGCCAAATCTTCATTATCTACCTAATATTCTCATAACATTCCACAAAAATAATTAATATTAGGCACAAATATCCAATTACTCATAAACCGTCCCAATGAATATATTAAAGTTAAAAAGAAATTATCTAATGCAAAGAGAGAGGATTAATGTTTTGAACGATGGCCACGGGACTTAGATTATTATAAAATTTAGAGGCATGGGGCATAATTTATGTCTAATTTAGAGGCTCATCATACCCCCTGCTGAAAGTGTTGCTCATCCTCTGAGAAACTTAGTGACCTCATTGTGCCTCATCCATGGCCCTGGTGGCCTCTCTCTTGTGCATTAAGAATCTTGGCTGTAATTTATGCAAGATAAGCCAAAAAACATAATTGTGGAAAGAAAAATCATTATTTCTTGAGGCCATTTTCTTGCCTTCTTGTCTTTTATTCAAGATGGGTTCTTGAATATTTTTTAGTTTTGCAAGGTCTTCCACACCCTTATCAACCATCTGCTACCTTTTTCTACCATTTATAACCTTTAACAACTTCAAAATGCATTTAGATGAGAACAAAGACATTGTGTAGTGATTCCAGTCAAAACCGGAGGAAACCTACAAGAAATCCCGTTAAAACTATAGGATACCCTTTTTTAGCACAAATGGTAGTCTGAGGTTAGGGCAGATCCTTACTTGAGTTCCATGCCTTGACTTCTTTTGTCCATATCTCCCAAACTATAGACTGGATTGACTTGAAACTTTACGAGGATGTTCCCATCACCATTATGCACCTCCCCATAGAAACATTTTGGTCAATGGATGCACAGATCTAGAGAAAAACTAAAAATGGTTGAAGGTAATGGAGGTCGATATCTTGGAAACTGTGCACTGAATTTTGTTGAAATTTATTGGGCTTGTTACAATCATCCATATGCATCTCCCCATGGAACAACATTTTAAATGGATGCATGGATATCGAGAAAAAAAAAATGGCTGAAGGTGATGGAGGTTGAAATCTTGGACACTATGCATTGGAATTTGTTGAAATTTCTTGAGAATGTTACCATCATCCATGTGCATCCCCCAAGAAACAACTTGGAAAATAGATGCATGGTTTTCAATTTATGGAAAAAACAATTTTCTGCTCTATTTATTTTTGTATCATGTATTAAAACATATCATCCTATAGTTTTTTAGGACATCAAGCATTTTGAATGATGGGTGGATGGTGAAAATAGATGAGGGTGATGTTTTTGCATGAACTTGGCCTTGTTGGAACATTTGAGCAAAGGAGAAAGTCAAAATTTGATTTCCTTTGACTAGGTTTGACCAATTTTCCTTTGTTTGGTGGCTACTTTGTTTTGTTCTTTGTAGATGTTGGAGAGCACCTACATTCATCAAAGAGATAGTGGAGCAAGGATTTTTTCCCATTTTTTTCTTTTAGGCCTACGAGCCGCATCGAGGAGGTTTTCAACTAGTAGGTCTACCTAGGCACCTCAAAGGAGGTTTTCACCTAGGATCTTTTCTTTCTTCTCTTTTTTTTTCGAACCCATTGACAACCTCATGGAGGTTTTCAATCAATCAGCCAATTTGAGGCACCTCCATGGAGGTTTTCACCTCAATTTTTTTCCCTTATTTTTCATTTTTTTATTTTTATTTTCGACCCAACCCTGCTTGAAAAACAATATCACTTTCAAGTATAAGAATACTTCCAATGGAGCCATGTGCACAATAAGATCAAAAACACAATGATATGTGGGCTTGAAATGTATGCTTTGACATGTACATGGATTTTAGAGACCAAATGATTTGACCTTGATGATATCAAGCACAATTGAAGAAGAGAGTATTGGTGCAACTTAGTGACTATCTGGAACCATATTTGAATATAGTTGTGATGCCCCTAATCCTTTTGCCAATCTAGATCATTCTTCATGTCTTCTTCTACCATGACTTTCAAATATTTCTCTTTTTGTTGATTTTTCTCTTGAATACATGTAGGATTTGATGGTAACCATGAGGGAGCTTTCTAAATCTCTAATTTTGATGTTTGTTCTTCATAAATTGTAGCCCATGGTTCTTTGATCTTCTCTTTTGAATCTTCTTCTTCTGGATGTAGTCCTTCAATGATATTAAGAGAATCTCTTTTTTGCAATACTCTTCCTGAGCTATGGCTAATACCATTGATCTCAAGAGGAGATGTTTGGAAGTGTTGTACCTTAGCATTGTAAGTGGGTTGAGCTACATCAATGTGTGGGTTTGGAAATGGTGGTACAGGTAGTGGAGTGGAAGTGGATGTTTGAGATGGATATCGATGGGATTGTGGTTGGGGTGGAGGTGAATGATAAGGATAATATGGAGTTTGGTATGGAGGATATTAAGGAAGATACTGAGGATATTGTGGATGGCTCCCATAAGTTTCTTTCCAACCTTGTTGCCAAGATTGGTTTTGGGGTTGAGATGGCCAATGTTACCAAGGAAAGAGTGTGTTCCAATTAGTTTGAGGTAGATGTGCATAAGCTTGAAATTGTGAATTAGGCTCTCCCATCATATCAAGATGAAGATGTTGCCATGATCCTCTTGGAGCTACATAACATCGCTGCATTGGTAATTGACTTGCTCCATTGTCCTCTTGGTAAGCTTCCTTACACCTTGGTAATGATGGACAATGCGTAACATCATGTGATTCTGGAACATAAGTATCAGCATTTTCTTTTCCTTCATCTTGCATCCTTAACATTTCTACTTGTTTTGTTAAATTTCTAAGAAATTATGTTTTAAAATTATCAAACAAATTTCCAAGTTTAGCTTGACTTACCGATATTGATGCTCATTTACCTATTCTTACTTTTCCTCTTGACACGTGTTTGTATGTTTCACAACTTTCCTCAAATGATAATTGATATACATCACCTCTACTCATGAGATTAAGGAGATGAATGATGTATTTTTGAGTGTTTCGGATCCTAAATGATGTAGTTTTCCCGTCTTAACATTATACATGAACCTCTCTATTAGATCCTCTAGACTCTCATCTTCTCTTTGATTCATTCTAAAGATTTCTTCTTTAATGTCATGATATTTCTATTTTTCTAGAAATAACTTTTGCATCTTACTCCATGATCTTATTGAATTAGTCCTGAAACTCATGAACCATTTAAGAGCTCTATACTTCAATGTTGTCGAAAACAATCTCACTTTTTGAGTTTTTAAGAAGTAAACATAAGATCTACAAACAATTTCAAATTCAAAGAGAAAGGTTTCTGAATCCTCTCACCTTAGAAAATGAAATTTTGGAAGGAAAGATGGAGATATGTTCTTCATGTGCACATTGATATCATTATCTTGAATGGGAAATGTGAGAGGATCTTTCTCATTGTCATCATCTCCATCCATTTCTTCTACATTCTTTGCCATCTTCTTTTTCTACTTGAAAAAGTGAATGGTGATGTGGCTCTTACTACACCACGTGTCAAATAGGGGGGTTGGGTTGGTGTTGGAGATTTTTTTTTGCTTTTATGCTTGAATGACAACAATAATGCAATGAGCTTTTCCTATTTTTGAAATGAAATATTCTTAATGCAATTATTTTTTTGTTTTTGAAAAAAATTAAAAAGAAATGAATCAACTAGAGAAGAAAACAGTGCATACTTTCACACCTCCCCAACAACGACACCAAAAAGTGATGAGCCTTAGTATTGTAGCAAGAATTCTACAACACCCAAGGCTACCAACTTTAATTATCAACCCGGGGTTCATACAAAATTAAGACGAATCAACACTATATGTGCGGCATACAATGTGTCCTTCCTTTGCTATCATGATGTAACGGAGCACATGTAATGATGCCAAATCCTAAATTGGTTGTAGAAAATATAATGTTTGAGATGGAACCTTAACCTATTGCAAGAAAGAAATTACAAGGAAAGAGACTGAAATCAAATGCTAAAACACATTGTTTTATAACTAACTGCAAAGAGGCTTTTCTTCAAAAGAATGCTAAGTTAACATGTATGCAATCCTACTGTCCTAAGCATGCATATTCAAACCATCAAACCTTCTAATGTCATGCATAGAAATGAATAAAATAAATTTGTTGTTATTTTTGTTTTTTTTATGTGAGAGTGTGAAAGCTAATCTCCTTTGGTGATGTGGCAGCTGGATGGTTGGAAGGCTTGGGAGACAATTAGGGACCCTTTACTAGCTTCCTAGAGGATGTTTCCTCAATTTTGCCTCAAAACAGGTTGTCCTATACAATACTACAGCGATTTCCTAAAGGATGTACTAAAAACCTATAGGATCCCCTTAAAACCTGCACGATATAGCCGAGAGAAAAATGATGGGTTCTGGATGTGATGGAAGGCTTAGGAAAGGTGGTTGGTGGAAGGAATGGAGTGATAAAATGCCTAGGATCACTTAGAACTCAAAACCAAATTTGGGAGATGGATGGATTTGCTCAAAAAGCTTGGAGAAGTTTCCTTGTGAAATGATGAAATTGGTGAGAGTTTAATGACCAAGGAAATCAAATCCAAATTGGAAGGGACATGTTTTCTTATTAATTAGAATCTCTTAGGTACCTATTCCAAGTGGAATCACTCAAAAAACATATATTAACCCATTCAAAAAAAAATTACTAGTTGAAATCTAGAAATCCTAGAACTAGTGAGCTAGTAGATCTAAGAAATCCCTAACCAAATCAAGTGAAAATGAAATGGGGTGATTTTTATTGTGAACTAGTATTATTTTTTGATCTAATGCAAGTGAAAAAAACTCAATTGAAGCTCGTTATAATGCTCTAAAAAATATAAGAAATTTACTATCCTTTGCTAAAAAGGAGGTCCAACAATCTTGATTTGGGAATAAGAAGACTAATCCAAGTAGCTCAATGATTACTATGAACTTCCAAATATTTTAAAAGGATTAAATAATGTGTGTGATCCTACAAAATAACTTACATCAACCATTTAACTCAATCCTACAACAAGAAATCACTAATAGTAAATGCAGAAATACAAAGACATAAAAACTAGAGATGCATGTGGATAAGAAGTGAAAAGAAGGAAATAAAATGATACAAAAGGGCTGTGAGGTTCCTAGGATGGCCAAGCCCAAGGGAAATCAGAGACCTATGGAGGAGAACAAGATTTAGAAGTTGAACATGACACCAATCTTCATTATTTTCTTCAATAGAATTACATCCCTACAAGAAAATACAATGGAGCTTCAAAAATACAAGCTCTCTCCACAATAACACTAATGAAAATCTATATCTAGAGGCAAATTCAACTTGGTAGTTATAAAAAATGATTAGGAATCATTCCCCATGAATGGAGGAAGCTTTCCCCACCAAAATTCCTTGATTAGTGCATCTGGTCACCAATACTAGGAATCTACATTAAATTGGATAGAACACATTCCTAAATTTTCTCAATCATTTTGTAGAGCCAAATTCGACTTCGTACTTATACTTAGATTTTCTCAATCATTGGATTTCCACAATATCTACCATAATTCCATAGTATCTTTTTGATTTATTATTTATTATTGATCCTCCTATAGTAGGGAACAAGTCCCTAAATTATCTCCTCCTCCAAATCTTCATAATCTGCCCAATATTCTCATAATATTCCACAAAAATAAATAATATTAGGCACAAATATCCAATCATTCATAAACCTTCCTAATGAATATATTAAATTTAAAAATAAATTATCTAATGGAAAGAGAGAGGTTTAATGTGTTGAAGGATGGTCATAGGCCTTAAATTATTGTTTATTTTAGAGGCATGGGATTTAATTTATGTCTAAGTTAGTGGCCCATCACTATAAATACATCATATTTGGCCTGATTATTAGTGGAACATCCAATGCACATGCCATTTGAAAGGACGAACCTATGCAAGGGAGAAAAAATGGCCGAGGCTAAATTCCGGGAGAAGCAACTGACACCATCGGCATGGCCGATATATGGTGTGGATGACAGATCCATCTGAAAGGTGCAAAAGACAATGGATGAGAGGATGAAATCTATCTATCATTATGGGAGAAATAAAGACACACAAATCAAAGAGATGTATTGTCAGAAACATTTCTGGAGGTAGAGTGCATTGCAATAATTAGGAAGGAGATGGCGTACGAAATCCTCTTGAACAAATTCCCCCTTACTCAAGCATAGGGGTAATCAAGGGTAGACATGCCTTCAATGGTGTCCCCATGAGGCTGGGAGATGGGTGGATGGGAGGAATACTTACCCCATGATGCGATGACATTACAGGGTGCACTAACCTGAGGAATAAGGTTCACATACGCATCATCTTGAATGACAGATGATGGGTTGGTAGACGGAGGGTCTATTAATTTTGAGACCTCGAATTCTATCAAAACAGGGTTGGTAGAAATGTGTGTAGCTACCACACCAATTTTTTCTTGCGAGGAACTCAAGGATGACGACAGGTAAAGAATGGGGCTTGTGTTTGTCTGTCATCTCGACATCGGGGAAAGGTATCATAATAGAAGGGCTAGAGTTCCCCTATTCTAGTTGACAGGTGGTACGAGAATCCACAGGTAGAGGAGAAAAGGCTCTACTAGGACTAGTCTTGTACTCACAAATCGCCCCAAGGGAATCGTGAAACTCATAGAAACGATGGCAATAATGGGAATAGTGACCATTAAGATCATAGAGGGCACAAGGGTGGTTTCCTCAAAGCATTTTTAGTTTTTTAGGTGGGACTGATATGTTAACATGGACTTCCGGAATATTCGACTGAGGGAATGCTTCATGAACCAAAGGTTTAAGTTGAGGAAGTTCAAGACAATTTTTGGTGGCATGCCCAACAGCTTCACACAAAGCACACAACTTTTGGGCCTCAGGTGCTCAAGGAGCTTGGGGAGCCTTGTCCTTCGAATCTTTCTTTTTGGATTTTCCCCCTGTCCAAATGTTTTTGTAATAGGGGCTAGTTCCTATTGAGGTTGTGATGGCATTGAAGCATCGGTAGGGGTCATGGGGACCGGTTGAGCTGGCGTCAAATTGTGATGAGGTCTTGGTTGACCAGGCAGAATGTTTGCAGGGGAATCAATGTACCATACTCCTATCCCCATGTTGGGTTCTGTTATATTCTTTCCACGTAGTTATCAGGGGGTTTGAAGGGCACCCGTAACCTCACTTTATGGGGTCTGGGGTAGCGCCCCAGAAAATTTTGGTTTTGGACCCTATGTTAGGTTGGGTGGACCCACCTATGGTTTTGTGCATGATTTTCACACATGTTTTTTGGACGCAATGGTTTTCGGTCCATTGGTATTGGATGCTTCGGCATGTATAAATATGTATTATAACATTGAAATGAACATAATGAAAAATCGACCTGGTAGTCCTAGTTTTTGGATCCACAGGAAAACCTCTGTGTATATGTGTTTTATGTGTTATGATCTCACATTGTTTCTTTTCAGTGGTTTAGAATTCATATGCAGGTAATTCCTGTACGGGGCTAAAACCTACATTTCGTATTAGAGTTTTTTTTGGCTTCAAGGGGATGCCTTTGTTGCTGAGGGGTTCCACTTAGGCCTATGGTAGACCCTATTCAGTGGGAGATCTGCAAGATCGATTCTGGTGGTGAAAGAAGATGGCGAGTAGTGGAAAGATAGAGATCGAGAAATTTAATTGTTAGAGTTTTTTTATTTGTGGAAACTCAAGATGGAGGATCTGTTGGTGGATAAAGATCAGTGGATTGCAGTAGATCCGAGTACTAAACCAACGGGAGTGACCGACGAAGAATGGAAGAGGTTGGATCGGAAGGCAAAGAGCACAATACGATTGTGTTTCTTAGATTCGGTATTGCAGAATGTATCAGGGGAAGCTACGACAAAGGCTTTGTGGGACAAGTTAGGGACTTTGTACCAATCTAAGTCTTTGGTGAATAAATTGTTCCTACGAAAAAAGTTGTATAACCTGAGGATGGAAGATGGAGACTCAGTGACAGAGCATCTGAATGTGTTTAATATTGTGGTAAGTCAGTTAGCATCTGTATATATTAAAACTTTAGATGAAGATAAGTGCATCAGCTTGTTGTGTTCTCTACTAGATTCGTGGGATAGTCTGGTTATTGCAAGGTAGTAGCAATGCAACTACCTTACATTTTGATGAAATAGTCTCATCCTTGCTGATGGAGGAGATGAGATGGAAAAAATATGGAGATCTAGAATGGTGATGCCTTGTTTTTATGAGGACACTCCCAGAACAAAAACAAAATTAAGTCATCGACTAGGAGATCTAAATCTAGAGGGAGATCTAAATCTCCAGGAAAACCTATAGAGGTGATGTGCTAGAAATGAGGAAAGGAAGGGCACTTCAAAAGGGACTGTAAATCTAAAGCTCTTGATAAAGGAAAGGGATCTGATGATGCTCCTTCTACATAGGTGAGAACCACCTAAGATGAAGGTGGGGATGTGTACTTGGCTTCTTCAAGTACACATGTAGATCACGAGTCATGGTTGATTAACTCAGGTGCATCCTTTCACTTCACTACCCATAGAGAGTGGTTCTGTGAGTATGAGAAATATGATGGTGGTGATTTCTTGGGGGATGACAGGAAGGATAGAATCATTGGTCGCAAAAAAGTAAAGTTGAAGTTGCAAGGTGGAAGGGTTAGAACACTTTCGGGTGTTCTACATATTCCTGCATTGGCCAGAAATCTGATTTCTATAAGCAAGCTAGATGATGCAGGTGTAAAAACAATGTTCGATAAGGATACTTGCAAGATGGTTCAGGGAGCAATAGTATTGATGCGGGGAGTTCAGACTGGAACCCTGTAAAAGCTACAAGGTAGCACTGTTGTTGATGGGTGGAACAATTCTGTGGTTCTTGAATGTGGAGCAGAAAATCTAGTCGTCTCTGGAGAGAGGACCATGTTGTGCCATCAAAGGCTTGGACATATTGGAGAGAAGGGCCTTCGAATACTTCATGGTAAAGGTATGGTAGAAGGTATGAGTAATATCTCTCTGGATTTTGATTTCTGTGAAAATTTTGTATATGGGAAGCAAAATCGGGTGAGTTTTCCCTGTGGAAGTAAGAGGGTGAAATAGATATTAGAACTTGTGCACAGTGATGTGTTTGGACTTGTGAAGGTTTCATCACCAGGTAAGTCTATGTACTATGTATCATTTATAGATGACTTCTCAAGGAATACATGGACATATTTCCTTAAGAAGAAAACTAAAGTCTTTGACAGGTTTTAAGAATTTAAGGCTCTGGTGGAAAACCAGACAGAGAAAAAGGTAAATGTGCTGAGAACAAATAACAATGGAGAGTTTTGCAGTAAGGAATTTGAATAATTCTATAAGAAGTGTGGTATAGCATGGCAAAACACTACTCCATATACACCTCAGCAAAATGGAGTTGTAGAAAGAATGAATAAGACATTGATGGAAAGGGCAAGAACCATGCTCAGTGGTGCCAAGTTAGGATAGGAATTCTGGGCAGAGGCGGTGGATACTGCATGTTACCTGGTCAACAGGTCACCTTGATCAATGTTAGAGGATAAGACTCAACAAGAGGTATGGACTGGTAAGAAACTCTCTCTTTCACATCTGAGGGTATTTGGATGTGATGCACATGTACATGTTCCAAAGGAGAAATGAACCAAGTTGGATAGTAAATCTGAAAAGTTAATCTTTATTGGGTATAAGGATGGTTTAAAGGGTTCTATGCTTTGGAACCTAGTCACATGGAAGGTTGTGTACAGCCGAGATGTGGTGTCCAGAGAGGTGAAAGATGTTATTAAATATGAAGTCCAACGAAAGGAACCTAAGAAGATAGAGTTTGAGCTAAAGGAGGAAGAATCAAACTCTACAACAGAGGAGGAATCAAAAGATGAAGGGCCACAAACTCCAGCTATGAGAAGATCAGTTCGAGAAAGAAGGTAGCCTGAAAGGTATAGTCCATTCGCTTTCTGTTCAAATTTTTCTTTGTCTAGTACTAACAATGATCCTAAAACTGTGAAGTAATCAGTAGATTCAGAGCATGGAAAACTCTGGAAAGAGGTTATGGTTGATGAAATGGCATCTTTGCACAAGAATGAGGCTTGGGATCTGGTGGAGTTGCCAGCTGGAAGGAACCCCATTGGAAGCAAATGGGTGTTCAAAAAGAAGATAAATAAAGAAGTAAAAGTGGAGAAATACAAAGCTCAGTTGGTAGAAAAAGGTTATTTTGAGGTGCTGGGAATTGATTTTGGTTGTTGGGTATACGACCAAAGTCCCACATTGACTAGAAGTGGGGAGGATCATGGGTATATAAGGATGGACAAATATCTCCATTGGTATGAGGCCTTTTGGGGTAAAGTCCAAAAACAAATCCATGAGGGCTTAGGCCCAAAGTGGACAATATCATACCATTGTGGAGATATGTGGTGTCCAGAGAATCCTAACAAGTGGTATCAGAGCCATGCCCCGAAGTTATCCAAGTGGATGAATTCTCGGAATGTCGAACGAAGGTGGTGGGCCCCGGTAATATCACGATGGGATCCGTGGATGAGCTCAGTTAGACAGGCGGTGTGCTCCGGATTCTTCATGGATGTGTTCGGGTCCCAACACGGTGACGAGGAGTTGACCTGGGATAGAGCAAGCTCTCGAGGTAGGTGGTGCTTCCATGTAAGGCGTGTGCTTCCAACACATTGGAGCAGAGAATCCTGGTTGGTAGAGAGTGGACAGATGGATAATCGTTTGAGGGGAGGCTCGATGGTCCTTTGTTCGAGGGGAGGATTGTTGGGTATACGACCAAAGTCCCACATTGACTAGAAGTGGGGAGGATTATGGGTATATAAGGATGGGCAAATATCTCCATTGGTATCAGGCCTTTTGGGGTAAAGTCCAAAAACAAATCCATGAGGGCTTAGGCCCAAAGTGGGCAATATCATACCATTGTGGAGATATGTGGTGTCCAGAGTCCTAACATTGGTGATATTCTTTCTCCTGTTTCCAAGGTAACTTCTATTAGATTACTCTTATCTGTTTCTACTGCTTTTGATTTTGAGTTAGAATAGATGGATGTGAAGACATCATTTTTTCACAGGGATCTAAAAGAGGAAATCTACATGAAGTAACTTCAAGGCTTTGCAGCGAAGGGTAAGAAAGAACTGGTATGCAAGTTAAAGAAGTCTTTGTATGGGTTAAAACAATCACCAAGAATGTGGTAGCAAAAATTTGATACATTTATACGAGGAATAGGCTTCACTAGAGGAAAAGCAGATTACTGCGTGTATTTTAAATTAATTAGTGATTGTGTTATTTATCTGGTCTTGTATGTGGATGATATGTTGCTGGTTGGAAATGACAAAGAAATTATCTAGGATTTGAAGACCCAATTATCCTCCTAATTTGACATGAAAGATCTTGGTGCTGTAAACTATATTTTGGGCATGGAAATTAAAAGAGATTAGGCAAAGAGGAAGCTCTAGTTAAACTAGGGGAAGTATGTCGAGACAATACTGCAGAGGTTTAATATGCAGGATAGTAAACTGGTGAAGGTTCCTATTCCTGTAGGTGTGAAATTATCTGTTGAACAATGTCCCAAGACACAAGAAGAGGAAGAAGACATGTCACGTGTTCCATATGCAAGTGCAGTCGGTGCCATAATGTATGCAATGGTCTATACTAGACCAGACGTTGCACATGCAGTGGGAGTATTGAGCAAGTTTATGTCAAAACTAGGAAAGGAGCATTGGACAGCAGTGAAGCGGGTTTTCAGGTATTTGTGTGGCACTAGTGACTATGGTCTGTGCTACCAAGAAAGACTAGGATTGGATAGAGTTTTGGATATTTGTGAATTTTTTGATGTGGAATGGGCTAGAGATCTGGATTAGAGAAGATCTATAAGTGGGTATGTGTTTAACCTATTTGGAGGTGCAGTCAGTTGGATGAGTAAGAAACAATCTGTAGTGGCACTATCAACTACAAAGGTAGAATACATGGCAGCCACTCATGCAAGAAAGGATGAAGTTTGGTTGCAGAGATTGTGTTTAAGTTTGGGGTTAGTACAGGAAGCTATAAGGATAGACTATGACAACCAAAGTGCAATTTTCTTGGCAAAGAACCCTGCATATCATTTAAAGACAAAGCACATTGATGCTCAGTATCACTTTATGAGGGATATGATAGAAGACAAAAAGGTGTTGCTGGTAAAGGTGGACACTTTGAAGAATACTGTAGATGCATTGACAAAATCTGAGAGCTCTGAGAAGTTCTCTTGGTGTAAAGAGACAATGGGCATTTCAAGGCTGGGAAAATGACTAAGCTCTCTTGTAGCCCCCTGTGGAAAGAAAACAACAAGTGGGAGAATGTTGGGTTGTGTTATATTCTTTCCACGTAGTTAATAGGGGGTTTGAGGGGCGCCTGCAACACCACTTTATGGGGTCTGGGGCAACGCCCCAGAATATTTTGGTTTTGGACCCTATTTTAGGTTGGGTAGACCCATCTATGGTTTTGTGCATGATTTTTTCACATGTTTTTTGGATGCGATGGTTTTCGGTCCACGGTATTGGATGCTTTGACATGTATAAATATGTATTGTAACATTGAAAGAAACATAATGAAAAGTCAATATGGTAGTCCTAGTTTTGGGATCCAGGGGAAAACCTCTGTGTATATGTGTTTTATGTGTTATGATCTCGCATTGTTTATTTTTTGTGTTTTAGAATTTGTATGCAAGTAATTTTTGTATGGGGTTAAAACCTACACCCCAGAGACATGTTAGAAAGAACTAATAAATCCATGACAGGTACATAAAATATTCTCCAGGGGGGGAATAAGAATGTTATGTGGCCAGCAAGATAATGTATTGGTGGAATAATTCCTGGATGGTTGAGACTTGGAGCAAAAATTCCTCATGGGAACATAGGAGTGGTACCCACAAATGGAGGAGGTCCTGAGGGAGTGGGTCAAGAGGGTTTAGTTGGAAGAGCAACAATAGGATGTTGAGGGGATGGTTGTTGATCAGGTGTACCAAACTGCTTAAGGGCAACTCATGACTAGTGTAACATGCAAACTCTCATGGAAGTAGGTTTAGAAATGGGCAGGGGAGGATAAAGGAAGGAATTCAATAATGAGGAATCTTTATAGACTCTAGGTGAGACACTGGTGCAAGGACCTGACAACTGTTTATCAAACACCTATGAGATGATGAACTCGGGGGAGGTCACAGATGTCATATCATAGTAAGTCAACTGATCAATGGTAACGATCTTCCCTTCTTGGGGGAATCACATATTCTGGAACATCGCAAACACGACACCTGACTTGGCATACGTGTAACTACGACCTAAGAGGATGTTGTAATCCAAAGGGGCATCGATGACTTTGATATCGACATGTACAGTCTTTCCAGCAAGAGTCACTGGACAGTTGTGGTACATTACAAGGGGCTAAGAGGAGTGTCCATCCCCCACACGCGAAGTAATAGTGGAGGGGGACAACTCAGGTGACTTGAGTTATTTCCAAATAGTAGTGGACATCACACAGGTGGATGCACCCTTATCAGTAATGCATCTAGAGATGATGGAATTACACACTGCAATTGGTATCTTGAAAGCAAAAAATGAAGGTAATGCAGGGGGATCTGATGTATCAACCGGGGCGACAATTAAATAATCATCTTAAGGATCCACTACAACCAAGGCAGTTAGTACAACCTTCTTTTGGGAAGGGCATGACTGAAGGACTTCCATTGTTGACATGGTGGCAGGTGATTACACCAAGTGATCTACAATATTGTATGTATGGGTAGCTCTCTTAGAAGACACATTACGACATAATGGTCCCTTTGGGATCTTGGGAATGGCCTCAACTTTTGATTGAGGGGTTTGTAAAGGAAAATTTCATGTCATAAGAAGCTCAGCAGATCCTTTGGGTTTTGACTCAGAAGTTGATGAAGTAAAGGGCTTATCATGTTGACGCGACCGAGTTTGTAGTTTGATGTGGAAGGGGTTAACCTCATCAAAGTTCATCATCATGATCTGGTTGTCACCGGGAACAAAATGTTGGGGGAGGTTGGCTGCTTTACCTTGCTCGGGTTGAGTAGCAACAAATCCTTGCTGAGGGAAATTATTTGTGAGCATGACTGGTTGAGGTGGTGTAGGATTTTGATGCAACTATTGGCCTCGAGAAGCTACTTGAGCTTCCCACATTTGGCACATCTCGGGTAAGAGGGGACACTCATGTTTATAGTGGCCATGTACACCACAACATGCAAAAGGTTTGTTTGTATGAATAACCTTGTTCTACTATGGTTGGCCACCCTATTGCTGGCTGTTGGTGTGAGGTTGGTTCCCTTAGGGTTCACTAGGCTCATTACCTTGGTTACCATGGTTACCCTTGTTTCCCTTCCCCTTATTCTTCTTCTTCAAATTTTGGGGATTGGTGATATCACTTTGCTACACAAACACGTGGTCCTGTGGGGGCAGTGGCTGCTGGGGCTAAGGACATGTGGGATGTTGCGACATTAATGCCTGAGTGGCTGGAGTGTCAATATGTGCAAAAGAAGGAGAATGAGTTTGGTAGATGGGTTGAGGCACTCAGACATGTTACTAGCAAGAGGGGCATAAATTTTGGAGTAACTCATGCCCCCCTGCGGATAGCCATAACTCTGTCAAGAATGTGGTGAAGAGTGTGAAATGGATCCAATGATACTGTCAGTGGCATGAGATGCTCTTGGTGAATTAACACTTCTAGGATGAGGGAGGTCTGGAATAATGGTATAGACATAACCTAATTGATCATAAATCAAATCATATCTCAAAGTGACCTTAAGGGATTCTTCCTTTGTATGAGAAAATGGGATGCGACATCTTTCCCGATGGGGGATAAAAGGCTCTTAAGAAACCAATCTAGATAAATATGGTCTTCTAAAGGTGGGGCACGACATGTGCTCCTACTTTAGCACCACTCTTTAACTTGGTCAGAAAGGCGAGTGATGGAGGATTGACAAAAAGTGGTCAAAATCTCAGTACCAGTGTCATACCGGAGAGGTAACTGGAAATATGATAAGAATGCCTTAGCAAGCATCAAAGAAATGGAATGAGAAATGGAGGGCTAGTCTACATACCATTTTGTAGCATCTCCAATGAGCATGCATTGAAAGAGCTGAAGACGAATGGATGCATCTGTTATGGAGTTAGAAAAACACCACATGTCAAAGGATCAAACATGGTTGGTAGGATCCTCTCTATTAATACCCTCAAACTTTGGAATGTATGAAGGAAGCTTAGTCAGCATAGAGTGCCAACTAGCATCATGGTGTATGGGGTCGTTTATCAATTGGTTAGGATTTGGTAGACTTGACCTAGGCAAAAAAGGGAGCTTGGGCGCTATCAGAATGGTTCTTGAGACTGTTCAAAGTGATTTGACAATGATATATTACTAGAGCCAGCACCAGTTTGGGTTCCTGAACTTGCTGTGGGTCCATACATGATGATAATATGTGGTGAAGGAGGTTCAGAATGAGATGAGGAATTAGAAGGACCAAGAGAAGAGTTAGGATGGAGAGTCGAAGGGCTATGAACTCAAACTTGACCGGGAGGAGTAATACGCCAAAGCAGAAGCTGTAGGTGAAGGCCTAATAGTCTCCATGACTCATGCCGTGGTGGTGCAATGATGGAAGAACAAACGTAACATGGAAAAGGTGAAGGGAGATCAACAATATATCTTTTGTCTCTGATGCAGTGAGATAAATTTATTATGTTAAGTCTTGGCATGGTGGTGTAAACCAAGTGCCCTTCGCTTAAGGTGTGCTTGTGTGTGCAAGTGTATTAATTGATTAAGACCAGATTGTGTCTGTAAAAAATAAAAAAAGCTTGCTACAAATAAATTGAAATAAATAACAAAAAATATACAACAAAATAACTAACTAAACCCCACCAAAACTGGATTTGTAAACACTGTACTACTTGGTGGCTAAACCAATAGGAAATACACTAAAACACTCAATAGATCTAAATGTTAGTGTGACTGGGATGAAGTGACTCTAAGCTAATGGAAAGTGGTGCAGCAACAACAAAAAACGAGAGGGGAAGATCATTGCAAAAGGATAGGGAGAAGGGTGAAATACTTAGGGAATCTGATGGGACCCTAATGGAATGAGAAAACAAGTTTAAATGTGAAACTATGGATGGTATCATCCTATCTTATCAGATCTAAAACAAAAGGTTACAAATTTGTAAAATGTGGTTGAAAGTGCTATATAAACTCAGACATCTTACTGAGCTAAAATCCTCCTAGAAAGGTGGAAGTGTATTAGAGGCCCTAGGGGAGGCTAAATTCGACTTCAATGAGTAAAAGAGAATGGATCAAGGCCTAAGTGGGTTGATATAGAGGTTAGAAACCTAACATACAACTCTCAGCAAAACTCGGAAACAAATCTGGGAAAAACCATAAAACCTAGAAATCGCGGGTTCTAACCTGTTTTTTGATGAAATCTCATTTTTTCAGAAGAAAGCTACATTCTTGAGCCCATATTGTACCTTTTTGGCTGAAAATTTTGATTTATGCTTCGAGACATTCAGAATGAAAATTTCAAAAAAAATGTTTCACCTTTTCCATGACTGGTTCCTGTTACCTGCAGAAATGACCAAAGAGCTTGAAAAAGTCATAAATTTATCAGATCTAGGGTTAATACTGTAGGAAACATTAATAGAATTGAAAAAAGAAGAAACCTTAAACTGAAAACCAAAGGTCACTCATGTTTCTGAATCTCAAGTATAAAACCCAACGGAGTGGCCAATTTGTTATAGTGTTTTCTTCTCAATGATGTACTAAAAGAACCCACTTAATATTGTGGATGACAAAAAATCTCAACAATAGAAATGAGTGCTAAACATTGTAGATCTTCATCTATTGATAGAAACAAAACCTGCCAAAATTCTGATATACTGCAATCATATTTAAACAATGGAAGAAAGAGTAATAACCCCAAAACATCCAATGGAAACGAGATATGTAAAGAATAATTTAATAATAACACCTGTGAAGAGAACAGATAAATGTTAGCAATCCCCCTCTATGGGATGGGTTCTTGGCTATCCTCACACGCTTTCAGCTTCTATAGACTCTCTCTCCTCTATAATGTATAAACTGAGCAAAAATATGTTGTGCGACAATGAGAATAATAAAAAGTGAATAATCAATGGAAAACCCTCCTATTTATAACAAAATATTGGGTTATCCTTGAATAATGAGCAATAATAAAATATTATTGATCCCAATCTTGGAATTACCACTTGGAATATTTTATTATATTTCTCTGGAAGGGAAAAATTATTTAAAGTTTTTTTAGAAATAATAAATAAATAAATGATTTATTTATTTATTATCTCAATGAATTAGTTAAAGAATAATAAACAAATAATGATTTATTTAATTATTCCTAATGGATTTAGCTGTATTTAACAAAATTTTGTAATTAATTAATGACTAATTAGTTATTCTTAGAGAAAAATAAGATAAATAATGATTTATATGTTTATTTTTCATGGTTGGGTCGAATTTGACAAAGAATAATAATAAAATAGTGGTTAAATTAATTATTCCTAGAAGAAAGTCAAACAAATAATGATTTATTTAATTATTCGTCATGGGTTTAACTATAAATTACTTAACAACACTAGTTTATTAGGTAATTTTAATGATTTATTTAATTTTTCTTCATCGGTTTAACTATAAATTACTTAACAAAGGTGGTTTATTTGGTAATTTCTCAAAATAAAAGCAATTTTACTAGGGTAAAATTGTCTTTTCATGGTATACTTCAATCCATCTAGTAAATTACACTAGATGATCAATTTTTTGGTGATAACAAACTCACATTCAAATATTCAGATATGTGGTAGTCAAATATTCAAATATGTGGTTTCCTACTAATGGTTGTGTGGTGTGGTCATGGTTCCTCCTTGGACTAACAAAACCACATCAATAAATGTGCTTGATATACACCGATAGGCATATATTAATACATAATCTTATTACCCTCACAACATTATAAACTGCAAAATAAAATTTCATTAACATTTAAGGTTATTAATCATACTCACATCCAATAATTTTTTTCAAATCCTACATATTCAATAAAAAATAGAGGCAAAACACTAGCTATTAGAGAAATACAAGAAACCTAGATATAATATAATGTATAAAGAAGGAAAAATCTAGCTATGACATAAAGAGAAGGAAAATAAAAATCATAGATCCATCTCAATGATTAAATTACTCACTAAAATTTTCATAAATAATAATGAATTCAAGTTCAACCTAATTTGAGCTATAAACACCTTACAAAACTAAGAATATATGGTTTTAAAATTTAAATCATTTTTTTCTTTATGAAATAAAAATCCATGACCATAGAAATCCTTGGTCTAGTTTCCTTGGTCTTACCATGGTATCGATTCTTTCCCAGCCAATAAAACCAATCAATATACCCCGTAAAGCTACGCCTTCATCTGTTTTATATCAAATGATTTTGAGAGATAAAGAAGGAAAACATAGCACTTAACTACAGGCAAGAATGCATTCCTACGATCTTGATCTCTTTTCCTACATGCTCTTCCTTCCCATCAAAGTCTTGGAATCTATGTTATTAGAATGATTTAAAAAATAAAAGTCACTTTCATTTTAAGGAAAGATTTTATATAAAAAAACAAACAAGTTCCAAATAGCAAACTCCTCCCACTTGGTTGTCATCATCATTGCATGCAACTTCATAGCTATACCATTTCTTGACATCTCATTTGTGTTCTTTGCACACACCCACCCCTCATCTTAATAAACCAAATCTCACAGAGAAATGGATATAAATCCAGGATGGAAAACAAATGAAGAGAAATATAAAAGGTAAAACGTATTCAAACAAAATAAGTGCAACACAAACAACAAAGAGGCATGGCCACCCAAAATAGATGGAAAAAAAAAATTGCATATTTCATGTCTCCCTTAATTGACACTCTTATCACTTCTCGACAAATCTACACTCTTCCTCCTCTCCTTATGACTTTACCTTGTTGTCTATGAGAAAGAATGTAAAAATAGAAATACATAGAGAATGAACATGAAACTAGAATGGAGTGAACAACTCTTCTCATCATTCAGAAGATATTTAGATAAAATAGCATAGGATACTAGGAAACAAACAACAATAAATGACTAGAGAAAGTTCCAACTCAGCCCAAATAAACTCAACTAAAATAAAAACGCCTATGAAACCTAGAAAATAGTGAAATTAATTATCTCAAAACCCACTCCTAATCTCAATTGTTACAAGTATTTGGACATGCAATGGCCGATTTCTCTCTTTGAAATTAAAACACAATTTTTCACAATGGTTTTGTGAAAATATATGCAAGCCGATCTCTTGAACCATAAAAATAAGATAATATATCTCCATCATAGACAAGCTCATGGATGAAATGAAAATGTGTGGGAATGTTCTTGATATTTTTATTAAAGGCATGATTTTTTGATAAATAAATTGCAAAACTGTTATCACAATAAATAGGAGTTGGGACCTTTTAAACACTTGAAAGATCCTTCAATAGTTTTCTATGCCCCACTACTTGACAAGTTGTTAAATTCAAATCTACATAATCTACCTTTATAGAAGATATTGAAAAGATGGGTTTTTTCGTTGATTCCCATGAGATCAGATTGGTTCCAAAGTGAAAAACTACCTTGAGGTGCTTTTGGGATCATCTGAATTTCCCATAAGCATTGCATGTATAACCTGAAAGTTAGCAATTTTTTGAATGTGCGTAGAACAAGCCATTGTAAACTATTCTTGTAACATATCTTAAGATTGTTTTGGTGACCTTCCAATGAGAAATATTTGGTGATTTCATAAACTTGGAGACAAAACTATCTTCAAATAGGATATCAGGTTTAGTTGAAGTGAGACATTACAAACTACCAACTAGACTTTTATACCATGTGGAATCAATTGGTGGTGCTACATCTTGTTTGCTCAGCTTGGTGCCTAGTGAAACTGGAGTATCAGTTGGTTTGCAATTGGTCATTCTAAACTTTAAGAGGATGTGATTGGCATAGTTTTGTTTACAAACAAAAATTCCATTAGGATACCGCTCAATTGCAATGCTATAGAAGTATTTCATGAGCACTAAATTAGTCATATCAAACTATATTTGCATTGCTCCTTTGAATTCTTTTAATATTATATTGCCTGCATAAATACAATTATAAACATAAAGGAAAACAATGAGAATGTTACCTTCACGAGTTTTGGCATACTTAGTTTACTAATGGTCTCTTCTGCAAAAACCACTTTTGATGAGATAACTATCGATGCGAGTGTACCAATCTTGGAGAGCTTGTTTCAAGCCATACAAGGCTTTCTTCAACCTGTACGCCTTATGCTCCAATAATAATCCTCCATTGTTGTAATCTTGTATTGGCTAGATTGAATTATGATAGCGAGAGTGGATGGAAATCCATGAAAAATATCATAATAAGTATGTAAATGAACATTTTATTAAATTAATGGAATGTAAGTATTCAGAATGAGACACCTAGAAAATGATATGTTTTCTAAAGAAGCATAAAAAAATATCTCATTAAGAAAATGAGATTGGAGTATTATATCATGATCATTATTCTAGATGATATTCTAGATAAGCTTAATCAATGCGAGAGAAAAATCCATTAACTTTATTAGCTGGAGAAAGATGTTGAGCTTGGATAAATCATGAAAGAATCACGAGAGAGAAAGGCGGGAGTTTATGGAAAATCCTAGGCAAGTCGATAGAAGGTCCAGAAAAGTGAGACGCTGCTAAACGAAACTTTATCATGAAAGAAAGGTATTAAATTTCTATTAAAGGGATCAAATCATGGATTTGATTCTCTGGAAAGATTATCTCAGCTCAAGGGCAAACTTGAGGAGCTGAGTTCATGGTTGGGTATTGAAATCAGTGGTCTATTCCCAAGTGAATTTTTAACAATATATCTAGTGAGAATGTCTATAATGTATGTGTTTACGTTTGAATTAGTATATTATTGACGAATTATTTGAACCTCTAGTTAATACTAATTTATTCATTGTATTATATTACTCCTATGGGAATCTCGTAAAGAATTTATAAATTTTGATCGTTAACTTTAGTTTTGAGACCTGCAGAAGTTGGAAGTTACAGTAGATCAAGAAATGGATATGGTATTCAAATGAACTAAAAAATAAGTCGCATAGACGAAAGGAAGAGGAGGTCATGACTCTATTATAGAAATTTTTAGAGTATACATGTCGTGTATAAATATACAACATTCCATTCATATAGAAATAAAAATATCAACAATTTGGTCTGAGTATTTAATGGGCCTCCAAATTAGACATAAATTAAGACCCATGCCTCTGAATTAAAACATAAATTAAGGCCTATGGCAATTATTCAGCACATGAAACCTCTCTTTTTGCATTAGATAATTTATTTTTAACTTTAATGTATTCATTATGAAGGTTTATGAATAATTGGAAATTTGTGCCTAATATTATTTATTTTTGTGGAATATTATGAGAATATTGGGCAGATTATGAAGATGTGGAGCAGGAGATAATTTAGGGACTTGTTCCCTACTACAAGAGGAACCATAATAACTAATAAATTAGCAAGATATCACGGAATTATGGCACGAATTGTGGAACTCCAATGATTGAGAAAATCTAGGAATGTGTTCCACCAATCAAGGGACCAGATCCACTAATCAAGAGATTTTGGTGGGGAAATATTCCTCCATTCAGGGCGAATGATTCCTAATCATTTTATATAATTATCAAGTGGAGCCTCATAGCCCTTTTACATCATTTTCGTTCCTTCTTTTCATTGTTTAGTCACATGCATCTCTAGTTTTTATTTCTTTCTATTTCTACATTTAGTATTAATGATTTCTTGTCATAGGATTTGGTTAAATGGTTGATGTAAGTTATTTTGCAGCATCAAAAGAATTATTTCATCTTTGGTAAATATTTGGAATTTCATAGTAATCATTGAGTTGATTGGATTAGTCTTCTTATTCCCAAATATAGATTGATGGACCTCCTTTTTAGCAAAGAACAATAAATTTATGCTATCTTTTAGAGCATGCTAACAAGCTTCAATAGAGTTGGTTCCACTTCTATTAAATCACAAAAAAATTCTAGTTCATAACAAAAATTACCCCATTGGATTTTCACTTGATTTGGTTAGGACTTTTTTATATTTACTAGCTCACTAGTTCTCGAATTTCTAGATTTTCGACTAGTAATGTTTTTTTTTTTTTGCATGGGTTAACAGAGGTCTTTTTGAGTGATTCCTCTTGTAGTATGTACCTAAGACATCCTAGTTAATAACAAAATTTTTCCCATCCAATTTGGATTTGATTTTTTCGTCACTAAACCCTCACCAATTTCATCACTTCAGAAGAAAACTTCTCCAACCTTTTTGAGAGAATCTATCCATCTCCCAACTTTGGTTTTAAGTACTTAGGTGCTCCTAGGAATTCCCTTGCCTCATTCCATCCACCAACGACCTTGACTAGTCTTTCCAACACCTACAACATTCATCCTTTTGCCATCAGCTGTATCCTGTAGGTTTTCAAGGGATCTTGTAGGTTTTTGGTACATCCTATAGGTTTTCGTGTAGCGGCCTGTTTTGAGGCTGAATTGAGGGCAAACCTCTAGGAAGCCACACAAGGTCACCTAAGTGTCTCCCAAGCCTTCCAACCATCCACCATCATCTCCAAGCCACTTTTCACATCACCAAAAGAGATTATCTTTCACACTCTCACATGAAAAAAGACAAAATGAAAAACAAATTTATTTTATTCATTTACATGCACAACAGTAGAAGGTTTGATGTTGAATTTGCATGCTTAGGACAATAGGATTGCATACATGTTAACTTAGCATTCTTTTGAAGCAATGCCTCTTAGCAGTTAGTTAGAAAATGGTGTGTTTTAGCATGATTTCAGTCTCTTTCCTTGTACTTGCTTTCTTGCAATAGGTTAAGGTTCCATTTCAAACATTTCATTTTCTGGAATTAGTTTAGGATTTGACTTTAGTACATGCACTCTGTTACATCATGACAGCAAAGGAAGGACAAATTATATGTTGCACATATATTGCCGATACCTCTTAATTTTGTATGAACCCTGAGTTGATAATTAAAGCGGGTATCCTTGGGAGTTGCAACAATCTTGTTGCAATACTGAGGCTCATCATTTTTTGGCATTGTTGTTGGAGAGGTGTAAAAGTATGCATTATTTTCTTCCCTAGTTGATTCATTTCTTTTTATTTTTTCAAAAACAAAAATTAACTACATATTTAATTTCAAAAATAGAAAAGCGCATTGCATTAGTGTTTTCATTCAATCATAAAAACAAAAACAAAAAAAAATCTCCAACACCAACCCACCCCCCCATTCGATCATGTGGTGTAGTAAGAGCCACATCACCATTCACTTTTACAGGTAGAAGAAGATGATGACAAAGAATGTAGAATAAATGGATGGAGATGATGACAATGAAGAAGATCCTCTCAAATTTCCCATTCAAGATATTGATGGTAGTGTTCACATGAAGAACATCCCTCCATATTTTCTTCAAAAAATTCATGGTCTAAGGTTAGATGATCTGAAAACCTTTCTCTTTGAATTTGAAATTGTTTGTAGATCTCATGGTTACTTATTAAAAACTCAAAAACTAAGATTGTTTCTGGAAACTTTGAAGGATAGATCTCTTAAATGGTTCATTATTTTAGGGACTAATTCAATAAGATTATGGAATGACATGCAAATGATATTTATAGAAAAATATAAACATCATGATCTTATAGAAGAAATCCTTATAATGAATCAAAGAGAACATGAGAGCCTTGAGGATCTAATAGAGAGGTTCATGTACAATGTTAAGAGGGGAAAACTACATCATTTAGGATCTGACACACTAAAAACGTCTTACTTAGAGAAATTAGGGATGAATGGATTGATCTCCTTAATATCATGAGTAGAGGTGATGTATATAGATTATCATTTGAGGAAATTTGTGAAACATGCAAAAAAATATCAAGAGTAAAAGCAAGAGTAGGTAAATCAGCATGAAGATTGGTAAGTCAAGCTAAACTTGGAAATTTGTTTGATGATTTTAAAATGGAAATTCTTAGCAATCTAACAAAACAAGTAGAAATATTAAGAATGCAAGACGAGGGAAAAGAAAATGATGATATCTATGTTGCAGAATTACATGATGTTAAACATTTTCCATCACTACCAAGGATGAAGGAAGTTTATCAAGAGGATAATGGGGAAAGACAATCACCAATGCAACTATGTTATGTAGCTCCAAGAGGACCATGGTAGCCTATTCAGCTTGATATGATGCAAGAGCCTAATTCAAAATTTTGGGATTATGGATATCCACCTCAAATTAATTACAACACAACCTTTCCTTGGAAACATTGGTCTTCTCAACCCCAAAACCAATCTTGGCAATAATGTTGGCAAGGAACTTATGGGAGCCATCCATAATAGCCTAGGTATTTTCCTTAAAAACCTCTATACCATTCTCCATGTTATCCTTAACATTCACCTCCACCACAACTACAAAACCGAACACATCCATCTCAAACATCCACCCCCACTCAACTACATATACCACCATTTCCAAACCCAGACATTTAAGTAGCTTAGCCCACTTACAATGCTAAGGTACAATACTTCCAAACATCTCCTTTTGAGATCAATGGTATTCACCATAACTTAGGAAGAGTATTGCGAAAAATAGATTATCTTAATATCATTGAAGGACGACATCCAGAAGAAGAATATTCAAATGAGAAGACCATGGAACCATGGGTTGCACTTGATGAAGAGCATACATCAAAATCAGAGGTCGATAGAGCTCCCTCATGAATACCATCAAATCCTCCACGTATTCAAGAGAAAAATCAACAAAAAGAGGAAGATTTGAAGGCCATGGTAGAAGAAGGCATGAAAAATGGTCCAAATCAGCAAAGGGACCAAGAGCATCACAACTATATTGAAATATGGTTCGAGACAGTCACTAAGTTGCAGTATCACTCTCTTCCTCAACTATGCTTGATCCTTTCAAAGTCAAATCATTTGGTCTTTGAAATCCAGGTACATTTCAAAGCATACATTTCAAGCCTCCACATCGTTTTGTCTTTCATCTTGATGTGGACATGGCTCCATTGGAAGTATTATTGTACTTGAAAGTGATTTTTCTTTTGAAGTTTCATAGGGTAGAAAAAAAAATGATGAAAAAAGGAGAAAAAAAAAGCAGGTGAAAACATCCTTGGAGGCATGTGAGATTGTCTCATTGGTTTAAAACCTCCATGAGGCAGTCAATGGGTTGAGAAAAAATAAAAAATAAAAAAATGAAATATATCCTAGGTGAAAACCTCGTTTGAGGCACCTAGGCAGACCTACTAGTTGAAAACCTCCTTGAGGTGGCTAGTAGGCCTAGAAGAAAAAAATGAAAAAGGTAAAAAAATCTTTGCTTCATGTATCTCTCTAATGAATGCATTTATTCTCCAACATCTGAAAGCAACAAGAACAAGTTGGTACCAAAAGGAAAATTGGTCAAGCCTACTCAAAAGAAGTTAAATTCTCACTTTCTCCTCCTTTTCTCAAATGCTCCAATAAGTCCAATCCATGCCAATCTATCACCCTCATACATTTCGACCATCCACCAATCATTCTCAAGCTTCTACCATTCAATTTGCTTGCTATCGTAAAAAACTACATGTGACATAGGTAAGTTCCCTCCGCGGACAGAGGCAACCCCTCTAGGCCTAGAGTGGGTTTAGTCACTACATAGACAATATCAAAGCAAACTTCCTTAGAAATTTGGTGTTATGAAAACCTACCTTCAATCCGATGTTTGATAAATTCCTCATCATGTTGCTCCAGTTCTTTATTCTTCTAGTCACTCATACCTGAAAATAACATGTAGAGAAACGCCACAAACAAAAATAGAAAACAACCAAATGAACTACTTGAAGAGTTAAGGAACCTCAAGCTATCGACATATAATTTAATGCATCATATAGGAAACAAGTTGTTGATTTGTATTAATATAGATAAAAATAAACTTACAATCAGGCCTTGACATCATAAACCTCCTTGAAGGGTCATGTCAGTATGTCTCTGTAAGAATTTACTTGTGAACCGTCTCACAAGGGAATATATGACTCTCTCTTCTATCCAAAAGGGTTGATACTAGAAAGCTCTCAAGCCAAATCTACTCAAGCATCTCTCAAATCACAACACAAATGAGGCTACTTCCACACTCCAATAACACTCTCTACCACTACTCCTCCCTTAGAAACTTGAAACTATCAAAATACATCTAGTTATCATTCCATTACATCCAAGCTAGCTGATGTTATTCATGAACGAAATATTTATAAGAGGGAGAGGTCCCCATAAGAGAAGGAAAGAAGAGCTTATCTCTTATGGAGGTTGCACAGAAGGTGGAACAACTATCCCAGAGGAGAAAGGTGAGTTTAACTGACCCAACAACTAGCCCTAGGACTACCCATCAAGCAATTTGATTTAGAAGTTTTGACGAGTTGTTGACAAACATGCCAAATCTAGCTCGTCACGGGTGCAACACAGGGACAGAGCGAAGACTTTTCTAGGGCTAGTTTTAACCCGCGAATCTTTGTGAGGATAACTTCTAACTCACATCGACCCAAAAACTTAGGTAAAAAGGGTATTCTTCAAGGATAATGAGATGAGACACTCTTCCTTAGATTGCAAGGAAGGTAATGACACATAATTGGCAACATGACACATCATAGATGTTGGTAACATGGATTGGCACGGGATCAAGGAATGAAAAGTCGGTGACAAATTACTGTGCAATAGATGCTCCCTAAAGCATGAAGGCCGAAAGAGTGGGAGGGATGAAATGCTTTACGAATACATAACTGAAACATAACATCCTCGTGGAGAACCTAAATATGGAAGTACAATTGATATCTCTAATACATGAGTACATAGTGAAAGGAAATACATATGCATAAGGCATGGGCACAGCCATCCAGAAGATAAACATAAATGGTTCGTGGTATGGATGCAACCATCCAACCAGAAAGACCATAAAAATGACTCAGGTACTATTGCAACCATCAAATCAAAAGATTCATGTATAAACCAATCCATGCAACCTGGACTTGTGTAATCTAAGCCCAGGGTCTTGAATCCCAGCCTGACTATTGTACAATTTCCAATATGTGAATAGGTGTGTTGAAGTTGAGCACACTAGAAAATCACTTGATTACCGCCCAATGATGTGAATTGTTAACAAGCATGAGATAGACCACTAGTAATGTCAATGTTTCTCAAGGTACTACTAATACAATCCACAATGTGTGAAAAAATGATCTCGAGTCGAACATTTGTGAAATCACCCAATTGAAGACGAATGATGCAAGCTTGTCATCAAGCATGAAGAAATTTTCATTTAGGCATGCAAGATCCAAGGTACTAGGAAGGAGTCTCTAGGTCAACTTCCTAGATAATGAGTTGAAGTCGACAGGAAGTGGCTGGTCGAAGGAGGGCCATAATGTTTCCCACATCATCGACGTGAGACGAAGGGACAAGATGATTTTGGATGAGATAGAGAATCTGTGGGAGGTGTTTAAGGCTACAAACTGGAAAAGGATTAAGCTCTTGGACATATCGGCGACACGACTCCAGAATTTGGCAGAATTTTGGTACCAAGGGATCAAAGGTCATGACGATGTAGCAGGGATTATATGGAGTGTAGAAAAAGTGAATAACCGAAAACTGAGAAGGCAATGATAAAATGAGGATATCCCAACCAGACACAAAGCAGAAAGAGTGTCGATGTCCAAGAGTGACAAGCTGTCGTAATGATTAATATGATCAACAGAATGTTTCCAAATTTCCTCCCTCCATTTATGGCGAGTACCCCAATTATTTTTGAAACACAATCTTAAAGAGGATAGCATATGCTTGTAATGTAAGTTAATCCTTAAGACGAATCTGACCTAGTGAGTTTTAACAAGCCCTAGAAAGGAGAAGCTCGATCTCATCATGGTGACAATTCCAATGTTGTCAGGGTTTAACAAGTCTGACATAGGTGAAACTTGGAGTCGTTTTCATGTTTGGAGAGTTTGAAAAGGACACAGAAAACAAAACTCCAAAGGTCCCTTTTCGTAACTTTGTCCCTCGAACCCGAAAAGGTAGAAAATAATATCCAAGGGAACCTATTGACCATGAAAGATCAACATATACCTTTTCGTAAATAATCTATCTCAACCTGAAAAAGGGGTAAACGTATACTGTGTAGACGACGCTTCGCAGCCTTTAACGAGTTTAAGGAGACAAAAGGTCAACGATCTTTTCATGTTTCGAGAGTCAAAAAAGAGCTTAAAGATGACTCCAAGAGGGACTTTTTCATGTTTTTACTGAGTCCGAAAAGTTATAAAATACAACTCGCAGAGTAGTCACCAATGTTCGTGAAACCTGTTGCTGCACAAAAACAACCATAAGATCCATCTTTGATATAAAAATATGCGAAATAGTCAAAAACCCTAATTAACAAACCCTAATTTGACAAAAGAGGCTTATAAAAGAGTCATTTGGTAAAAACAAATTACTTTTCACCATTTTACCTCATAGCAAAAATTTTACCCTCGTTCATTTGAAATTTCAACGGCTGACGGGAGAAAGATCAACAACCTGTCGGCAAATTCATCCGGTCCAGGTAAGGTCCAATCATTTTCCTCCACTTTTCCATAAATAATTTTTCATTTTTGATGGTTTGAGCCACCCCTAAGGAATATTTTACGAACAACATATGCACTGCAGTCGTCGTGAGTCACCAGCTCGGCACCGCAATGACCCGAAATCTTCCACAGGGAGAAATGAGGTCTTCATGACTATACACAAAAAAGTCATGAAGATCTTGGTTTTTCTCAACAGGTGATTTCGGGTCGGTGCACCTTTTTGCAAAATAAGCACGCCAAGTGGCGATTCTTTACAATTCTCAAAATTAAAGCTATTTCTTTTGATTTGAAATGCAAATAAAGTATTTATAATCCTTGTTGTGTATGTGTGGGAAGAAAAAATGGTGATTGAATGAAAAAAACAAGAGCATACCTACCATGATGAACTAGCCATGGTAGGCCAAGATTGTTTGGACGTGCTCTGGAACTATGGTCTGCTAAAATTCTTTATGGTACCCAGTCTGAAGGCACAACTAGATTTACTCTAGTATCTGATTGGAGCATGGAATCCGAATGAGGCTAAGTTCGTTATTCGAGGGCAAGAGTTGGACATTGAGGTAGCAGATATCTATTTCTTGATAGGTTTGTCTCGAATAAGGGAAAGGCCCCACATGACCGGGACACGGATCACGGGAGAAACTATGGACCTAATGATGGGAAGGATGTGTCCAAAGGCAGAGAAGTCAGACAAGGGCGGAAAGCTCAAGATTTATACTGTCAGAGACTTCTCTCTCTGTGTCATTCTCTCGACCATTACTAGTTTGACTAGCTCACAGGACCCTCACGAGGCCACCAAAACCCAACTCCGCCTGGCCGCCGACTGCATGGATCCCACTATCTTCAGCTAGGCCGAGGCCATGGCTGATAACATGAAATGAAAATTAACAAAGTGCCGCTGAGGGGATGTAAAATAGTTTGGGTATGGGTCCATCCTAGTATCATCTATCCTTGAGTGCCTTCCTATCTTTCAGAGATAGGAAGCAGTTGTACCATGGTCAACTCCATGGGGGTCATTGATGACTCGATGGGCGATGTTGATGCCCAAAGGAGGCGGGGGTCAACATATGTCCTGGAGACCCAAATTCTTCCAGTGGTTTGACCGCCAGCTTGTCGTTGTCGAGGACTGGGCATAGGTTGGAATAGATTTCAGAGGTGATCTCGAGTTAGTACTTCCCCCCTGGGGAAACCTGGGACCACAGAGGTAACAAATGTTGATTTTAATGATTTTGTAATTTTTTTATCATTTTTTTATATATATTATGATCATTATGATTCAATCTGGAAGATGTTGGGCTGGAAAGGCCTGCAGGCTTATCCCTGATTGCTTGGAGAGGCGAGCGGGAGTTTGAGATTCCTCCTCTTGGTGGAGATGTAGAGGATGAGATTGCTTGAGACCTGGAGGGATTGATGGATGGAATCCCTGAATATGCGAGATTCGAGGATATCCCTCAACAGTATCAATGAAACACAACAGGGGTGTCATGCAGGATTCACCATCTTCTTAGATGTGTGGTCCGAGCAGTCGTGTGCTACAAAGAGCACCATGCAGATTGGGCTCCTAGGTTTAATTTCTCCCACTTTTGAAAGACATGATGTCTTGTGATGTAACTGAGCACATATTTTTTGAGCACTGTGATGTGAAACACTGATATACATATACCTATGTTTTTTTGTTTCACTATATGACTTGTTATGCCTTTAATGGTTTACTTTCATAAATGCCACAAATGTCTATCTAATACATGATTTTCCAATGCATCAATTAATGTATTTAGTCTTCTAGGAATGCATCGATATGTAATATCATCAAAATTCCTTCCCAGTAAATGAACAGGTAAATACAACCTTAAAATTAGAGGATTTCTATCAGAATAATTCCCGTTGATTTGAAGAACAAGAAGGTGGAAGTCTAGATTCACAAGCAATGTGTGAATATTGAGTACAATAGCCTCAGCCAGTAATTTGATGACGATTCTATATTCAACGACATTGTTTGTGGTACACCCTAGACAAACACCTTGAAGATCCAACAACTCACCGTGAGGATCGTAGATAACCCATGTTGCGGAGGAAAGATGCCGAGTATTGTGACATGCACCATCAGTGAAACCGACATAAGGTGCAACAGACATCTGCATAAGAAGAAAAAAGGACACAATAAGCGATCAATGCTTACACACCAAGCCAAACATGTACAAAACGAAAAACACACTTATGTATGCAGCAGTGCATGACAAACTCATGCATAGTATTTCTTAAGATAAAGCCCATTCCGGGGCTTATCTAAAGGGTTACTGATCTAGATTTAAATAGGAACACAACAAATTACAGAGATAACCATAAACACGAAGATGCAGCAAAAATAATACTTCATTTAATTAACTTAAAATACTAAAATATGCTTACAATCATAATTGGAAATAAACCATCTAGGGTGATGGTAGCTTATCTCTGAGAAGAGATGTGGCGGCTACATGCCCCGGAACTGTGTTACAATGAGGCTCAAAGGCCTGTTTATTGTTGAGAAACAATGAGAAACAATGGAAGCCCATTAACATCCCAAAATCTAACCCTAGAAGATGAAATACCAAATTGTGGGCCTCGTTTTGGGTAAGTTGGTACATTAGCTTCCTAGGGTTGTAACTTTGGCCCCTAATTTTTGTTTGATGTGTACAATAGCTTGTTAGAAAGATCTATCTGAGAACTATAACTCTTGAAAGAGAAACATTGGTCCATGGACCGATGTTTCTCCCATCTTTCCCAAAGAAATTCATTTAGGGCCTCAAAACAGCTTCCAAAGTTCACGACCTAAAAAACTACTAAAAATAGTAGATTGTGCTACAATTACAGAGACTGAAAAAATGAAAGAGAGAGTTGTCAGGGTCTAAATGGAATAGGTGGGTGGCCACCAACTTCCACCTGGATCATTCCTCCCCTATTTGGAGGCAATGGTCTCCATTGCGTTGAGTTCCTCCATCTTCTAAGCTTGGCCCCTGGTGAGTTGTTCTACATTCTCTGATGTGTCCAGTAATGGTGGGAAGCATGGTTGAGAGTGTTCCTCATTGAACACTCGTTGTAATTCAAGTAATGGAGGAATGTTTTGCTCCAAATAATTGTTTCCCATAGCCTTGGTAATGTTGTAAGGACCATGTCATAGCGGTCTGAGCCTCTGATAGGCTCTTGTAAGGCGTCCTTTTTGCAAATGCAACCTAACTTTGTTTCCCACCTGAAACTTGAGTGGTACCCCTATGGGTGAGGAGAAGTTGTTCCTATGTTCTTTCATGACCATATCTGTTTGTTGTTACTACTGCATGTAGGAACCTTTGTGGGGGTCACGGATGTGGCTATGATCTTCCCTTTACTTTGGGAGCGAACGAGACATAAAATGAATTTCCTACTCTGCGAAACGATCTTGTCGCATTTCTTAATTGAGACCAAAGAGGTCGCAGTAGGTGGGGATACCTCTGGTATCCTGTACAATGAATTACCCAAAGTAATAATAACAGCATGAGGCCTTGACTCATACATAGCATGTCACCTCAACAATTATGGCTAGCCTAATAATACATCACAAACATCCAAAGGTGTAACATCACACAATACCTTGTCTGTGAAGAGTTTGATGTTGTAGGGCAGGCAGAACTACTGGTGAACATGGAGATCTCGTCCTTGGTGAAGCCACTCGATACTGTACAGCTATGGGTGTGTTGTAGTTGGTAGGCCATGTCGAACGGATAAATAGTTCTTGTAGACAAGACCGATCTCCCTAGTATCTACAGATATATAGCGACATGCAAGACAAGAAAATTCTATCTTTCTCTAAATATGGGAATTTATAAAATAAAATCCAAGAGATGTTTTAGACCCTACCTCAAGTCCAACGCTAGTTTGTGGCAGCCACGCTTCGACCGTCCAAATGAGCTTCCTTTTAAAGAACCTGCAAACACAAATAACACCTGCATAACCAATATAATAAATCATATTTATCATGATGATCAATGAATTCATGAAATAAACCATAGAAGACAACTTATTGAGAAAAATGAACTTGATTGTATTAACTTTAAACAAAGAAGAACTTTACAACCTTGGGGCCTTGATGTTGTACAAGCTCTTCCTAGGGTCCAGCAAGAATCTCCTCTACTTTGACAAGCTTCACACTCTTCCCAATGAGATCAAAAGGTATGTAATCTCTCCTCTCAAGCTCAATTAGGAAGTCTAGATTCCAATAGATTTACCCTCAAAAATATTCAGCTTTCAACCTCCTTAGTAACCAGCCCAATGACTCATTTTATAATGCAAAGGAAAAAAGCTACCAAGTCCACCTTCAAAGACTTAGAGTCCTCCTTCAAAGGGATAAGCTCCTCACATCAAGGGGTTAGCTCCTTTAGTTATGAGATGCATGAACCTCAAAGGAGCAAACTAACCACCTTAAGATTCCCTCTAGAAGCTTCCTGAAATAACCCAAAGTGAGTTTTTAAGAATGTACTTGCACCTTTTTTTCTTTTACAGGGGTCCGCAGGGGACATGACCAGGGGGTGCGAGACCATAGGTAATGCTAAGAGAAACTGCGGAACCAGAGTTTTAGAGATTTTCAAGGACTTTCTCTCATTTTTCAAGGCTTGAAATGAAGAGTTGAGGTTTAAGACTTGCATAGGAGGAAAGTATGAGTGGTGATAGACTCACACTGATTGTAGAATGTCATGGTGACAATATTTTGTGCAACAGGCCCAATCGCTTCATGACCTCTATTGAAATGAGGTTCTTATGGCTCCCACTATCAACAATGAATTTTAGCGGCAAACTGTTCACCCACATTTCTGAGCGGAAAAGACGCTTCACCTCCTCTGCATCTTCGAGCTCATTCTTCTGGGTCATGGTTGTGGCAACAGTGACACTGGGATCTGCCTCATTGATATGCTTCCCTTTGCCATTCCCCTTTTCGGGTTCTGACTTACGGTTGAATCATGCATCTGATTCTGAAGCCTTCAACTCGGCCACCAATGACTGCCCGGTTTGACACTCACTTGTGTTGTGAGTGGGGCTCTTATGGAACTCACACCACTTTCCTGTGTCCTTCTTCGACTTTTTTGTGTTGTTCTTTTATTGTGGCTTCGACAAGTTATCTTGGATCACCCTGCCTTGGATTTGTCCTTTGGCCTTCGAATTCGCAAATCCAAAGTCTCGCTTCTTCTGTTTGAACTTTTTCTTGATTTTGACAGCGTATCAGTATGTCCTACTGAGCAAGGAGATGTTTAGGAACTCCATCTCTTCGTGGATGTATCTACATAGGTAGCCATAGTATTTGGGTACCAAATGCAGCTTAGAATCTTTGATACCCAACTATGTGTGAAGAGTATGAAAAATTTTGGTGAACTCCGGCAGATCTTGGTCTCGTCCCTGTCACAGCGTGGTCCACTTTATGTACTTGTCCTCATAGCTTTTGGCAGGGTATTACTGCTCCTTAATGGCATTTTAGAAGGAATTCCAAGTGGGTGTGGCTAAGAATAATGACTTTGTACTTTCATCCTTCTGCTCGCAGTAGGTTTCCCACCAGTTCTTAATGTGGGGGGCTACTTTGAGAAGAGCAAAAATAATATTTTCTAAACTTGAAAATTCATGAAGAGAAAAATACCCTTCTAGCATATTTAACCATTTATCTACAACATCTATGTCTATCTAACCCTCGAAGATGGGGATTTCAAAATTAACTTTTACCTTAAAGGGTATGGCATTTCCAGAGTAGCTGTTGGAAGCCAATGCATCGCCTCTAGGTAGTCGTTGAAGGATCTATGAAAAGTTTTCCATCATCATGTTGCTCAATGGCTTCTTCAAGTAAGCTTTTGATATGATCTCCTACCCCCTCATCTTTCTTTTCATCCGTGATGGGAGGCCATCGGGATTTGCGAGGTTCGTCTTGCAAAGGTTTGACCAGTTCAAGACCTAACTCCTTATATCCTGACCTCGTTGCGAACATGCAAAGAAAAACAGAGCAAAAGTAGATGGATCTGATACCACTGATTTGGATTTAAACAGGAACACAAGAAATTACAAAGAAAACCATAAACACATAGATGCAGCGGAAATAATATTTCATTTCATTAATGTAAAATACTGAAATATGCTTACAAATAGAACTGGAAATAAACCAGCTAGGGCGATGGTAGCTTATCTCTGAGAAGAGATGTGGCGGCTACATGCCTCTGAATTGTGTTACAATGAGGCTCGAAGGCCTGTTTATTGTTGAGAAACAATGGAAAACCCTTAACATCCAAAAACCTAACCCTAGAAGATGAAACATCAAATTGTGGGCCCCGTTTTGGGTAAGTTGGTACATCAACTTCCCAGGGTCATAACTTTGGCACCCAGTCTATGTTTGACACGTACAATATCTTATTAGAAAGATCCATCTGAGAACTATAACTGTGGGAAGTGAAAAATCAGTCCATGGACCCATGCTACTCCCAGATTTCACAAAAAACTTTGTTTAGGGACTCAAAATGGCTCCGGAAGTTCATGACCTGAAAAACTGCTAAAAGTAGTAAATTATGCTACAATTACGAAAACTGAAAAACTGAAAGAGACAGTTTTAGGGGTCCAAATGTGATAGGTGGGTGGCCACCAAAATCCACCTAGATCAGTTGCCTTCATAAAAAATTAGTTCATAAGCCCCTTTTTGCAACACACATTTGACGATATAGGGCCCATGCCACATGGGTTCGAATTTGCCTGCCCCCAGCTTGTCATTAGCTTTATCATACAACAGGACTAAATCTCCTTCCATGAAGGAATGTGGGTTGAATTTCTGAACAAAGTAAGTTTTGACTCTCTTCTTTTGTGCTTCAATGACTAAAGAAGAAAGTCGATGAGTCTCGTCAAGTTGTTCTAGATAAAGAAGGTGTTCTTCCACCATAGCAGTATTCGAGAGAAATTTGAAAGCTAATTTGAGAGAAGGGATTTCGCATTCAATGGGGAGGGTAGCTTCCAAACTATAAACAAGTTGAAATGGTGTGAATCTGGTCACATCCCTCCTATAAGTCCTCATCCTTGTTTCCTCAATATTGGATATCATTTTTCTCCTAAATTTCTGGCCCTTCTCCAAAATTATCGAAAAAATATGTAATAAACACTAATTAGACCACATGGCAAAGTGACCATCCCCATCCACTCTATTGACATAAATATATTCAAAAAAATAGACAAAAGTATTGAGAATGTTAGATTAAATGAAAATAATGGGCATAATGAGCCCATATAGTTACCCATTTCTGGGGCTCATCATCACCCCTTTGTTGAATGGGTTGCTCATCCTCTGAGCAACTAATCCAGTTCTTCATCTTTAATAGCTTTAACAACTTCCCTGACATCCCAAGCCTCTGATGTGATGTCTTCTTCTATGTCATAAGAACCTACTTTCTTGTCCACTTCCTACCATTGTTTTTGTTCTTCCTCCTCCTTAACCCCTTCCAACAGTCCTAACAGTAGTGGAGGATTGAACTTAAGACTAATCCAGTTGGCTTTCAAGTTTTGCATTCATTGTTTATATAGAGGCACTCTCATCATAACTTCTCTCATTCTGGTTGAGATGTGATACTCCCTGATCTTTAGGCTATGCAACAATGCATTCCACCTCCTCATGCATGAATGAAGGTAGTCATCGCCAAACAATCTCTCCATATCTTCAAAATAAGCAATGGCTTGTGCTTACCTATCAACGTAATCAAGGAGAACTTGGGGGTTGGCTGCAAGGTGTTCATGGGCATAGATGAGAGCCAATCGCTCTATTGGTTCTGCCCTTATCATTAGGGGCTCACTTAGCTCTTTTGCGATTATCTTTTGAATTTCCCCTACTCTCTTTTCCTCATGGCTCATTCAGGAAGCCATAGCCATGAGTTGTAGGTCTCCCAATGGAAAATTTGGATCCAATAAGTTCATGTTTGGAAGTGCCATATTGTGTAGGTAAAACTCTACTAATTTGGCTTTATCCTCGGCTGAACTATTATCACATAAATGCATAAACTGACCATAATCTTGAAATGGGATGGTGCCCCCCTGGGCGAGTTTTTTAATCTGGAATTGGAGCCACTAGTCTTTGAGATATAGTGCATAGGATCTAGCTGGTTGTCTATGCTGCATGGCCTCCATTGCCCAGCTGGCCATGTAGGCCATCTGGGCTTCCTTTTCCTGCAACTATTTTTTCAAAATTAGCACTTCAGTTGCTGCCTAAGGCTCTCTTTCTTGTTGTTGTTTCATCAACGTTTCAACATCCATCTGTGATTCTTCTTGTTGTTGTTGTTTTTGTGCTACTTCGCTATCTTCTAGGGGTCCTTCATGCTGTTACTACCCTTCCAAGGTTGGCAGCTTGTTTCCCATTTGAGGTTCCCGTTCCTGTATTTTCTTTTTCAATAGTTCATTTTCTTCCTGTAGTTGGGCTCTTCTAATGCTCTTTGTGTGCCTTACCATGCCCAACTCCCTGCTCAACTCTCTTAACTTGTTTTCCATGTGCCCTATATCTCCAACTCCTTTAGATTTAGCAATATGTATCCAGGTGTGGGTTCTTACCCTTTCTTGTTCTAGTTCAAAGAAAAGAGGCACAATGAATTTTTGTGGGATGATCTTCCCACCTTCTAGAAGATTGTAATAGGAGCCTAAATTAGGCTGAGGGCTTGGCTCAGGTATTTCCTTTCCCTTTCCTTCCTCTTATGACTATTCTTCTTCCTGCTTTTCCAATTTTTAAGTTCCTTTAAGCTTGGCCAATGTCTCTTGTAGAGAGGTTTCAGCCTCTTGTAGGAATTCTTTGGAGTCAATCAATTTGATCCTTTCCTTCGAGTGGAGGTATTCGAACTCCCTCTGTTGTAGCTGATAGAGATTTTGGAGGGAGATTCCTCCCTTGCTATAGTAGGTGCATCGTCAATGGTAATGGGTTCTTTTGATCGTGGCTAGGGCTTCCCACCTTAATCCTAGTGCTCCTCCTAGCTTTGAAATACATAGATGTTTGTCTTTTTCTTTTTCCATTTTGCTTAGCTGGAGTGCTTAATGCAGGAAGCACAACTGCTGCTTCCCTTACCAGTGTTTCAGGGGATATTTCCTCTTGTTGCTTTTCTTCTTTACCCTCTGCAATTTTTCCTGATTCTGTTGTTTCTACTTTTTTCTCTACTATCTCTGGTGGTGTCTTTTATTTTTCTTACTAAGTCTCTACCTCTCCTATGGGAGTCCTTTTCTGAGTCTTCTGGGGCTTCTTTTTCTCAGCTTCTATTTTCTTCCTTTTCTCCACTTTTGATGTTGTTTTTCTTCCTGCCTTAGGTGCAACTGTGGTTTTGTTTGGCTTCTCCTCTCTTTCCTCTTCTATTTGAATACTTTGTTGCTCCTCACGAATTACCTTTTCAAGTTCCTATGTATGCTTCTCCTCTCCACTGCCAGATGGACTGAGTTCTTCATTAAGAGTTTTTATGTCGTCTCCTCTAGACATGTTCCAGAAAATTTCCCAAGCTATGGGGATGGTGTATGTGTGTAGGGCATCTTCTACCAGCAATTTGATGAGCCCATGGTGGGCCAGTTGCTCTGGAACCCCTGTATTCAACTTGGTGCCACATTCTATCAAAGATTAAAGGAGGAAATATGGGAGACTGAGTTTCCTAGCTACTGGTAGATCCATCCCATATCTCAATTCATGTAATAACCTGAAGTGATACCCATAAAATATACTGAATCTCCCTTTACAAGAGATATACTTCATGATCTGGTAGTTGACTTCACTCCATGGAGGAGGTAAGCTTATCCTTCTAACCCTATTCTTATCCTCTACAGGATTCTCATCAAGCTGAAAAAAAAAAAAAAGTATTTTTAGCAACCTGTCCCAATGGTTTTTCCTCTTTGCTCTAGGGGAGCCCAAGTGGAAGACCTATGATTCTGCTAATAAAATCTAGTCTAAGCTCTAGGGTCAGACTCCTGAAATTGACTGTAGCATGTGTTTTCGAATGGGGTCTTAATTACATTAAAAATCTTCATCACCTCCTCATCATATCCATGAATTCTCTCAAAGAAAGACGTCCAGTTTTCCCTAGTGAAGAGGGCCACCACCTCGGGGTGCTCATGCAATTTGTTGGAGTTCAAAGGCTCCTTTCTCATAAAACCTCATGGCATGGTGTTTAGTAGTTTTTGAAAATTCTCAGGTGAGGAAGAAGGAAATAAATTCCAAAACCAGAAACAGAGGGATAGTTGAGTTTTTTTTTTTTTTTTTTTTCCGAAACTGGAGAGGGAATTTCCCATATATTTCTTCTTCACAACATCAATTTGCAATTTTTCCATTTCTTAAAACTATTTTCAACCTAAATTTTCTTCTCGGTTTTTGGAGAAAATAAATACTTTGACAGAACAGAGAATATATAAAAAAGTATTTTTTTCTTCTCATAGAGTACACAGACTTGTAATTTCGTTTCCTTCCCGGGCTTGATTTGCTATGGTTGCAGCTCTTTTTTTAGGAGAATACGAGAAAGGAAAGAAAAAACATATTTTTGAATGTAGAGAAGAAAATGGAGAGACTGTGCAGAACACAGAAAAGCACAGGCACACTTTTGAGCTTCTCTTTTCCTTTCTTTTTCAACCCAATAAGTTACTTTTAATCCACCGCCTTATATAGATATATCATATGCAGGCTGGGTTCCTGATCCTACCAAGCTGAAATTTGACAAAAATTTCGAATTTTTCTTATGAAAAGCTACTCTTTGGCTTCCTTGTAAAAATCCTCTAGTAGATGGTGTTCCTACTCCTATAGAATGTAGTAGTGCTCCTGTAGAGCCCGATAGGCGAGATGGTTTTGAAAAAATGGCAGAAAATGATTGGCTCGCTGTTCTAAAGCTGGTAGATGAGTACTGCAGTCAAGAACTCGTCGATGCAAATGCAATCAAAAGGTGGTGGAGGCTTAGACCGCACTGTACTTAATTTGATGGCGTAATCTGCGGTATGGAGGTGAGGTGGCCGGATGGGTACGTTATCCCCATCCGGACAGTTGGTCCTGCACCAGTGTCATTATGGTTCTTCATGTCCCCTAACCACCATCACCTCCCTTATTCCCGTTATACGCTACCACCACTACCGGTTATAAGTTTTTTCTTCCCAAATTGATGGGCCACACGTGCTGACTGCGTATCTGATCTACAGTTTGAATTGGAGGAGGCTCATTTGAACTCCATGAGGGTCTGTTGAACTGAATGAGGGTCGCTAGTTAGTTGGCCACCAATTTTGTTAATGGTGGCCATTCCCATAGTTCATGCAGTTTCTAGATAATATTCATGCAATCGAGGAATAGCTTTGGCCACTTACCTGCTAGTCGTTGTTGTGCTCTGCATGCTTCCAACTTCGACACTTCATTTCCTTGTTCTTATTGTTACTGGTGCTCTGCATGCTCGACCTTTGGCTTATGCTAATGATGTTTCTATCAGGCTCTGCTCCTTGCATGCTTCATGCATCTTGGCTGCACTAGCCCTATCTCTGGAGTTTGTTTTTCAAAGGGATCATGTGCTAAAGGAATCCTGTGGGATTTCCTGTAGCTGCTTCTCCTTCTGAAATTTCAGGCTGATGCATGAGTAGTGGCTAAAAATATTGTAGAAGAAGGTCTTGAATGAAAAGAAAAATAGATGGAAGCCATTAGGTAAGAATAAGTAAATAACATTGTTGCGTTATTGATCATCATTTTTTGTGTTTACAGAATGAAAAAAACAGAATTTATGTATTTGTCTATGTAGGGAACGAAAAATTGAGTGGAAATGTGGGTGCGCAGGGATGGGATGGAGAGTTAAGCAGATGGATGGTGGCAGGGAGGTTCACAGGCCTCCTAGACAAATATCTAGCCCTCGTGTTCTTCTCTGAACTTGATTTTGGGCTTTCTATAGTTTCTACAGGAGACTCCTGTAGAATACACAAAGTTTTCTATAGGATGAGAAATTTTCAGAACAAATGAGACCAAGTCTTGGGAAAGGATAACGACGATGGAGGGATGGACCATGAAGGGTGTATGCATCTTGGCCATGTCCTTTTCTCTTGTGTGACCCTCTTGCAACCTGCATTCATTCAAAAGAAGTTAGGGTTTTTTTCCTCCTTTTTTTATGAGACAGCTCGGGCACCTCTAGGAGGTTTTCACCTTCACTGCCTTCCCTGGGTGCCTCCAAGAGGTTTTCACCCAGAGATCCTTTATTCCTTTTTCTGTTTTTTTTTTTTTTACTCTCCTTTTTTTTTCTTGTTTTTTTCTCACGGTGTGGGTGGAGTGGAGACAGGGACCTTCTCCACTACCAACACTATTTTACCCATATTATCAATGGATTCTTTCTTGGAAAGGGGCTTCCTATAGATCTTCAACCTATGGCCATTGATGAGCATGGGGATGGCTTCTTCATCAATTGTCTGGATCAGGACTATACCATTGTTATTGCATCCACTATGTATTGGCCGAACCATCTTGTCCTCAGTTTTCCGTTGAAATCTTCATATCTCGAATCATATAGCAGCACCCAATATCCTTGCTGGAATTGATTTTCTTTGAGGTGTCTGTCATGCCATATTTTTCTTTGAAGTTGGACTAGCTCTGAGTGGAGTAAGGCCTACATTCTCTGTTCATTCAATCCATTTAGCTGAAGCAATCTTTTCTTTTATGCATGGCTGACATCTAGGTCCAGCTGAGCGGCCGTCCTTAATGTGTTATCTTCAAATTCTATTGACAGCAGAGCCTTCTTCCCATATACCAGCTCATAGGGTGTGAACCCTATGGTGGTTTTCTAGGTGGCGTTATAGACCCAAGTAGCCTCAACCAATCGATTTGCCTAATCTCTTCTGTTGTTTCTCACTACCTTAGTCAAAATCCCTTCCAAAGCTTTGTTCGTGACATCCACCTATCCATTTGCTTGCGTATGATAAGGGGTGCAAGTTTTGTGCTTAATCTTGTAGTGTTTGAGTAGGTCTTCAACCAAATTGGAGGTAAACTGACTTCCTTGATCTGTGACTAACTCTCTTGGATGGCCAAACTTTTAGAAGATATTTTCCCTCAAAAACTCAGCTACTTCTTCTTCTGTTTTTTCCTTGATCACCTTGGTTTCTGCCCATTTTGTAAGATAATTGGTACACACAATGATGTAAGATTTTTGTTCTGAAGGAGGGTTGATCAGACCCACAAAGTCCATGCCCCACTTCTCAAATGGCTCGAAAGTCACTTGAGGTTGGAGGGGCATCTCATCCCTTGGAGTAGGTTTTCCCATCCTTTGACATTGGTCACATTGGCTGATATATCTCCTAAAATCTTGATGAAGAGTGAGCCAATAGTAACCTGCTTGCAGAATTCTGAAGGCAGTCATTTTGGTAAAAGTGGCCCTCACAAGGCCCATCATGATAGGTTAGGAGGATGTCAAAAACTTACTCCTCCCTGACACACCACCTCAAAATCTGATCTGGGCCAAGTTAAAAAAGATTGCCCACAATCCAGGTGAATGGGGCACTTTTCCTTACGATCTTGCTTTTCTCTTTTGAGGACAGGTGTGGCGGAAACTGTGTTGAAACCAAATAATTTTCTATATTAGCAAACCATGGAGAGAGTACTAAAATAGAAAATGGGCATTCATCTAGCATTTGATCATCCACTATTCCTTCTTCACCTGTAGGCAGATCTAGTCTAGATAGAAAAATAGCAACAACATTTTCCTTACCTGGCTTATCAACAATGGTCAAATCAAATTGCTGCAATAAAAGTACTAACCATCTAATGATACTAGTGTTTACATATGGCTTATCCATCAAATACCTAATTGCAGCATGATCAATGTGTACGAATGTTTGATAGTCGGTGATGTAGTGTCTGAACTCATTTAGGGAATGAACTATAGCTAGGAGCTCCTTTTCGGTTACAGTGTAGTTTAGTTCAGCCTTGGACAGGTTTTTACTGATAAAATATATGGAATAAGGTAACTTCTCCTCAACCTACCCTAAGGCTACTCCTATCGCTTTTTTTGAGGCATCTGTTGAATGTGGAATGGTAGGGCCCAATTTGGACCTCTCAAAATTGGGGCAGTTACCAGCTTACTTTCAAGGCATCCAGAGCCTCTTAACAGTTGTCAGTCCATATGAACTCAGCATATTTTCCCAAAAGAGAAAATAATGGAGAGGCTAGCTTACTAAAATCCTTGATGAATCTTCTAAACTATCCTACTAGGCCTAGGAAACTCCCAACATCTCTTACCTTTTGAGGAGGTGGGACCCTTTAAATGATAGCAATCTTGTTGGGATCCACCTGTAACTCTTGTTGAGAAATTATATGACCTAGCACAGTCCCTTCAGTCATCAGGAATTTTCATTTTTCCGAACTGAGAGACAGGTTCATTTCAATACACTTGATTAAAACTTTTCCCAGGTTAGTCAAAGCTTCCTGGAAGTTAGAAGATAAGGGGTAAAGTCATCCATATAGATTTCCACTGAATCATGAACTAGTTCAGCAAATATGCTCAGTAGTGCTCTCTAGAAAGTGGCAGAAGCATTGCACAACCCAAAGAGAAGGACCTAGTAGGAAAAAGTGCCACAAGGACAAGTGAAAGTGGTCTTATCTTGGTCTTCCGAGCTGATTTGGATCTAGTTGTACTCGCTAAACCCATCTAGGAAGGAGAAGAACTTCTTCCGTGCTAGGCCATCTAACACTTGATCTATGAAAGGCAAAGGGAAATAGTCCTTCTTGGTGGCCTTTTTGATAATATACACAGATTCTCCACTTCCCATTTTTCTTTCGCACTAGCACTAAAGGGGAAACCCATTTATTGTCAGATATGGGATAGATGAATCCTGCATCCAAAAACTTTTGTAGTTCTTCTTTGACAATGTCCTTAAGGGTTGGATTCATCCTCCTTTGAGGTTGTCTGACTGGCTTATAATCATCTTTAATGTAAATGTGACGAGTACAAACTGAAGGGTGGAATCCCTTCATCTCCTTATAGCTACAAGCAAAAGCATCCAAGTGATTATTCAATAAGCTACACAGTTCTTTCTCCTGAGAGGTGGATAGGGATGATTTGATCTTCAAGGTTTTTTCTGGGATGAATTCCCTATTCTTAACTCAGAGAGAGGTCAGATCAACCACACAGAGATCAACTAAAGGATTAGCTTGGGTTTCTTCCACCAACTCTTTTAATGGCAACACATTGTGGGGTGGATTCTGAATCAAGTTTTGAATAAGATCATCCTCAGTTTGTGAAACCCCCATGGTAGCCTCTACTGTACACAATGGTATAGAATATACTTCATCCTCATATTCCTCCTCCAACCAGGGAGGTAAATCATGTTCTAGAAGATGTTTGGCGGGAGGGTAGAGGACTAGTTGTTTGGACATATGTCAGTTCTTGATTGTAATGTTCCCAGCTTGGCAACTAATGTAGGCATTTGCAATAGCCAGCCAAGGTCTTCCTAAGATGAGAGGATACCCATTGAGCTTTGCCTTTGGTTTTAGAACTAGGAAATCAATAGGGTACTCCCAAGAATCAATAGAGACTAGTACATCTTCCACAATCCCCTCAGGGGTCACAGTGGAGAGGTCTGCTAACTGCATTGTTGTTGAGGTATTTCTCAGGGAACCCTGAAGGTTCAGTTTGAGCATATTGTCCTTGGTCATCACATTAATGGCAGCCCCTAAATCAATCAAGGTATGGGAGATTATGGTGCCATTGATGTGGACATCGACTACAGGACTGCCATGGTCTAGATATTTCTGACAAATAACCTACCCCAACATTAGGTCGGATAGTTTTCCTATGACACTGATAGTTGTGGCATCTCTCTTGCGCCTGCCTGGGTGCCTGAAGCACTTCCCCTTGATCATCCTATTGTATATAGGCACATCCTTTATGGCTTGGAAAAGCGGTATCTTTACACATAACTATTTCAACTCTCCTAGAATTTTAGTTTCTTCTGGGGTCGGTTGTGTGGTTCCAGTTAGTCTCTCAGGAAAAGGTGGAATGACTTTTGGTTCACTTTCTTTTTTTTCTTCCTCATCCTCCTTAGGAGGAGGTTGGCTATCTAGGAGAACCTTTTCATATCAATTTAATCTCATGAATCTCCATAGCATAGGTCAGGCATGCTGTTTCTCCACTATATACCTACTAGGCCTATTTGTTGTTAGGGTTTGGGTTCGATTGAGCAGGCATTTGCAGTGATATTGGTGGAGCAAGAGGTAATGGTTGTGGTTGAGTAGGTGGAGGAGGAAAAATAGTAGGAGGAGAGTTATACTAGGGCCTCCACCCTCAATGAGATGCATTCCACTGAGGCGATGGCCGAGCATAAGAGTGAAATGAGTGAGCAACTCGCAAACCCTGGTACTGAGGAGGATATGATCAAGGAGCATGTGAGGACCAGGAAGGATGAGAATGGGGGGCCCAAGAAGGCATGGAAGTGGCTTGATTGAGGTTGTAATAGTTATGGGATGTCCCTTGAATTCCTCGCTGGTAAGATCTGGGTCCATGTGGCCTCCTTTGGTTCATGAAATTGAGTGGTTCAGTGGCTCCTTCAGCCCCCTGATATGTAGCTTTGATTTCGGGCAAGGAAGGGTGTTGGTTCATAGGATGGTCTTCTTCAAAAAATTACACATACCTCTATAGAGTGTAGTGGACACTCGTTCCTAGGATGCCTTCTAATGCACCTGGGACAGAAGATGGCCAAAGCCCTCTCGACTTCCTCTTGTTTCCTTTTGATATGTAGGGTATCCATCTGCATGGCAAGAGTCTGCCTCACCTCGCTCTTGAAGTCTTCTAGCCAAGTCTCAAGTTCATTTCTAAGGGATGAACTAGATGAGGATGTACTGGCTAAAGGTTGACTTCACCTAAATCTCTTTCTAGCTGACCTGGAATGGTTTCTAAACACAGTCTTTATGTCATCATAAGGTAGTTCATAGATGTCTCCCCCAACCATCAAATGGAGGGTATCTAGAAGGTCTTCAGTGACTCATCTAAGCAGAACCAACTTCAAAGATTCAGGGTCGAGTGTGCATCTGGCCCTTTTATAATTGAGTTGAAACTTTTCTTCATAGTCTTCTAAAGATTCATCACTTCCCATGGTCATTCGAAGGATTTCTTCCTTGTTATCCTTTGACCTATAGTAGTCCTGGTATTTTTTGTTAAATGCTTGCTACATCTGAGCCGAAGTAGTGATATTGTTTTGAGGTAACCCCATGAACTAGTGCAAGCCTACATCGTTGAGGGTGGAAGGAAACAATTTCAACTTATGCTCATCTTTTTCATAGTCATAGGTTCAACAGAGAACAAAAAATTCAAACAAGAAGGTATCAGGATCTTCAGTAGTCAGTCCATGTAAGTGAGGTAAGGTTGAAGAGCTTATGTTTTTCACTTTTGTGTCCCCATTGGTCTCTTGGATAGGAAAGGCACCTTCTATTATTTCCCCATTTCCTCTACCGTTTTTGTTTTTAGCCATGGTCTCAAGAGGAATGGTTGCTTGCTCTTCTTCTGTTATAGGATCTTCGTATATCTCTGGAGGTTCACCTATAGGTTCTTCTAGATCACTGCCACCAAAGAAGAGAGAAGGGTGACTCAATGATGTGGTGGGTGTGCTGAGTAGCAATTTTCCTGAATTGTCTCTGTTCCTAAGAGGCATGAAAGGAAATATCTTTTTGGGTGATTTTTGTTTTTTTTTTTCTGCTTGTACCTACAAAACTAAAATGGATTGAACAAAAAATTGCAACTAACTGAAATGAACTTTCTAAAATGAAATTGCAAAATTGAAATGAAAGAAAGAAATTACTAATATACGTTTGCTGAAATGGAAATTACAGAATTGAAATCAAAGTAGGAAATGTCTAATCTACGCTTGCTAAAATGAAATTACAGAATTGAAATGAAAGGAGGAAATGTCTAATCTACGCTTGCTAAAATGAAATTGCAAAATTGAAATGGAAGCAGGAAATGTCTAATCTATGCTTGCTGAAATGGAAATTGCAGCACTGAAATGAAAGTAGGAAATGTCTAATCTATGCTTGCTGAAATGAAATTGCAGAATTGAAATGAAACCACTACTCTATTTTTGTGGAAATAAACTACTTAGCAGAATGTTGTAGTAGAAAAGAGAAGAAAATCAGTAATCACAAAATACTTTTACGCTTCCCCGACAACGACGCCAAAAAGAATGGTGAGCTCTAGTATCACATCAATAATGTTGCAACTCCTGGAGATTTCTTCTTTACTTTTATCAACCCTGTAGTTTGTAACAAACTTGGAAGCGATGGTGTGGTATGCACAAGTACTAGCTTTTACTGCAGGTTGTCACATGATTAGTTGGCACAAGTTCGCTAGGAGCTTAAGCCAAATTCTATGAGTTCTCAGAAGAAGCTTTTACTGTGATTGAAGAAAGCTAACTCTATAGAGTCTATTCTACTTGCAAAAAGAGAAGGAAAACTAAAAGGAAATGCAAACCCTAGCAAACCCTAATTTTGCAAGAAAAGAGATAGAAACTACTGAAATGGGTGCCATTAAATACTGAAAAGGTAAATTGCAGTTATTCAAGCTACTTTTGAAGAGAAATGAGAGGGAATCATCTTTTTGTACTTTTAAGTAATTTTATGTGGAATTATTATGCTTATGGTTTGCCTAGTTGTGACTGTGCAAAGGTTTGGTGGCCAAGGAAGATGGAGTTAGCTTTTGCAGATGGTGAGGAAGGTATGGAGAGGTCCTAAGAAGTCCCTAGTTCCATTCTAGAGATTTCCATTCTGATCAGACTTCGAAAAATTCCTCGCAAGAGATTCCATAGGAGGCTGCAGGGGATCTACAATAGATTCTAAAGGAGGATCTACAAGAGGAGGCCAAAAGTGGTTTTTGGAGGTTTTAAGGTGGACGAATGATGGGAAAATGGAAATGAAGGTTGGATGAAGGTGTTGAGGGGTCTAGGACTCTATCAATGAAGATCAGGAATGAAGGAGATGGTTGGATTTGTTCAAAAGGGAAGAAAGAAACCTTATGGAAAAATGCAGGAATTAGGGCAGATTGGCAAAATATGGCGAAAGAGTGGGGAAAATTTGAGAGATGAACTAGTATAGGTAGTGCTATGGAGGAATGATAAACTGGGATGTTCTACAAGAAAGCTGCACACTTACTTCTCAAAATTGACCAAAGCAAAAACCGAAAAACAAAGTTTTGTCTATTTTAACCTAAAATCTAACCTAAAACCATAGAAATGTTGAACAGTACTTTATGAGAAGAAAATTATGTAAGAAAACCATGGTACATGAATAGGAAATGATCTAAGCATGTGAATCCAAACTAATATCAATTTCTCCAACTTGAAATATCATGCTAGTAATTGCATTGGAAGAGAAAAGACTGTGTTTTTGGTGGCAGTAGTAGTTCCTTGACCTCAAATCATGGTCCCAAGGAGGGAGAAAGGAAATCAAGATCTGTTGGTATCCTTTTTGGATCTTTTTCTGTTATTGCAGCAAACTGCTTAAGCAACTTGAAGCAAAAACAACTATTCTAACCATCAAAAGCAACCTAATTTAACAAAGCAAGATTAACCTAAACAAGAGAAATTATCTTATGAATGCAAGAAAAAGAATATAAATACACAGAGGAGGTGTTGGGCACTTGGTTTGGACCCTAACCCAAGAGATTCAACCCTCTAGGAAAGATCAATGCTGGTTCAGAATTGGATTCATCTTCATTGATAAAAAAATAATAGCACTCACATCACAAAATTGTCTTCAAAAAGACCTCAAAAATGCGTTGAGTAGAAGGTTTCACAATAGTGCGAAAATATACTATGAAATGGCTAACCTACTGAGGCTTGAAGCCTTCCTATTTATACAAGTGGGGAATCCCAACACTCCCCCTAAACTTAAGGAACTTGGCTGCCTGGAACTGAAGATAACAACAGCCCTACTTGACTTGCTCGACTGCCCCTTGGAATCATCAATGTGGGCCTTTCCACTCCGAGTTTTTGATGAAGAATTTGAGGAAGGGGTCAAGGGGACATCCCTCCTATAAGTTCTCATCCCTATTTCCTCAAGTTTGGCTGTCATTTTGCTCCTAAATTCCTTGTCCTTCTCCAAAATTGTCCAAAAATCTGCAATAAACACTCATTAGACCACATGGCAAAGCGACCATCCCCATTCACTCTATTGACATAAATATATTCAAAAAAATACACAAAACTATTGAGAATGGTGTATTAAATGAAAATAATAGGCATAATGAGCCCATATAGTTACCCATTTCTAGGGCTCATTAGGTACATTGAAGCATAGTAATCAATACTTTGTTTATGACTTCAACTTGGCCATTGGACTCAAGGTAATAAGGCATCAAACTATTGTGATGAAAGATTAACTGGGTTGTCAACTCAATCATCATGTAACCATGGAAATGGGAACCATCATCAGTGACTAATGCTTGAGGGACTCCGAATCTGGTAATCAAATGATTGAATAGGAATTGCACAGTTGTCTTACTGTCATTAGACAATGTAGGCATTTCTTCCACCCGTTTCATAAAATAATCAATGGAAATGATGATATACCCATGCCCCCTGGCCGAGCAATGGTTTCAGGTTATAAAATCAATGCCCCATTTAGAAAAAGGGCCTACAGTAATGACAGGATGAAAAATGGAAAGTTGCACACGCATCTTCCACTGGTAAATTTGACATGCGTGGTAGGAAAGGATAATGAGAATGCAATCCTTGAAAATGGAGGGCCAAAAGTAATCAACATGAAGAAATTTTGGGTGGTAGCATAGCCAAACATATGACAGCGACAGGTGCCAGAGTGGCTATCATTCAAGACTCTTTCAGCTTCCTCGAAATTCAGACAATGATAGAGAACTCGATGAATGTTGAGACAGTATAAATTGTCTCGAAAAATACGATAAGGCTGAGAATGGTGGCAAATGCATCGCCTAGCATCTGTAGACAAATCAGGACGAAATGAAGACATTTGGAGGTAAAAAATAATGTCACCACACTAGGGATCAAGGGTATTGATCAAGAAAAGTGTGTCATCTGGAATGTGGTCCTCTATCCGAGAGGGAGTGGAAGGAGAGGGTAATGAGCAAATCAACTCAATGAAGACTAGTGACTGCCTAGACTTGGAAATGGTAAACTCGAAATCAAACTGTTGAAGGATAACAATCCATTTTGAGTACTTGTCCCCTAGCATTTGACACGACAAAATGTATGTCATCGAGTTGCAATCTGAACTTACGGCTGTTGTGCACAACAAAATATATGACAAAAGTGTTGGATAGCTTGAATAGATGCCAAGGTGAGCTTCTCCACATAAGCTTAATGATTCTCTGTGTCAAGAATGTTTCGCCTAAGATAATAGATAACGTGCTCGGAACCATCGTCGTTGTCTTGAACCAAAACCATACCAATAGTACTATCAGCGGTATCTAGATAAAGTGAATAATCACGATGATAGCCAGGTGGATGCAACAAAGGAGTAGAAACTAGAAGTGTCTCAAGTTGCTCAAATGACCTTTGGGTGATGTCACCCTAAATAAATGGAGTGTCACGCTTAAGGTGATCCAGATTTAAACAGGAACGCAACAAATTACAGAGATAACCATATACACAAAGATGCAGCGGAAATAATACTTCATTTCATTAATGGAAAATACTCAAATATGCTTACAACAGAAATGGAAATAAACTAGCTAGGGCGATGGTAGCTTATCTCTGAGAAGAGATGTGATGGCTACATGCCTCTGAACTGTCTTACAATGACGCTCGGAGGCCTATTTATTGTTTAGAAACAATAGAAAACCCTTCACATTCCAAAACCTAACCCTAGAAGATGAAACGCCAAATTGTGGGCCCCGTTTTTGGGTAAGTTGGTACATCAACTTCCAGGGGTCGCGAATTGGTCATACTATCTCCGTTTGACGTGCATGATAGCCCGTTGGAAAGATCTCTCCGAGGACTACGACGAAAAAGACAATTTTTACCAGAAAAATAGCTGGCGGTAGATTTCCCAAAAAACGTCGTTTAGGGCCTCAAAACGGCTCCGGAAGTTCAGGACCCGAAAAACTGCTAAAAATAGTAAGTTGTGCTACAATTAAAGAAACTGAAAATGCTGAGAAAGACAATGGTGGGGGTCCAGGTGGACTTGGCAGGTGGCCACCAATATCCACCTGGATCATTCCTCCCCCCTTAGGAAGCAATGGTCCCCATTGCGTTGAGATCCTCCATGAGATGAGGAAACTTCTGCTGAACTTGTTCCCTGGTGAGCCACTTGCCCTGCTGAAGGAGTTGGCCTGCTTTGACAACTCGATACAGTTGTATATTCTGTTGGCGAGTGTTCTTGATCTGTGTGTCCATGATCTGATCAGTTGCAGCTTGTTCCATGCAATCTGGATTTAGTTATGTGGGTTTGAGCTGTTCTGCAATGTCGGATGTGTCTAGCAATGGTGGAAAGTATGGCCGAAGGCGGTCCACATTGAACACTGGGTGCAGGCCAAGGAATGGGGGAATGCTGAGCTCAAATGCATTGTCTCCCATAGCCTTAGTAATGGTGTAAGGACCATATCGGAGTGGTCTCAATTTCCGATAGGCTCCAGTAAGGCGTTCCTTTTGCAAATGCAACCAGACTTTGTCGCCCACCTGAAACTTGTGTGGCACCCAATGTTGATCATGTCGCTGCTTGTACTTGGCATTTGATTTCTCAAGAATTTCATGGACCTGCTGGTGAATATGTTGGATGCGCTCAATGAAGCTGGTGGCCTTATCTGTTTCGGACTGGACATGAGCTGAATTCATGTGAGTAGCTGCAAGTGGCATGGCCACATCAATGGGGCATAGTGGCTGGAATCCCAAACCCACCTGAAAAGGGCTATGGCCAGTGGAGCTGTGAAGAGCTCGGTTGTAGCTATGCTGAACATAGGGGAGGCTCTCGTCCCATGTGCGTGGATGCTTTGAGTTATACATGCGCAGAATGTGCACAATCATCCTATTGACAACCTCTGTCTGGCCATCAGTTTGAGGATGGAAGGCTGTGGACTTCGTGAGTTTGGTGTCCATCATTGACGAGAGACTGGACCAAAATTTGCTGAGAAACCGACTGTCTCGATCTGAGATGATAGACTGTGGGATCCCAAAGTGCACCCACACTCGTTCAAAGAAGAGTTTAGCAGTGGCTTCTGCTGTGATATTCTGACTTCAGATCGATCTTGCTGAAATATTTCGCCCCCTTTAGTTGGTCTAGGAGGTCATCAATCCGTGGGATCGGGTACCTATTACGGACAGTGATCTTGTTCAGCACCCGATAGTCAATACAGAGTCTCCATGTCCCATCCTTCTTCTGTACCAACACGATCGGGCTCCCACAGGGCGATGAACTCGGACGGATGTGACCTTTCTGCAGGAGCTCCTGAATCTGCCTCTTCATTTCATCGTTCTCCAGAACGGAGCGCCGATAAATTGGTCCATTGGGTAGCGGTGCACCTGGGGTCAGATCGATGGAGTGCTTGACTTGACAGTGCAGAGGAACCCCTGCCGGGGAGGTGAAGATGTCCTCGTACTCCTCCACAATCTTGTCCATCTGTAGTTGTCGTGCAGAGGGGCCCCGTTTGGAGGCCGCGGCCACTGTCTTCTTCTTTCCTTGAGGGCGTATCATCAGGAAAACAAATTTCCTGGTTTTGGAAATGATCTTACTGCATTTTTTTGCAGTAATCAAAGAGAGGGCGGCAGGTGGTGCTACCTCTGGTATCCTAAACAACTTATTTCCTAATGTAATAATAACTGCACGGGGCCTCGATTCATACACAGCATGTCGCTTCCACAAGTATGGTTGTCCTAGTAATACATCACAAACTTCAAGGGGAGCAATGTCACACAATACCTCATCCGTGAAGGGCTTGATGTTGTATGGAAGGCGACACTGCTGGCTCACGCGAAGATCTCGTCCTTGGTGAAGCCACCCAATGGTGTATGGTTGTGGATGTGATGTGGTCGGTAAGCCCAACCGCTTCACGACCTCTGCCGAAATGAGGTTCTTTTGACTCCCGCTATCAACAATGAACTGTATCGGGGAGCCCTTTACCCACATCTGGGAGTGGAAGAGACGCTCCTCCTCCTCTGGATCTTCGGGTTCATTTTTCTGGATCTTTGCGGTAGCAACAGTGGCGCTGGGGTCCGCATCAATGATCTGCTTCCCTTTTTCATACCCCTTATCGGGTTCTGACTCCGTGTCGGAACATGCATCTGATTCTGAAACCTTTAGCTCAGCCACCAGTGACTGCTTGGCCCGACACTCACTTGTGTTGTGAGTGGAGCTCTTATGGAACTCGCACCATTTTCCAGTATCCTTTCTCGGCTTCGCGGCGCTGTTCTTTGCTTGCAGCTTCGGCTGGTTGTCTTGGGCTGTCCCGCCTTGGATTTGTCCTTTGTTCTGTGGTTTAGGGGCACCTTTCCCCTGCTTTGGATTCGCAGATCCAAAGTCTCGCTTCTTTTGTTTAAACTTCTGCTCGACCTTGACGGCATACCGGTATGCTGCGCCGAGCGAGGGGATGTTTAGGAATTGTATTTCTTCCTGGATGTACTTGTGCAGGCAGCCACGGTATTTGAGTATCAAATGTTGCTCCGAATCCTTGATACCCAACTTTGTGCGAAGGGTATGGAAAAGATTGGTGAACTTCGGCACGTCTTGGTCCCTTCCCTGCCGCAGCGTGGTCCACTTTATGTATTCATCCTCATAGCTCCCGACAGGGTAGTATTGCTCCTTGATAGCATCCCAGAACGAATCCCAGGTGGGTGCGGCTGAAAATAGTGAGCCAGTACTTTCATCCTTCTGCTCGCAGTAGGTTTCCCACCAGTCCTTGACGTGGGGGCTGCTTTGAAGAGAGCAAAAACAATCTTTTCCCGACTCGAAAATTCATGAATAGAAAAATAACCCTCTAGCAGATTTAACCATTTATCTACAGCATCTGCGTCTATCTGACCTTCGAATATGGGGATTTCAAAATTAACTTGTACCTTAAAGGGTGTGGCGTTTCCAGAGTAGCTGCTGGAAGCCGATGCGTTGCTTCTCGGTAGCCGCTGAAGGATCTGGGCAAAACTGTCCATCATCGCGTTCCGTTGTCGCTCGAGGGCTTCTTCGAGCAAGATTTTGATGGGATCTCCTGCCCCCTCGTCTTTCTTCTCGTCTGCCATGGGAGGCCGTCGGGATTTGCGAGGCTGGTCTTGCAAAGGTTCAACCAGTTCAAGCCCTAACTCCTTATATCCCGACCTTGTTGGGGACATGCAAAGAAAAACAGAGAAAAAGCAGACCGCTCTGATACCACTGATCCGGATTTAAACAGGAACGCAACAAATTACAGAGATAACCATATACACAAAGATGCAGCGGAAATAATACTTCATTTCATTAATGGAAAATACTCAAATATGCTTACAACAGAAATGGAAATAAACTAGCTAGGGCGATGGTAGCTTATCTCTGAGAAGAGATGTGATGGCTACATGCCTCTGAACTGTCTTACAATGACGCTCGGAGGCCTATTTATTGTTGAGAAACAATAGAAAACCCTTCACATTCCAAAACCTAACCCTAGAAGATGAAACGCCAAATTGTGGGCCCCGTTTTTGGGTAAGTTGGTACATCAACTTCCCGGGGTCGCGAATTGGTCATACTATCTCCGTTTGACGTGGATGATAGCCCGTTGGAAATATCTCTCCGAGGACTACGACGGAAAAGACAATTTTTATCAGAAAAATAGCTGGCGGTAGATTTCCCAAAAAACGTCGTTTAGGGCCTCAAAACGGCTCCGGAAGTTCAGGACCCGAAAAACTGCTAAAAATAGTAAGTTGTGCTACAATTAAAGAAACTGAAAATGCTGAGAAAGACAATGGTGGGGGTCCAGGTGGACTTGGCAGGTGGCCACCAATATCCACCTGGATCATAAGGAGATGCATGTAACCTTTAGTAATCTCAGCATAGTTAGGGATAAAACAACGTAGGAAATTGGCCTTCCCCTGCCAACTCTACAACTGATGCAAAGAAGCAAGAGGTGGGAGATTTAGAATAGCTTTGACCTTGAGGGGATCGAGATGAATGCCCTCTTTAGAAATGACAAACTGAAGAATTCTTCCATATTCGACGCAGAAGACACACTTATGCGGATTTAGATGAATACGGTAATGTCTACAATGAAGGAAAATCTGGTGGAAGTGGTTCGGATGGTCAGCACGTTTAGCTGAATGAGCCGGAAGATCATCTAGATATCGCTGAACAATGTGTCGGATGTCATGAAAAGCATAGGATATTGCTCAATAGAAAGTGGCACTGGCATTTTTCAAGCTGAAAGGGAGCCTTTTGTAAGGAAAAGTACCCCATGGACAGATGAAGGCAGTTTTTTGCTGATCAACAGACGAAATATTGATCTGGTTGTAACTAGAGAAGCCATCCATAAAAGAGAGTATCTCACTCCCAGCACAGTCATCGATAAGTTGGTCAATAAAGGGAGTAGGATAGTCATCTTTCTTACATGAGTGATTGATGTCACAATAATCAACACAAACCCTAATAGTGCCCTGCTTTTTGGTCATAGGGACAATGTGGGATACCTAGTCTATCAGTGGGATAAGATAAATAAATCCTGCCTTGAGAAGCTTTTCAACTTCTCCTTTGATGTTCGTAGCTTTTCTTGGGTGCACAGGGCATAAACATTGTTTAATTGGCTTTGCACTAGGGTACATAGCTATCTCATGTACCACAATACTTGGATCAATACCAGGCATCTCTTCATATGACAAGGCGAACACATCATGGAACTCGTGGAAAAGGTCGGTGTAAATCTAGATCTCCTTAGGAGAAAAACTAACTCCAATGTGAATATTTTCAATCATACTTGGTTTAACAAAGATGTCGATGGCCATGGTTTGCGCAATATTCCCCATATTTCCCTCAAAAAAACCTTATGAGTTAGGATACATGTCTAAAGTGACTGAGAAAGAATATAGGAAGAAAAATTACCTAGACAAAAAGTCATGGCCCCATGGCTTGGGAGAAATGAGTAACAATGGTGATGATCAAGCCAAGGAATATCCTCAAAAGACATAGTCTCATGAATTTCCTCATCGGAACGAAATGTCAATTGTAACAAATTTGGAGAAACAATGTCTCCAAGCCAAGGGGATTTCACATATGTGTTGAGAGATCTACTCAAAGGAGCAGAATTGAAAGATGAAACCGAAGCTGAAATGATTTCAACATAGTTGAGCTCGACAGGGGTCAACGGCATAACCTCACCCCATGAATCCACTTGATCGATAGGAGGAATCACCAAAGGATTCAGATTGATAGGAATCATATTAATAGGGGCGACATTAGGAGGTGGGAGTGAAAAAACATCCATAAGGTCAAGATCATTAAAGAGTATAGCACCCACAACCTCATAGGGAATACTGGTATGCTCCACAAACAGAACATTTCCATCCGAGGAAGAGGAAGTGAATAAAGACAACTAATCAACCATGATAATTTTCCCTTGATGAGGAAATGGAGTACATGAAATAACGACGAAGCCACGGCATGCATAGCGTACATCCAACTTCACCCCAACAAAAGGTTATAAGTCAACTTAGCATCAAGAACTTTGACTTCGATGTCAACTGTCTTCCCTTCCACGGTGATAGGTAGGTGTGGGAGAATACAAAATGGATGAGAATCTTTTCCATCAAATGCTTCCAAGGTATTAGGAGATTGACTCAAAGACGAGGAGTCGATGGCCTTCCAACAAGTAATAGACATGATGTAAGTGGAGGTGCCCTCATCAATAACAGTACGTTGAATATTCTTCAAGTTAATGATGAATTTAATGAGAAAAGGGATTTGATGAGGCAATCACAGCACATGGTTTTCAAGATCGAATGTAATTAACTCTGAATCGGCCAGGTCAATGCCACCAATGGCAGATAACAGAGACTTCCATTGGGGGGGGGGGGACAACTATGCAAGACTTCCAAGGTAGACATAGCCGAAGGAGCTTGGGCTAAGTCTTCAATAATACTATAGTGCTGCATGGCGTGAGCATTGGGGTTATAGGAAGATTTCGGAAGAACTCCCTTAGTAGGAGGTCTAATGTCAGACTCGGTGCTCGATCGTTCAATATGAGGAGGGCAAAAACTAGATGAAGGAACATTAGAAGGTACTTCAAGTTCCTTGCCGGTAGAGGAAGGATATTCTTTTGATCGAGTACTCACATGAATAGGGATAGTCCTAGCCATAAGAACTTGGGAGCCGAAAGCGGAAGAGGACTGAGGTTTATCAACCACCATTTGAGTTTCCTGGGAGGGGAAAGGCTCTTTAAGTATAGCAGGAGTTCCTGAAGTCCCCTTAAGCAAACGACTAACTTTGGACCATCTAGGACAGTCTTTAGTGTAGTGATCCTCGTCACAGATAAGACAAGGATACTTAGGTTTTCGTTTAGAACCATCATCGGCAGGAGTCTTAAGAGGATATTACTTTGGTGGATCGGTCGTGCTTTTACCTTTCCCCTTCTTTTTACCTTTCAAATTTTTCTCTACCACAGTGGACTGAACAACATTGACTTTGGAGGTTTTGCTAGTATTAGATGCAGACTGAGAAGAATTTTCACTAGGGGTAGTAGGTTTTTGCTTCATAGGAGACATGGAAGACTTTCGGGAAGAATGAGCAATGGAACCAATAACACCGTCGATGGAGCTTTAGAAGTTTTAGGTCACAGAGCATCAAGTAAGACATCATAAAGCGTTTCGAATTGGGAATAAGCCAAATAAAGATACTGAGCATGCGCAATAGCATTCTATTCAGTAACACATGCCCCCATAGCAATATCTCAGGCTATCGAACCGACAAAAGAGGTAGTTAACTAGTCAGTCAAAAGTTGATCAAGGATCCAGAACTTAAACAAACGGCATTTCCTTCTCCATTCATGAATATGATCAGAGATGTGAGTAGTTGTGTCCTACTTCAGAGAAGTAAGGAGATGTGTTCCTGTTTCATAAAAAATCGGTAATTGAAAATGGTTAAGAAATGCCATCGCAAGCGAATTGAAGCCTTGGAAAGTTCCATGGGTAAGCTCAATATACCATTTCTCCATGAAATCATTAAGAGTCCTTTCAAAGAGATGGAGGTGGACAGAATCATTAAGCCATGAGTTAGATGAGCACCAAAGGTGATAAGTCATAACATGCACTTGGGGATCCTCTCTAGATTTACCGTCGAATTTAGGACAATCACCGGGAATCTTGGTCGGAATTGGTGGCCAATATGGGTTATGAAGGATAGGGTCGTTCTTCAACTTGGACATATAGGGCAGTTCCAAAGTCACAAGAAAAGGTAATTGAGGGTTAAAGGACATCATAGGCCTATGATACGGACCAGCATTAGGGTTGCAACTAGAGCCTTGTTGCCCCCATGGATTTTGTCCATAAGGATATTTTCCATAAGGGTTATAGTTGGGGGGTTAATGCCATAACCTAGTTGTTGACCCGAATTCTGACCGCCAGCAAATCATTGGTTACTAGCTTAACCAACTAGGCAGCATATGGCTGCTAAAATTTTTGATAAGGATTAACCTACAGTTGCTAATAATTTTGATACGGAGCACCCTGAAGCTACCCTTGGGGTTGCTGAGGGACTTGGAGACTGTATTGTGGCTGAGGTCCAAACTATGCCTGAGGCTTGAAATCCAACTTGAGTTTGGGGACCGGGTTGAGCTTAGCGTCCAGCCTAAGTCTGGAAACCGGGTGGGGCTTGGGAATTAGCTAGCATCTGAATGCCCGATTGACTGAGACGTGGATTGATTTGACCAGACTAATGTCCTTGTTGGAACTGGGGCTGACCCAACTAGCCAGAAGGTTGGCCTTGTTGGAACTAAGGTTGACCTATTTGTCCAGAAGGTTGGGTTTGCTCGGTGATAGGTTGATCTTTCTGAATTTGAGGCTGTCCCACTTGACCAGAGGGTTGACCTTGTTGGCAACAGGTTGGCCTTGCTGAAACTAAGGCTGACCTAGTTGCCTAGAAGGTTGACCTTGTTGGGCAACAAGTTTTCCTCGCTGGAATTGAGGGTGACCTAGCTAACCATAAGGTTGCCTGAAATAAACAAAAGAGGAAACTATGGAGGCTGAAGGCTGTCCCTTAAAGGGTTGTCTTTCTAGGCTTAGGGTTTCCCTTGCAAACCTGAAGTTTTCCCTTGTAAAAGTTGTCCTTGCAGGCCATGATAGGTAGTATGATTCCACGGAACCAAAAGTGGGACGTAATTCTCAACTAGAACCACCTGAGGGAGCGACCCACTGTAAAAAATATGACCTCCACAATCACCATAGTAATGCGGAGGGTTATCCAGAATGGACAATGGTTGAAAACCCAAAGGATTATGGGTCAGATGTTGGAGAGTGTATAGGTATTTCTCATATGAGAATCCCACCAAAATGGAATTTGAAGGGATTGGTACACTACCCATAGGTTGACCGACTCTAGAAACCGAAGGTGAAGGACCACCGCGAGCAGGTCCAGATGATACCCCAGTAACAGTAGTAAGTACTGAAGATGCAGTAACTGCACTAACAGAAGAAGCAGTGAATGCCACACACACGGTGGGCATTGATGGAAAGGCCAACGTTAGAGTTGGTCTGGTCATCCCTCCGTCAGAGATCAAAACTCTTTTTGCATTTCATTTTTAGGTGTCCCATCTTCCTGGATTAGTTGCATTTCACTAGGATCATGCCATAAATCTGACGGAAGGGCTTTTGTCATTTATCCCCCTCATGCTTTGCATTGCTGGCTCAAGTCTCTTCATCAAAATCAAGTCTTAAAAGTCATTTGCAGTCCTGTTTCAGTTTCTGGATCATAACAATCATTTTAGTCATTAGGTCTAGGGTTAGTCAATTTGGTCTTCAACAAGGTCTAATAAAGCCAGCAGCAGAGGGAGGTTCTTAATAAGTTTCTATTTCAAAATATTTTTATTGTCATATGGATGGATTATGACTTTTCTTCAAAACTTTGTTTTGAAGACAAGTCGACATTTAGTTTTTTCTAATAATTTTAAAAAAATTTCAGTCCTTGAATTCATTATGCACAGCCCTAGTCTCCTTTTCCAAATCCCATGTCAGCTATTCCTGCAAAAAATTTCCAAGAATTTCATCATTTCAACCAAAAAATCGAGGAAACAAAAGACAGAGTTGTATTAATTGTGAAAAAGTGCCAATTTCAAAACATTACAAAAATGGGTTTTTAAGAACCAAAAATCAAATCAATGTCTTTATAAAGGTTTTGCTATGAAGATCAATTACATTCTGCATGCCAAGGTCAAAGAGAAGCATTTCAAAGTGAATTGGGTGAGAAAGTGCACGTTTTGGGGTGAAATTGCTTCCAACTAGTCGTCGCAGCACACAGAACAGGTGGTGCGACGCACTAGGATAAACTGCAGAATGTTATTCTGAATGGGCACGGTGCACTGGGTTCTTGGTGTGGCGCATACAGTCCACAACCCGAATTTGCTTGAAATTTCTCCAGGTTGCTCATTCCTTGTGTGAATTTGCTAGGTAGGGCCTTCTTCTTGATGTTGCATCAAATTTTGTTATAAGTGATGGTGGTTTATGGGTGATAACAGTTGAAACAAAATTCCAAACCCTACATCTAAAGTTCCTTCAAAGGAATATTGTTGTGGGTTCTTAAATATTTTATTTTTCACCAAGGACTCTCCTCCTTCCCCATTTCTCCCTTGTTTCATCATTTCCTACCCCCCCCTCCCACTAAGCTCATCAATCCTATATTTTCTTTCCTACATTCAAATCCCAAAACCCCAAAACCCTAGCCCTTATAAAAATCTCCCAACCCTATACAAAAATCCCAAACCCTAAACCCTATTCCCATGCATAAAATCCCTCAAACCCCCTTCCTTTCACTAATAAAATTTATTCTAATATTCCCTAATCCCTTACTATTTTCCCCTTCCTAACATTCCCTTGTTACATTCTTTCCCCTTGGTGGCAGAATCCAACTATATTGCATTACAACACAACCATTTCATACATCACTAAAGAGCAGTCCAAGCACAGTTCATATACAGCAGCATCTTTTCTTCAAGGTATTTTGTGCAGCAACCATGGCATCTGAGCATTAATCAGGCTATGAAGTGGAAACCCAAAGTGACTCACCCTTTGAAGAACAGGCACCCCGGAGGCCTCATAATGGTGGCAGACATGTTAGAGAAGAACCAACCACCCTTATAGAATTGCAGGCCTGCCCTCTTGCCATTTTTTTGTTTTTTTCAGCATCAGCCATGCTATGAGTTTTGTCAAAAAATGGCTAGTGTTCAATTTCATCATGAGTTGGCTCATCTTTTTGTGCTGCACTTACATGGAGATCAGGCTACCTTAGCCGGTGTCACCTTCACACTTACACCAGAATCTGCCTCATTAGCAAACGTTATACTGAACATTGGTGAACCATGGCACAAGAAACAGAAGATTGATTGGCAGCATTATGAGCCATACATTAAAACCAGTTTCTTGAGGCAGCTCAAGAGAGTGTTCCCGTTCCGATATCTGAAAGATGAATATGCTCCACTAATGAAATTGATCATGAAATATTTCAGCTATGAGGGACGGTTCTCTCGTCTCTATGCTTATCACATCAGGTTGCTCATGCATTTCACTAGGGTACCGATGATGAACATTTCGTATTTCATTTTCCAAAACATAGAGAGGATGACCACCTTTATGTAGCACAAAACCCCTCAGCAGCAACTTAACGGTGTCTATCATTTTGCTCTTATTAAGATTTTGGTTGTTCATCAGCTTGGAGTACAAGGCATCACTTGGGATGATTTCATCTCTCGTGAATTCTTCAGAGCTTCACGAGGATTATCAGAGGTTAAGCATGAAGGTGGACCTTCTCATCAGTATGAGTGCCATGAGACCACTAGTGTACCGGTATTCATCACATATCAGAGAGGCACCAGACATTTGTTTGCAGCGACAAAGCTTGTTATCTCCACCCGGGGTGGAAGCGGCCTCGTTTCCTCCATGAACATCACAGGTGCAGGAGAAAGCCAAGAGGCCAATGCAGGATGAGGGGCCTTCAGGTGAAAGAGAGACTGACTTCATTCTCATTCATGATGATGATATAGATACAGGTCCACAAAGCACCAAACATAGAGAGATCATCTAGGAGAAGCAAATAGAGATCCAAGCCTTATCCCTTGACTTGGAGAGAGCTAAGTGGACCATGAAGTACTTGGAGTAGAGGAACAAATAGCTTAAGGATCAGCAAGCAATCATGGAGCTACAAAACATTCATGAGCATCGCCAAGCTGGACAAAGGAGAAGAATTGAGCTCACGTCATTGGAGCAAGAGATTAATGAGGATCGGGAGGCCAATCTCGAGAGAGTTAACATGAACTTAGAGAGGCTATTGGATAAGGCCGACAAGGATCATGCATTTCTGAGGCACATGGCTTTCCACTACATGGCACGAAACAAGGTCTACAAGGCCCGAATCAGGAATTTGAAGGCAAAATTGAGGAATGCAATAAGGAAGCAAAAGAGGAAATGGGAGCTAGATCGTCTTCATATATTGGCCAAAGCATCTTTAGCCCAGCATAACACTTAATGAAGAAGCTCCAGCCCAAATTTCAAGAAATTTGGGGCATTTTTGGTATTTTTGAAAAAATTTGTACAAAAAACAAGGTTTTTCTCCCTGTGCGCCGCGCCACATGGCGCACGCTTATGATAGGAGGCTCCAAATGCAAAAACGTTCATATTTTTGCATTTTTCATGAAAAATCATGACTTCTAGTGCATGGCCAAAAATGTTGGGCAAGTTTTGAGTCCTTAGGAGGTCAAAAGCACCCTAAAAATGACCTCTCCGCCCCTATTTTCACACACAGGAAATAGTCTTGGGAGATTGAGGTTTTGGAGGGGAAAATGGGCACCAAATTCAAAAATTCCACTTGGGTTGGAAAGTGGACAAGTAGGGCTTTCTAAAAATCACACTTGGGCTCAATTTGGACTTTAGAAAGTGCCTCAAAATCAACACCAAATTGGCGCGACCCATACAGAAATTGGTGCGGCGCACAGAGGTTTTTTGCCCAATTGTTCACCTTCCAGCTCAGAAATTCGGCCAATTTGACTAGTTTTTTTTTGATGTTATTTTTTATCTATATTGATGTAATTGGATAAACATGATGTAATTTTGGCACTTATTTACTTGTTCTAGAGGACTCATTCACCAAAAAGTGAAAATTTAATGAATCAATCAGTTTCCTACCTTATAAAGGAAAGTTGTTTTGATTGCCTAGATTTTAGTGCTTTGTTTAGAATTGGTTGAAACAACTCCTAGAATGATGAGGTCGACCCCTATAGGCAAGGGAATGGGTTGGGATAGTCTATATTATGTAATTTATAAGTCATTTTTAGGGTTGGACTCTTGGGAAAAGTTTGGCACTCTATTGTACATTCATTTCAGCATTTTTGGCTAAGGAAAGACTAGGGTTTTGCAGCACTGTTTGGGATCCATGTGGCTTTATGTTTCAATGGTGTGCTTCTCTAAGTAATTGTAAGTTCATTAGTGTTATGTTATCATTTTCTTGCTTCTTCTTCTGAATTTGAACAAATGAGTGATTAAGGTAGAACCCATAACTACTATGCTCTGCCTTTGTATTTGTTTAAATTTCCATATTTTCATCTGTTTAAGGAGAATTCTTGAGACTTTCTTGCTCCCCTTAGTGCCTCACTAGTCTGATATATCCATCTCACTCACTTTAAAGCATCAAAATGATTGTGTTCCTTGCCCCAATCAGAACTCTATAAAACCAAAAAAACCCTCAAAAAACCAAATCAAATCCCTGCACTTAATACCTAGCCTACAATTAGTTGCAAAATCAGTCATCTCGAGCCCCATCGCTTATCTTTTGCTGAGATCGACCCGGAGAGAGCCCTCTCCTGTCCTCGTAGGGATAACTATGAGGCTGAGTGTGGTTTGATGTGGACTTAGAACCTTGTCTTTTCAGCCTTAAACAAATCTAGGCTCTAACAGACATGATGGATGTAACCTGCATCTGAGGTACGGAAGCTAGGGATGAATGGGTAGACATGAAAGGTCTGGAAAGACGGAACGGTAGTACGAGACCACATAGAGCTTTGATGTAGAGGAGTAAAACCAAGTATGTCAACCAGAGTGCGATATCGAAGTGGAAATGACACATTTGGGATAATGTGGAAAGGAAAACCTTCCAGGAGAAAATGATGTTCCCCATTTGACCAAAGGCTTTCTTGAATGCTAACAAGATTTGACTCACCCATGTCAGAAGTGGCCATCAAAATTTAAGCACCAGGAGGAGTAGACGGGAGATCCATGTCTCAAAAGTCCCAAATGTTGGGAGGTTCCAATGAAAAGGATGCTTACCTAGAGCTTGAGAATCAAGAGGTTAAACACTTGGGACAATGGGAAGAGTACCGGGGTAAAAGCATGTTAATGTGTATCAGTTTTTCCCTTTTTGTGGCAAAGAAGTTTTATAAAAATAAATGGAGTTGGAATGTTTACTCTTAAATTTACGAAATCATCAAGAATTAGGTGGTGGTAAAAGAAGACAAAACATGTCAATTTAAATTCAATTTCATGTCATATTTTTTCTAAAATTTAATATATATTTTTATCTAATTTATTCATTTTTTTAAAAGATATTCATTAATATTTTACATAAATTTTTTAGTGACAAAACTACGACCCCCAATTCTCTATTGATTTATGCTTTTTAATTCCAATTTCTTCAAGAGATGTGTTGCCAACATTCTAAAGATTGCTAAACAATTTTAAAAATAAAAAGTAAGCATATTTTTTAATTATTATTAAAATACTAGTAAAAATGATAATTGTTTTGTATATATAAAATCGCGACCCAAGAAACTATCATTTCAAGTTTACAAAATCAATTTTTTTTAATAGAAATTTGAAAATAACATATAACAAAATGTTAAAATTATTTTTTGAACTTTTTTAAAATATATCTTAAATTTTTTATAATAAGATATTTTATATTATTCAAAATATAATATATAAAATTATTTGCTTATAAATTCTAATTCTATTTTTATATATATTTTTAAAGAGTTTTAGCATTTCATTTAACTTTACATATTTAAAATATTTTAAAAATCTATTTATATTTTGTGTGTGATTAACCATAGCTTTTACCAATATTTACTATGAGTTGACTTATTTACAAATTTAGTATTTTCTTTTTATAACATTGTTTATATTTTCTAAACCCATTAAATAGGTTCACTATAGCTTTTACCAAAATTTATTTTCAGTTAGCTTTGTTACAAATTTAGCATTTATTTTTTATAATTAACAAGTATGAAACTCAACCCATTTAATTGATATTTTTATATTCATTTTTTAATCTTTTTTCATTTGAATACTTTTTTGCTTTTTCCATATAATGAGACACATTAACATGCTTTTACCCACCGGTAACATATGATACCTTAGAAGAGACAGGAGAAAGTGGCTCTCCATCACTTGGCAGGGACGATGGATTCGGTGAGTCCGCTAGGATGGCCTAGCTCAAAAGTCTAGGAGAAAAGATATAATCAATAGGGTTGCAGAAGATTTGTCAAGATCTGATCACAATGTGTTCAAGTTTAATAGGTAAAATTTTATCGCTGACAAATAAATTTTATGATGCTTGAACTTTAAAGAGTCAAGAAAAAGGGCTAAAGATGACTCTAGTTGCCTTCAAAGTTTAATGAGCCTGAAAGGACAAGTGCTCAAATGATCCTTTTATTTTTAAAGAGTCAAAAAGGAATGAAAGTGACTACTCTTGAATTCTAGCCAAGAGGTTTACCAGACAAATCATAAAACTGCATATACACCTTGGTAACAAAATGAAATAGAAATGACCAAGGACTTCCCGTATGATAGTTAATCTTCCCAAATGTTGTGTTCGGTGTGTTATAACTTGTAAAGTGGTAGATTTGGCTTCCTATGGATAATAGAATGATAACATAGCGGGGTCTCCCAATATATACACAACGGTACGAGGAGCACAAGTCCGTACAAATATCTATTGCATCACAAAAGGAAGAATCACCCAACCTTAGTGAGAACAATAGGAACTAGGTTTAACGACGCGGGAACACGTCTCTAGCCTAGACCTCTAGATATGTGAAAATTAGCTTCCAATGTGTTTTTAAGTTCATTCAATAGATTTTAGCAATTAATCTTGAATTAAGTCTCGATTTCAAGGCCCTACCGAATGTATCTTTGACACTCCTAGAATGCAACTAGATGAGCAAAAAGACTATTTTCGTTCGATGAATAACTGGCTAAGGAAGAGTGAGAGGTTCAATGCATAACAACTGAATGGAAAAAAAGCAAACCAATAAAAGAAAAATGAATACTTCTACCATCTACTCAAACTTGCAAGCAATCTAAGAAAGAATGAGAAACACACTTTTTTCTTTTCAATGTCCTAATCGCAAGAATCTACTAATGCAAAAATTCATTTTTCAAACCTTAATACAAGATGAAGTCAATTTTTGATTTTCTTGAATAAATGATAAGAACCTATATGATAAAATGAAACAAAGACTCAAAACTAAAAAAATAATCCTTTTTCACAAAAATGGAAAACTATCTCATTGACTAGGAAGCAAAGCAATTCATGGAAAGCGAAAGAAGGAGGCCAAACAAACAGGACAAGGAGGTTTAGTGACCAAACACATACCCATCAAGAGGAGGACAAACAACAAAATAGAAGAAGCCTCAAACTACGAGAGAGATTCTACCAAGCAGAGTCCGAAAATCTCAATGAAGGAGTGACCCAAGAAAACTAAGCAGTGGAGAAACCCTAGGGTAGTGAGGTCACATGGTTCAATAGGTAGGATTTGAAAAGACTTGAAAACCGAAATCAAAAATCTTAACAACCAACCCTTTTGACACAACAAAGAGAAGCAAAATAAGCGCTGAGGACAAAACGCACTGGCCAATCAACCAAACAAACCTCAAGATTTGAAACTTAGAGGAATCATCGCAAGTAAAACACTAGCAACATGCACCGACAACAAATCATCGCACTTCCCTAACTAATCACTTTGCGACGTCGTCGTGAAAGTAAATCAGTTAGCTGCACCAAGCTGATTTTAGGCCTTGGCATGACTATTAGACAATTTATCCATGTCGTATAGTAAAAGGTGCAACCCAGCAGTGAACACAGACACGACTACTTCACGATTGTTATGAAATAAAAAGCAGCGACCCATAATCGGAAGCAAAAACTGAAATTTTGACTAGAGTAGGGCCAGATCTATCACTCAGAAGGTTGGGAAGGTTATAGAAGTAGTCTAACAGCTTCCAAAATGAAGTATGCTACCCAAACAGGAAGGAAGACAATAAACCAACAAATCCAGTCAACAAAAAAGATGAAATACAAGTCCCCAATGGAGTCACCAACTTGTGACACAGGTAAGTTCCCTCTGCAGACAAAGGCAACCCCTCTAGCCCTAGAGTGGGTCTAATCACTGCACAAATAATATCAGGGAAAACTTCCTTAGAAAGTTGGTGTTATGAAGAACTACCTTCAATTTGACGTTTGATGAATTCCTTGTCATGTTGCTCCATCTCTCTATTCTTCTAGTCGTTCGTACCTCAAAACAACTTGTAGAGAAACACCACAAACACAAATAGAAAACAACCAAATGGTCTTCTTGAAGAGTCAAGGAACCTCAATCTATAGACATATAATTTAATTCACAATATAGGAAATATAAATCAAAGTAAACTTACAACTGGGCCTTGACATCATAAGCCTCCTTGAAGTGTCCTGTCGGTATTTCTTCGTAACCATTTATTTGTGAACCGTCTCCCAAGGGAACTTATGATTTTCTCTTCTATCCAAAAGGCTTGATACTAGAAAGCTCTCAATCCAACTCTACTCAAGAATCTCTCAAATCACAACACAAATGGGGCTACTTCCACACTCCAATAACACTCTCTACCTATACTCCTCTCTTGGAAACTTGAAACTATCAAATTACCTCTAGCCATCATTCCATTACATTTAAGCTAGCTGATGCTATTCATGGAAGAGATATTTATAGGAGGGAGAGGTCCCCATAAGAGAAGGAAGGAGGAGCTTATCTCTTAAGTAGATTGCACAAAATGTAGAACAACTATCCCAGAGGAGAAAGGAAAGCTCAATTGACCCAACAACCAACCCTAGGACCACCCATGACGCAATTTCATCTAGAAGTTTTGACGAGTTGTTGAAAAGCTTGCCAAATCTGGCTCGTCATGGGTGTAACACAGGGACAAAGCAAAGACTTTGCTAGGGCTAGTGTTACCCTGTCAATCGTCGTGAGGAGGATAACTTCTAACTCATGTCAACCCAAAAACTTAGGTAAAATGGTCTTCTTCAAGGATAATGAGATGAGACACTCTTCCTAAGATTGCAAGGAAGGTAATGACACATAGTTGGTGTTGAGCCTGAAACCTCCACCTTCCTATACACCCTCTCAGCCTTCCTTTTCCACTTATTGCATCCACCCAGCTGTTAAATCATTGAATTGTAGTTTAAAAAGAGCTCTTTACATGGTTTTCTGACTATACTTATGACTGTTGTTTGGTTTAGTTTTTTTGCTCATGCAGCTGCGGAAACTTGTCAATTTCCGCAGCCAGCACAGGTTTCCGCAACCAGCACAAGATCCCACAGCTATTTTGTTAAAAGTTGTGCTACAGGTGTCCTATGAAGAAACGAGCCACATGGGCAAGCTCCAGGTGACGGATACATGGAACGTGTCCCTTCGAAGCAACCAAATCATCCATGGAAGGTCACGATCAACGAAGGTCAAAGGTAGAGCCAACCAAAGAGTTCAGCGGTGGCACGTCTCTGTTTTGAGCACGTGAACGTTACGTGGCACAGTCCTCAGCTCACGAAGACACCAGCACACCTGGAGATCACTTCTGTAATCGGAATCTAACAGCAACCACTTCAGAGATTTAATAAACATGATGACAGTTATGCTAGATTTCGGCTGAAGGGATCTACGTGTCCTTGGCAATACATTCAATAGCGTAGGAGTTAGTTAGATAGTTTTAGCATTTTGTCATTATAAATAATGTGTCGATGAACGCTGTAAAGAAGTTTTTTCACTTATGTAAGTTCTAAACTGTTGTATTGTCACCCCACTATTTATACTTGTTTTTGTTTTACTATATGAGAAGACTTTTCTGAGCTTATTCGTGTGACTACTTGTTGACCGGCTGAAGTGGAAGAGGGCCCCTGCGCACTGAAGCCTTGTAAAGTTTTCGTTTGGTTTTATTATGTTCTTGTATCATTAGCTTGTACATAACACACTGTTTGATGTTTCTTAACTCATTGCTGTTTAGTTTTTCACCTTTGTTTTCTTATAACTATCAACTGATCAGTGCTTTTTTGCAGGTTTTCTTAGGCAGCCTGGGAAAATTTTCATCTTTTTGATAACTATTCGCATATGATATCATCTTGTCCTTCCTGCTAACTTTCATTTTCTGAAGTTTAATTTCAACACTGTCTTTTTCAAGTTGTGATTTGCTTACTTTTTTTTGTTATTTAGATATCATACTGCTCATCAATTTATGGTTTCTTTCTATAGTGAAGTGACTCTATTAGCAAGAAATTAGAATATCACTAACTGTAGTGTGATTTAGTTATCATATTGCTTAAACTTATTCATGATTTCTTCCCACAAGGTAGATTGAGCTGAAGGGTAAAGGATCAGAAGAGTTGAAGTAGTGTGATTAGTTTCCTTTCTGCAATTTAATTTCTTGCAATTTAGTTATCATATTGCTTAAACTTATTCATGGTTGCTTCCCACAAGGTAGATTGAGCTGAAGGGTAAAGGACCAGAAGAGTTAAAGTAGTGTGACTAGTTTCTTTTATGCAATTTAATTTCTTTCCATTTAGATAGCATATTGCTTGACTTATTCATGATTACTTCCCACAAGGTAGATTGAGCTGAAGGGTAAAGGATCTGAAGAGTTTAAGTAGTGTGAATTAGTTTCTTTGCTTTTGGTTTGAGTTGCTTTAAGTTCAGTTTTTACTTTCTTTTCATTCAGCAGCAAGGATACTGGGGCATTTTCATTAGTTCACTTTTTGATGCATTTACTTTCTCTTAAGAATTGATTTCAGTTTAGTTGTTTTAAAGCTTTCTTCTTGAGCACTTTCAAGTTTGAGAAAATCACTGTAGAAACCACAATCACCATCCATACTTCATACTTAACTTTCACTCTCACCATCACACATTAGGGAAAGATAAATCCAAAAATAAATTAAAAACTCGAAAACGACAGAAGATTAAGGAAATGGTTATCTATTACATATAGTACACTTCACTTTGTCAGTTTACGAACCCCGGATTGACATTTTAAATAGCAATTTAGATCACACTAAATTGACCAAACATTTTGGCGCCGTTGCTGGGGAAGTGAAACTAGGTAGCCAATTTCTTAAAAAAAAAACAAGAAAATTTCAAGGAAGGAAAATTGATAACCTCTCAAAGTATGCTCTCCTCTTGCACTTAGTGTGATTTGGAGGATCAGAAAAGAGAAAGTTATTGGTTTAATAGTTTCTTGAGTATTCTCTCTTCTTGCACCTAGAGTGACCTGGAAGATCAGAAAGAGAATTATTAGCCCGACTTGAAGAAAAATGACATGCATAGAGCAAGAGATTCTAGGGGAAGGTTTTTAGCTAGAGCCAAGAGTTCGATTTTTACAACTCCATCTACTTCAAGGAATAGACAAGAGACACCTCCATCATCTCCAACTTATACTCCTAGCCCTAGGATTCCTGGAATTCAAGAGGTAGTATTCGACTCTCCCACACCTTCCATCGAATCTGAACTAGAAAGAGATCCTTTCCTTCCTTCTACAGAGAGAGAAATTATAATTTAAGAAGTAGAATCATCTGAAGAAGAAGAGGGAGAAATTCCTTCTCGTTCACCCTTAGTAGAGGAACCAGAGGACTCTGAAATCTCCAGGGAAACTACCGTGATAGAGGAAGGAGCAAGTGGATTTGGTAGAGGAGGAGGAGGAAATAATGGAGGAGGTAGAGGTAACATTGGGGGAAATAGGGATGGAGATAACTCATTCGGATTTCCTATAGTCGATGAGGACTCCCGAGCCACAATGAAAAACATCTCACCATCTGTCCTCCCAAACTTTCATGGGTTAAGAAATGAGGAACCTAAAACATTTCTATTTGAGTTTGAGGTCGTGTGTCGAACTTATGATTATCTGGAAGACTCTCAAAAACTCAAACTGTTTCCTTCAACATTGAAAGGAGCAGCCTTGAAATGGTTCATGGGATTACTCACTCAATCCATTAGGACTTGGAATGATATGAAAAAAACATTTTTGGATAGGTACCTGGACTATTGTATGCCCACAAATCACAAGGATGAGGTATTCAAAATGGTGCAAAGAGAAGATGAAACCTTGGAGGATTTACTTGAAAGATTCCAATACAATCTGAAAAGAGCAAAGATGAGTAACTTAGATGAGGAGACCTTGAAAACCCTTCTATTAAAAGCCATTAGAGATGAATGGATAGATATTTTGAACATGATGGGGAAAGGAGACATATCTCAACTTCCACTTCATGATATAGCAGAGCTATGTGTCTATCTCTCAAGGGGGAAATCTAAAACTCAAAAAGCGCCTAGAGATCCTTCTCTCATCAGAGCAAACAAATCTGCAACTGGATCAGTAAGTAGGGTTGAGATTGGCAACATGCTTGATTAATTCAAGACTGACATCTTAGGGAGTCTTATTGAGCAACTAGACACTCTTAAGATTCACAATAAGCAGAAAGCAGAAGCTGAGGCTTTCACCATCTTTTGCCCAAAGTGTAGAAAGAAACATGCTCTAAGGGAATGTCCCTTGGATGCAAAAGTTGTAGAAACATGTGTAATCTGTTCAGAGAATCATGAGACCAAGGATTGTCCTTCAATTCCTGGGCTCAAAGCTGTCTTTCAAGAAGATCCAAATACAATCAAGTCTCTCTGTTTTGTTGCAAGGAGACCTTGGCAGGGGCAACAAAATCAAGGGTTTAACAACTCTATGAGTTTTCAACCCCCACCAAATTGGCATCCTTGGCAACAACCTTGGTCCCAACCTCAAAATCCTTTTCAATCATGGGGTACAAGGTATGCAAAATCCTTATGGGAGATTTTCTCAATTTTATCAATATCCTCCATCTTTTCAAAACCAACAAGCTCCACAACTTCCAAATCAAAACCCACAACTATCATTGCCATTTCCACAACAACAACAACCTTCTCAACAGAATCCAAATTCTCAACTCTTCCATTCCAACAAAAGTCAAATCAACTTCCTTCTCAGCCATTGCCATACCCCAATAACAAAAACCCTCAAAATGCTTACATGATGGAAGGTCAACAATTTCCTGCCTATATGATTGTTCCTCTCAATGATGTACAACTCAGATTAGGTAGAGTCTTAGATAAGCCTTCTATAGATGCTCAAAAGCAAAGCATTTCTGAGGAAGATTCTCTTGAAGCCAATAAGGGTTCTGAAGCATCTCTTCAAAACCAAAGCACTCAAAAAGAAAAAGAAAAAGAGTTAACCCCCACAACTCCTATAGTTGAGCAACCTACATCTTCATTCACACCTCCTTTTCCTAAAAGATTACAAATTGACAAAGGGGTAGAAAAACAAATCTTGTTGCCTAACTATGATTTTCTAGATGAATTGAAGAATGTCTATATCAAGATTCCCTTGTTACAATCCATTAAAGAGATTCCTATTCTAGCGAAAACAATAAAGGAGTTGAGTCTTAAAAGACCAGGAAGGAAACAAAGAGATACAAGAAGAATCCACCTGGTAGGAAAAATTGCAGATATCATGATGGGAAAAATTACTATGCAGAAGTATGTAGATCCCGGTAGTCCAATTGTCAAAACACATATCAATGGGGTAGAAATACCAAATACTTTGATTGATTTAGGGGCTGCTATCAACATCATGAGTAGACAGACTATGGAACAACTAAAACTTCCTAATCTTCTTTTTACACATACTTTATTGCAACTTGCAGATTGATCAATCATTAAACCAGATGGTGTATTAGAAGACATTTCAGTCTCCTTAGACTCTTGGGAATATCCAGTAGATTTCATGATTTTAACTCCCAAGAGTAATTTAGGAGGACATCCTCTCATCTTACGAAGACCTTGGCTAGCCACAACTGATGCTTTTATCAGTTGTAGGTCTGGGGATATGTATATTCTGATGGTAATTCAACAAAGAAGTTCAATCTGTATCCTACAGCAAAAGAAATTACAGAAATAGGAGATAATGAGTGGGTTGATGATGAAGATACTATACAACCTGTCTTTACCATTTCTGAGATCAGTGAAGATAGTCAAATTATGAACACATTAGAAAACTTCGAACCATCTTCAGAATATGACCACACACAATTTCCGTTGGATTCTGACATTGAGTGTCTATCATCTAGACAAATGTCTCTTTTCTCTATGGAAGAGTTCGGTAGTTCCACCATTGAGATTTTTCCAGGAAAAACATTGAATATCAACAAAACTTGGAAAAATCACAAGAGGAAGAGCTAACCAAAATATTGCAAAAACATTCTACTGCATTTTCATGGGAGTATACCGATATGAAAGGTATTGACCCTAAGACTTGCATTCATCACATCTACATTGAGGAAAACAGTAGACCAATCAAGCAACCTCAAAGAAGGATGAATCCAAACCTTAGGGAGATAGTGAAAGAAGAGCTCCAAAAGTTACTTAATGTAAACTTCATTTACCCAATTTCAGATAGCCGGTGGGTTTCTCCTTTGGTTATAGTACCTAAAAAGAATGGTAAATGGAGGGTTTGCATTGATTACAGAATTGAACAAAGCAACTTTGAAGGATCACTTTCCTTTACCCTTTATTGATCAGGTATTAGATACTTTAGCAGGGAAAAAGTATTTCTCATTTTTAGATGGTTTTAGTGGTTACAATCAGATTCAGGTAGCACCTGAAGATCAGGACAAGACCACATTTACTTGTCCATGGGGAACTTTTGCTTACCGAGTACTTCCTTTTGGATTATGTAATGCACCCGCAACATTTCAAAGGGTAGTACTAGGAATCTTTTCTAATCTAATTCATGATTGTGTAGAGGTTTATATGGATGATTTCACAGTTTATGGTAATTCATTTGAAGAGGCATTAGAGAATTTGGAAAAAGTCCTTATAAGATGTAAAGAAACAAACCTTTCATTAAGTCATGAGAAATGCTTTATGATGTTTGCTGAAGGGATTGTTTTAGGACATCATATTTCAGGAGATGGGATTAAAGTTGATAGATCAAAAGTTGAAGTCATCTCCAAGTTGCCTATTCCAAATTGTCAAAAAGATGTTAGAAGTTTTCTTCGATTTACTGGATATTATAGAAGATTTATTAAAAACTTCACCAAAATAGCATCTCCACTCTTCAAATTACTTACAAAAGACTGTGAATTCAAATGGGATCCTGATTGTCAATCTGCATTTGAAACTTTAAAAGCAAGAATATCTGAAACACCCATTTTGAGAGGGCCAAATTGAAAACTTCCTTTCCATATTTCTACAGATGCTTCAGATACAGCTCTAGGAGCTGTGTTGGGTCAAAAGGATTTAGTTCCTTATGCCATTTACTACACCAGTAAAAATTTGACTCCCACTGAGTTAAATTATACTGTGACTGAAAAAGAGTTCTTAGTTGTTGTTCATGCAATCAACAAGTTTAGACATTATATAACAGGCTATGAAACTTTTGTCCATACTGGTCATTCTGCAATTAGATATCTCATGAACAAACCTGTTACTAATGGCAGAGTTACAAGATGGCTTTTACTTTTACAAGAATTCAATATTACTGTGTTAGATAGACCAGGGAAACAAAATACAGTATTTGATTTCTTGTCTAGAATCCAAAATACTAACGAAGATAATCCTGTAGAGGATAAGTTTCCAGATGAATATTTGTTTGCAGTAACTACTAAGACTCCTTGATATGCAGATATTGCTAACTATTTGGTTACAAGGAAGCTACCTCCACACTTGTTTCCTAATGAGAAAAGGAAAATTATTGAGGAGAGTTCAAATTATTCATGGATTTCTAATGAATTGTTTAAGACAGGGCTAGATTGTGTGATCAGAAGATGTGTTCGGGAAGATGAAATACCTGACATCCTCAAGGCATGTCATGATGAACCATGTGGTGGACACTTTGCTGACAAGAGGACGGCCTATAAAATCCTTTCTTTAGGATATTATTGGCCTTCTCTCTTCAAAGATGCAAAACAATATGTCAGAAGGTGTGACAGCTGCCAGACAGTTGGGAGACCAACTCTTTCAAATGAAATGCCATTACAGCCACAGGTGCTCATCGAACCCTTTGAAAAATGGGCTTTAGATTTCATTGGACCCATTAATCCACCATCTAGACAAAAGAAATATATATTGGTTTGCACTGATTATGTCACTAAATGGGTAGAAGCCAATGCATTGCCTTCTGCCACTGAAAATTCAGTTGTTCAATTTCTTTTTGAGGATATTTTTACTCGTTTTGGTGTCCCAAGAGAAATTGTGACAGATCAGGGAAGTCAATTCACATCTAACTTGATGAAGACGCTGATGGAAGAATACAAAATCAATCACAGAAAATCTACTCCTTACCATCCTCAAGCAAATGGTCAAGTGGAATCTACAATCAAATTTCTTGAGAGCATCATCACCAAAACTGTTCATCTCTACAGAAGAGATTGGGCAGAAAGGCTCCCTGAAGCCTTATGGGCCTACAGAACTACATGGAGGAACACAACAGGACATTCTCCCTATGAACTTTTTTATGGGAAATAAGTCCTGCTCCCCATTGAGTTTCAAGTCAAGACTTTCAAGATGGCAGTTCAGTTGGGGATGAATCTATCAGAAGCCCAAAAGCACAGAATGAAGCAACTTAATGAGCTAGAAGAGATCAGACAAGATGCAATTTTAAGGACTGATCTAGTTCAACATCAAAGAGCTAAGTGGCATGACAGATATATTAAAGAGAGAAAGTTTAAAGAGGGAGATTGGGCTTTACTGTTTGATTCCAAGTTTAAAGACTTCAAAGGGAAGTTTCAGACTCATTGGCTTGGGCCATATGAGATTGATAAAGTCTTTAACAATGGAGCGGTAAGAATCAAGACCATTGATGAATTTCAGACTCCTCTTATTGTGAATGGCCACCGATTGAAAATTTATCATAAGCCACTTTCAAAAGAGGAGTTTGTCAAAATGTTCCAGGAGAATTCTGCAATAAGGCTGGTGGAGAAGAATCCTTCTCTCCCACCAGCCTAATCTTATTTCTTTCAGTTTTTGAAAAAAAAAAAAAAATGTATAAGCCTGAAAACCAATCCCAGATTGGCGGTCTTATGCAGAAAATATAGAGTGAAAATCAGGGACACCTGACACTCTATATTTCAAAAAAAAAAAATTCTCCTCTCCTTCTCTTTCCATCTTCACTTCATCTCACTTGTCATTTCACTTCACCTCCATCTCATTTTCATCTCCATTTCACTTCATTCCACTTCATTTTCACTTCATTCCATTCATTCCATATCATTTCATTAATCAAAACCCCTTTCAGGACTATTTTCATTAAGTTAGTTCTTCTCTAACTATCTTTGTGCAGTTAAAGGGGTGTTGTCTCAGTTTCCGCAGCTAGAAACCATTTCCGTAGCCAGAAGCATTTTCCGTAGCCAGAAACGATTTCCGCAGCCAGCATCACTCTGTTTTCAAAAATACAATCAAATGTTAGTGCCATAATCATGAAATGCAAGTGTAATTGAGCTAAAGACATGGGGCATCTCCAAGATATCAAAGAAGAGCAACTGGTTAGGAGCCTTGAGCAAGAATTGACAAAGTTTTCAAAGGTATGATCAAAAATCTTTATCAAATGACAATTCAAGTAATAATTATGTATAGTTATTAAACCATAACAGGCTCTCCTATGTGCAATGATTTTATATATTATCCCACTATCACTCTTATTGCGCGATGTCACTCCACACACCTCGCATTTATCTCCCTAACGGTCTCATGATTACTCCGAGTTTGAACTCAAATGTGACTGCACTTCTAGTTATTACCCGTACTCTTGAGACGTGACCTATTGTGCTACGGCTCTTCCCAGCTGTAATTTCCGCAGCCGTCTGTTGAGACGTGTAAGATCTCATACGCAGTCATCCAACTCGAAAGAATCCTGCCGTTACTCCACCGCTTATCACTCCACTCATACTCCACTTATATCATACTCCTTGCATGCGTCCACATTTCATTTTATGAACTCGTTTATCACTGCTCACTCACTGTTCCTTCCGTAATTTGGGTATTTCCATTCACTGTTCTCTATTTCCAACTGCCGTCACTATAGTTTGCTCTAAACCGTGACTACCGTCATTACAACCTATCCTAAACCCTGAACAGAGCTATTTTTTTTTCCTTAACCCTCACACGCAGAAGAACCCTCAGTGGAATTGAAAACAGAAGATGGGAAAATTACTGAGAGCTGAGCCGAAAGGACCGAAATACTTGGAGGGTTATCCTCAAGTTAAGGAATTGCTGAAGAAAGTCAGATGGCTACGATTTATCCAGAAGTTTAAAGGCTATAACAGGGAGGTGACCAAAGCTTTTGCAAGGTCGTTTAATGGACAAATAGTGGAGGTTGGAGATTTAAAATTCACAGTGACCGAGGCCACAGTAGCGGCTGCCACAGGCCTACCTCAAGAGGGTGAAAGGTGGTTTAAAAATAGAAGTGTAGAAGATCAAATATGGAGAACCATGCTACAAAACCAAGGTATGGATACCACCGTATTCACAAGAGGCATCCCTGTTAATGTATTAAAAGAGGAATGGTCTAGTCTATTGTTAGTCATTCAGAAATTTATCACGTGTGAAGGTTGTTTTGGCTCTATGTATATGTATCATGTCAGGCTGATGATGAATTTCATGGACGGTCACACTCTTAATTTGCCTCATTTTCTGCTATCAAGTTTGAAAAAGATGAGTTTTACAGTTCAAAAACATGTAGGCAATATTGAACCTCATCTTTACCACCATGGGCTCATCAAAATTCTTATTGAGGATCAGTTGAAGAAAACTAAGGATACATGGGAGCAATTCTTAACCAGAAACTACTTCCAAGAGCCGTCTGAGGCCTCTGGAAGTAGTCCACCAAAAATTACAAGGAAAAGTAGGAGGAAAGAAAAAAGCATTACAATCCAAGACTCCCCTACAATAGAAATTCAAGAAACAGTCCAAAAAGGAAAAGAAGATAGAGCTAGAAGTAAGAAACAAAAAAAGGAAAAAGACAAAAGGACTATCCAAGGAGTCTACCCATCCCCTAAGCAATCCATAGAAGAGGATTAGCAACCTCTGTCAGAAAGATTAATAGATCTTCAAGTTGTTGCCATAGCCAAGAAAAAGAAAAAAGGAAAACAGAGTGCACAAAAGAAGAGTACTAGTTCATACTTAAGAAGGAGCACTAGGCTAAAAGGGAAAGGGAATAAAACCAAAGAAAAACAGTCTCACTTTATTGATTTAGATAAAGAGACACTTGAGAAATCTCCAACTCAGCCAAGCATTGAGTCAAGTCCTCCACGTGAGGAAAGCCCTTTTCGGTCGGAAAGAGAGAGCAGTCCTCCTTCACCAGAATTTGAGTTTAGGCCGAGAAAGACACCTGAGGTAGATTCTAATCAGCAAGAGGCATACAATTACCTGGAAACCTTAGAACAATCAACTGCAGAACCAAGTACTTCTCTGCCACCTGATGCACAAGTTCAGTCCTTGAAATAGGAAATATTTGAGTTAGAAGTCCTAAATAGGCATATCGTACAAGAAAATGAAGCACTCAAAGAGCAGAGTAAAGTAGACAAGATTGTCCATGATAATACTATGCTCCATTTAGGACTTTGGCAAAAGAAAAACAGAAAACTGAAGAAGAAGTGCAAAAAGTTAAGCAGAGCATTGATTAACCTCAAGTTCAAATGCCTAGTCAGGAAGCCAAGGATGATGTTAGCATCAAGGAAGAAGAAAAGAGGGCTAGATGTCCTTGCAGAAGCATCAGAACACATGGATTAGAGGGAAATAACTCAATTTTGGTCGCATGAGGACATGCAACACCTTCACAGTGGGGGTATGTTGAGCCTCAAACCTGCACCTTCCTATACACCCTCTCAGCCTTCCTTTTCCACTTATTGCATCCACTCAGCTGTTAAATCATTGCATTGTAGTTTAAAAAGAGCTCTTTACATGGTTTTCTGACTATACTTATGACTGTTGTTTGGTTTAGTTTTTTTGTTCATGCAGCTACGGAAACTTGTCAATTTCCGCAACCAGCACAGTTTTCCGCAGCCAGCACAGGATTCTGCGGCTATTTTGTTAAAAGCTGTGCTACAAGTGTCCTATGAAGAAACAAGCCACATGGGCAAGCTCCAGGTGACGGATACATGGAACGTGTCCCTTCGAAGCAGCCAAATCATCCATGGAAGGTCACGGTCAACGAAGGTCAAAGGTAGAGCCAATCAAAGAGTTCAGCGGTGGCATGCCTCTGTTTTGAGCACATGAACGTTACGTGGCATAGTCCTCAGCTCACGAAGACACCAGCACACCTGGAGATCACTTCTGTAACTGGAATCTAACAGCAACCACTCCAGAGATTTAATAAACATGATGATAGTTACGCTAGATTTCGACTGAAGGGATCTACGTGTCCTTGGCAATATAGTCAATAGCGTAGGAGTTAGTTAGATGGTTTCAGCATTTTGTCATTATAAATAATGCGTCGATGAACGCTGTAAAGAAGTTTTTTCCCTTATGTAAATTTTAAACTGTTGTATTTTCACCCCACTGTTTATACTTGTTGCTGTTTTAATATATGAGAAGACTTTTCTAAGCTTATTCGTGTGACTACTTGTTGACCGGCTGAAGTGGCAGAGGGCCCCTGCGCGCTGAAGCCTTGTAAAGTTTTCATTTGGTTTTATTATGTTCTTGTATCATTAGCTTGTACATAACACACTGTTTGATGTTTCTTAACTCATTGCTGTTTAGATTTTCACCTTTGTTTTCTTATAACTGTCAACTGATCAGTGCTTTTCTGCAGGTTTTCTTAGGCAGCCCAAGAAAATTTTCATCTTTTTGATAACTATTGGCATATGAGATCATCTTGTCCTTCTTGCCAACTGTCATTTTCTGCAGTTTAATTTCAGCACTGTCTTTTTCAAGTTGTGATTTGCTTACTTATTTTTTTTTTGTTATTTAGATATCATACTGCTCATCAATTTATGGTTTCTTTCTATAGTGAAGTGACTCTATTAGCAAGAAATCAGAATATCACTAACTGTAGTGTGATTTACTTATCATATTGCTTAAACTTATTCATGATTGCTTACCACAAGGTAGATTGAGCTGAAGGGTAAAGGATAAGAAGAGTTGAAGTAGTGTGATTAGTTTCCTTTCTGCAATTTAATTTCTTGCAATTTAGTTATCATATTGCTTAAACTTATTCATGGTTTCTTCCCACAAGGTAGATTTAGCTGAAGGGTAAAGGACCAGAAGAGTTAAAGTAGTGTGACTAGTTTCTTTTATGCAATTTAATTTCTTGCCATTTAGATAGCATATTGCTTGACTTATTCATGATTACTTCCCACAAGGTAGATTGAGCTGAAGGGTAAAGGATCTGAAGAGTTTACGTAGTGTGAATTAGTTCCTTTGCTTTTGGTTTGAGTTGCTTTAAGTTCAGTTTTTACTTTATTTTCATTTAGCAGCAAGGATACTGGGCCATTGTCATTGGTTCACTTTTTGATGCATTTACTTTCTCTTAAGAATTGATTTCAGTTTAGTTGTTTTAAAGCTTTCTTCTTGAGCACTTTCAAGTTTGAGAAAATCACTGTAGAAACCTCCATCACCATCCATACTTCATACTTCACTTTCACTCTCACCATCACACATTAGGGAAAGATAAATCCAAAAATAAACTAAAAACTCAAAAACGACAAAAGATTAAGGAAATGGTTATCTAGTACATATTGTACACTTCACTTCCTCAGTTTACGAACCGCGGATTGAAATTTTAAATAGCAATTTAGATCACACTAAATTGACCAAACAGTTCGTAGCATGACACCGCACATATGTTGGTAACATGGACTAGCACTGGATCGAGGAATGCAAAGTCGGTGACAAATTACTGTGTAACACTACAGGATGCTCTATTTTATTACATGAAACAAAAATACATAGAGTAGAAATTTGTTTTTACCATAAATTGAAAACCATTCATCCATTTGTCAAGATGTTTTAGGGGGAGATGCATGTAAATGATGGTAACATGCTCAAGCAATTTTAGCAAATTCTAGTGCACAGATTTTGAGAAATCAACCTCCATCACTGTTATAGACATTTTTGTGCCTAACAGCATGGAGCATGAAATGTCAATAATCTGAGGGATCCAAAGCCCCTAAACATGTTGTTCTTACCCTTAGAGGAACAAGGTCTGCAAACCACAGCACTGAAAATCAGTTCTCCACCTGAAAACACTCAGAAACAGGCTATTTCTGGATCATGTCAGCTGCTCCACTGAGCATCTGCGCTGAATGTCAACTGCTCCTCTTTGTACCTGCGCTGAAGGTCAAAATTAATGAAGGCTACCTGCGCTGGGCGAGATTGGCCAAGTGGCACAGTCATTCTGCAAGGTGTCAACTGCCCAGGAAGCTTCCAAACTGATACTTGGGTCAAGGAATTCGCCTAGTGATGAGTAAGAGGGTCTTGATCTCCAAGTGGAAGCAAGATTCTCCAAGTGGACTCAAGAACTGAAGATTAACTAAAGTGGGAGAGGACACTAGTCAGCTTTATGCCAGTCTCAAGATGACTCATCCTTTCTCGAAAACCCTATATATAGATCTCTCTCATGAGGTCTAGGGAGGCTGAAATTTTGTGTAAGTAAGGAAGTGTTGTTGGTTTGAGTATAGAGCTATTGGGTGTTTTGGTTGAAGGTGGTGAAGAGGAGATTTCTTTCAGCTGGGAGGTGTTGCTGGATTGGGCCTATTATGGTTGTAACTCTCTCAGAACTTTACTTCTCTTATCAATAAAGTATTTGAGGTTCTTCTATATGCATGTGTCTTGATGATGAATTGATGCTTGTATATTTGGTTTATGCTAATCCTTAAATTGATTATGGATGTATGCTTCTTGTAGTTTCCTTTTCTTGTGCTTTTACAGGATCTGTGTGCAGCTGGGCCGGTGAAAGAGCTAGGAGCTAGGAGCAAGCAGCAAGGAGTGAAGACTGGATCGACTATTAGTGCAAGATAACGGTTAGTAGATCATCCTTTTCTTCCCTCTCTCATCTCATAAAGAAGAAACTTTGAATAGCTTTGCATTCAGTTGTTGCTGAAGTACTATCACCTTTAGAGTGGGATAGGGGCATTCTGCATTAGATACTTTTCCCAACAAAAAATTGGCGACTCCGCTGGGGATCGTATCTTGTTGGTTGGTTGTGTTTCTTGCTATTCATTTCATAAACAAAGGGAGTACCGAATCGAACTGTATTTGGATCCATCAAATACAAAGTAGAGGGCAACTACTCTAGCTCAGTTTCTGGGCATGTTTATGATTTGAAAAGCTGATCTACAAGGACTCTAATAAGCTCTTAGTGATAGCTTTTCATCCTCCTTTACGTCTCTTAGTGTGTCCTTGACTGATAGCTTCTGATTTGAGCAAAAACTGTGAATTTTTGAGCAATCTGTGACCCGGAAACCAAGACGGACGAAAGTCTCATTCTTCAGTGCAGGTTGTACAAAGGCTGTCTGCATTTCAGCGCAGTTCCCAAAGGGGCTACCTGCGCTGAAGGTCAAACAGGCAGTGTTCCACCTGCGCTGGACCAGTCTTGGCTTGAGCTACTGGGGTTTCCTGCTGTGTCTTGCCTTGTTTTCACTATTGTTTTTGTTGTTTGTTACCAGTCAGTGTGCCTATCTGAAACCAACTCCCTTTGTCATTATTCCACCTCGGTTGTATAAAGAAACTGTGTTTTTTCTTTTTATTTCTTGTGTCATTTACAGTTTCCCATAACGAAAGTGAACCAGTCTTGTTGTGGCCTCTTAGATCTAGACCTGTGATTAAGTGTCGTTTTGATCTTAGGAGTTAGTTTATTTGTTGTTCATAGCTGATTGAGCTTGTCGTTTTCTTCATATGGTTTGAATTTACATATTTCTAGTGTCGAAACAAGTAAATCTTAAGGTGTCTTTCGATTTTGGACAAACTTGTTTGCTTTCGCTTGAAATTGAATTCAAAGTTATACAACAACTTTCTTTTTGCATTTCATCAACATTAAGAAAGAGAAAAGAAATACTTGCATTGTGCACGTGCATTATGACGATTGCATGTTGATTTAGGAAAATGCATTAGTGTGTGCTCTATGATCTGTGTGAAAAGGTGTTATCTTCCTTCTCCCTCAGTAGTTAAGGTTTTCAAAGTTGAAAGATTGAAAAGCTTGCTTATCATCTTAGATTGCATTCAGGAGTGTTACTATACATCTCGTGGTGATCCATAAAGGCAAAATGCTAAACAAGATCAACCTTAAAATAAATTGAATTTACATAACAACACATTGAAACATAACGCAAACATCTAGAGGTCTAAGCTAGAGACGTGTTCCAGCGTCGTTAAACGTGATATCTTAGCGTTGAGTGGTTGGGTGATTCCTCCACGGTGAAGCGATAAGTATCAATACGGACTTGTGCTCCCACGTACCGTCGCGTATATATTGGGAGACCCCTATAGGATCACAGCCTTTATCCATAGGAAACCGTGTCGGCCGCCCTACTGATCGCAATGCAGTGAACACAGCATTCACGAAGATCGACCACTCGTACCGTAAAACGTATTCTGTGGTTTTGCGAAAGGTTTGGCACACCCTCTGCCTAGAACTCCAGAGCAGTTTCTTTTGGCCTTTTTCAAACTCTATAACTGAAAAAGTCCATCCAAGCATTTGTCACTTCGGGCTCGTTAAAACATCGAAGGAGACTAGAGTCATCTTTAGCTTTTTCTCGACTCTTAAAAAGTGAAAAAGCAAGTTTTGTCTAAGCGTCGTTATAAAATTTATTTTAAACGGAACATAATCACCTCCTATTCCCGCGTTGATCTTTAAGTTGAGAACATGGAACGCCCCAACCAAGGAACTCCACATGATGGAAATCCTGGTCCTTTCTCCTCTTGGGGAGAAGTTGGTGCGCCCCACATGGCCACATTGTCGCTTCCAGGACTGACAATTGGCCTGCCTGTTTGGCTATTCTCAACTAGTGTAGTTCAGAACACCATGGTTCCTAAGCAATCGAGTCAACAGTTAGATGAGTCTAGAGCCTCCCACCAGCCTTCTACTTCCTCTAACCCTTCCTCCAATCCTTCATCTTCAAAAGGTGGAGCCGGCAAAAGCCAAGCTCCCACGGAGAAGAAGGAAAAGAAGAAGAAAGAAAAGAAGAGGAAGGAGCCTAAGGCGACTGGTGGCAAGCAAAAGACATCTGACAAAAACCCACACACAACACAGACTGGGCCTAAATCGCCATGTGTCATATGTAGAGGAGACCACTTCCATAGAGATTGTCCCTGTATTCCCCGGATACTAAGGGACTGGTCACCTCGTTTGCACAATTCGGGAGCATCAACCTCTGATAGCCATGTTGATTGCTTACCGTCAACCAGCGAAAGTGAAGGTTCAAGACAAAGAGGGGAGCAAGATCCCCCTGCAGACTGTGTGAAGGCGATCACGCCATCCACCATTGTCCCTTCTTAGACGAAGTGAAGGGAGTTTTGGAAGATCGCCCGGTTTCACCAGTAGTGCTTCCTCCTGGATACAAAAAACTCGTGCTAAGTCCTTCGTTGGTTGAAAATACAGCTGGCCCGCTCAAGTGGTCAGCTGAAGCGTCAGTCATTGAAAATAAACCTACTGAATCTAGACCGGACGAAAGTCTAAAGGTCGATACGGCAGTTGACCCGGTTCTTCCTTCAGAGGTTTCATCCTCAAATGACACCGTCACTGAAGATTCATCCTCAAATGACACCCTCACTGAAGAGAATAAGGATGACACCATCCAGATTCTTTTCATCAACACAGATTCTGATGAGCATCAGGGCAATGCGCCCATTCCTTTATCGCAGGAAGGAACATCGTCAGGATCGTATCCGGCCGTGTATTCGGTCCCACCACCAAGCAACCTGGTTGTGTCCTTTGATTGGAACCAACTGGGCAGACCCCGGTTACCAGCCAGTATACCATTCAGAATCATAGTCCAAATTTATAGAATGGTGATGGCTGGAACTATCATTGATGAAGGGGCATCTGTGAGTATCCTTTCCTCTGTTGCTTGGAAAGCACTGGGTTCCCTGGCGCTTTTGCCTGAGATAAGAAATCTCTCGGGCTTTGATAAAGGAACCAGTCGACCGTTAGGGATCCTCCCCAATGTGCCTGTTACATTGAAAGGGAAGACCGTTCAAATGAACATGATGGTCGTTCAAGGACCCTTGGATTATAACCTACTCCTTGGACGTGACTATATATATTGCATGGAAGCTATAGTCTCCTCACTCTTTAGAGTAATGTGTTTTCCACACGAAGGAAGGGTGGTCAAACTCGTAGACCAACTTTCATTTCCGGGATCACGCATCACAAATAGTCAAATACCAATCCTCAATGGTCTATTCACTCGAGAAATGTCTCCACCCCTAGTCCTCCTTCCCGATGAGTGCGAGTGATTCGGAAAGATGGGACTGGAACCCAGGGGGCATGCATCCTGGTCTGCTTCGGGCAGAGGAAACCTTGGGTGTAAGGTAGAATTTCTGCGAAAGAATATGACTAGTCCGTACCCCGTCTGTATGTGGAAGAGGGGTTGTTCTGGAATAGGATTCTTTTGTTAAGGTTACTTGTTTGACAAAGGTCATTCACCATTGTCTACTATGGGAGATAGTTCCGAAGAAAAAGATTCATTTGCGGCAGCAAATAGAACCATCTTTGGGTAGCCAGAAAGAGGCAAGCCTCACCCTTTAGAACAAATGTTTTATCGGATAAGTAGGGCCAGCATTGAAATTTTACCTTATACCTGGGGGCATGCAACCTTTTGGAATGTAAGCAAGGGACGACTATTTATTTTTTTAAATTTTTAGGTCCTCCCTTTAAACCTGTAGGTCTAACCCTTTAAACTCGTAGGATTAGCCGTTTCCGAACTTGCATAAAGAAAGGATGAGAGGGAGCATAGCTTTGGTAAGGCGCAAGCTCTATAAAAAATGGGATCTTTCGGGAGACATTCTTATCTTATGACTGGTATAATCGAGCAGTTTTAGCATAAAGTTCATGCTCGTTAAAAAATAAACGCAAGTTCGAGCAGTTTTAGCATAAAGTTCATGCTCGTTAAAAAATAAACGCAAGTTCGAGCAGTTTTACCGCAGAATTTATGCTCGTTAAAAAATAGAAAAGCGTGAGCAAGGGTTCCACCAGAGTTGAAGCTCATTAAAAAATGAACCTATCCCGGTAAATAACCATTGTGATCGTAAATTTATTAGCCATAAAAGCCTTGGTCGTGTTTGCACCCACCACCTCCATTTCATTTGGCCAATCGTTCACCTCCATATGATTGTTTACCTATTTTTGAGGAATAGCTGCGAAGGGTGATTTCACTTAGCCATCCTTGTGACACTGCCGTGATTGGAAAATTCCAACCTGTACCTGGAATCTGCTGCTATCCCTGTTTATCACTCGTTCCTCAAAAAACGAGTCTTCTTTGAGCTCTTTTCATCTGACTCGTAAAATATGAAAAGTTTGCCGAGTTTTGGCCTTCCAGCTCGTTAAAAAGGACCGGAAGAGCTATCCCTCCTCTAGATTTTAATCTTTTTGGACCTGAGGGATTATTACGCAAAAAGGTCGAGCGCTTGTTTTATTCGGCTCGTTAAAGTTATCGAAAATTCATCCCTTTTGTATTGTTTTATACTTTTTCGGACTTAAGGGATTAGATGACGAAAAAGGAATTTTGGAGTTAACTTTCTGTACCTTTTTAGACTCTCTAAAAATGAAAAGGACCGAGTTGTCTTTGTCGCTAGACTCGTTAAAATGATTAAATAGCGACAAACTTGTCTTTATACGAGAACGAGTTTCCCTATCGCTAGGATCGTTAAAACATAGCGATGGGCTTGCCCGAAGGGCAGGTTATAGAACAAGCATATGTTATCCTCCTCAAGCTTGACAAAAATAAAGAGGTACTGGTCAGAAATGACTGGGGAAAAATTGGGAGAACCTCAAATCTTTAATGGTAGCAAGTCGCTCTTGAACATGACACTTTGTCCTCCGTACCACATCGGGTTGGGTTGTTTCATTCACCGGTCTCATCACCATGGTCTTCGCCAAACCATCCGTATTTGGGGTAATGCTACCGATCCATCACATCAGTGTCGTTATATGTTCAAGAGATGTGTTCAGAAAGAGTCAACCGTGTCCCATCCACTGCTATACATCATCTTTCATCCACCCATGATAGCCACCCTGAATCATATTTCACAGATTGTTTTCACCTCCACTAAAATCATTAGCTCCGTTCTGTGTCATTGATGTGGGATTCATTAAGGCCCTCCTTTGATGGATCGCTTCTTGTCGACTTTAGCTCATTATCCAGGAAGTTGATCTAGGAACAACCCCCCACAGTACTTTGAAGCTTGCATGCCTCAATGGCAAGTTTCTCACTTCCGACGACAGGTATACATCAATGACCTTCGACCAGAAGATTTTGCGTGGTGTTCGACTCCAAGTCCTTTATTCACACCACGTGAATTGTACTGCAATACCTTGAGGGTCATTGTCATTATTGGTGACTCCTCTCGCGCTTGTTAACGGTTTACATTATTGACCGGTAATCAAGCGATGTCTTTCCATGTTCGACTTCAGCGTAATTCTCACATGGATCGACTTGTACTTAGAGTGAAGATCGAACGAGATTGAAGACCCCGGATCTAGTTTCATCCATCCCGGTTGCGATATATATTCAGGAAATATAAAGACATTTTATATGTACATTATTGCAGCAGATGATCATCCTACTCAAAGGATGATAATTTCAGCAGAGAATTATCAGTCTATCCTCAGACGGTCGTCTGTTATATGTACCAAAATGAATTTATAAAGCTGAGCATGGGAATGCCCGCCTCAGCTAGATCATGAAAGCAGAATGAAAAATAATGTATTGTATTGTATTTTATTGCAGGGCACCTCTCAGCGATTGAATGAACTTCGGATCCTCCTAATAAAGCATTTCACCCGATAAACAACCTCATACTTTAGGGGGCAACTGTTATAGACATTTTTGTACCTAACAGCATGGAGCATGAAATGTCAATAATCTGAGGGATCCAAAGTCCCTAAAGATGTTGTTCTTACCCTTAGAGGAACAAGGTCTGCAAACCACAGCACTGAAAATCAGTTCTCCACCTGCAAACACTCAGAAACAGGCTATTTCTGGATCATGTCAGCTGCTCCACTGAGCATCTGCGCTGAATGTCAACTTCTCCTCTCTGTACCTGTGCTGAAGGTCAAAATTAATGAAGGCTACCTGCGCTGGGCGAGATTGGCCAAGTGGCACAGTCATTCTGCAAGGTGTCAACTGCCCAGGAAGCTTCCAAACTGACACTTGGGTCAAGGAATTCACCTAGTGATGAGTAAGAGGGTCTTGATCTCCAAGTGGAAGCAAGATTCTCCAAGTGGACTCAAGAACTGAAGATTAACTAAAGTGGGAGAGGACACTAGTCAGCTTTATGCCAGTCTCAAGATGACTCATCCTTTCTCCAAAACCCTATATATAGATCTCTCTCATGAGGTCTAGGGAGGCTGGAATTTTGTGTAAGTAAGGAAGTGCTGTTGGTTTGAGTATAGAGCTATTGGGTGTTTTTCTTGAAGGAGGTGAAGAGGAGATTTCTTTCAGCTGGGAGGTGTTGCTGGATTGGGCCTATTATGGTTGTAACTCTCTCAGAACTTTACTTCTCTTATCAATAAAGTATTTGAGGTTCTTCTATATGCATGTGTCTTGATGATGAATTGATGCTTGTATATTTGGTTTATGCTAATCCTTAAATCGATTATGGATGTATGCTTCTTGTAGTTTCCTTTTCTTGTGCTTTTACAGGATCTGTGTGCAGCTGGGCCGGTGAAAGAGCAAGGAGCTAGGAGCAAGCAGCAAGGAGTGAAGACTGGATCGACTATTAGCGCAAGATAACGGTTAGTAGATCATCCTTTTCTTCCCTCTCTCATCTCATAAAGAAGAAACTTTGAATAGCTTTGCATTCAGTTGTTGCTGAAGTACTATCACCTTCAGAGTGGGATAGGGGCATTCTGCATTAGATACTTTTCCCAACAACAATCACCTACAACCATTTTTTCTTTTTCTCGATATACATGAATCCATTTAAAATGTTTTTTAATGGGGAGATGCATATGGATGATGGTAACATACCTAAGAGATTTCATCAAATTCTAGTGCATAGTTTCCAAGATAGCGATCTTCATCACCTTCAACCATTTTTAGTTCTCTCTAGATCCATTATCCATTAACCAAAATTTGTTTATGGGGAGTTTCATAATGTTGATGGAAACATGCTCAGAAATTTTCAGGTCAATCCATTCTATCTTTTGGGAGATATGGAAAAAAAAGGTCACTGTCCTCGAAACCTACAAGATTCCCTGAGATCGTATAGGATACATAACAACACCTACAAGATTGAAAGAGAGCAGTTATAAAAAGGAAAAAAAATAGGTTGGCTTCATCAAGAAGTGTTAAGGAGGTAGGATCTACATTTTCCCACATTTTTCGAAGTGAAAGGAACATTAAAAAAACCCTTCTAGCTTGTTGAAAGTGATTGCAACATAAGGGAATTGTATACACAAAAATTTTAAATTTGGTATCAGACCTACACAAACCTCCATCCGTCAGAGAAAAATGGTTGGGGGAACCCATAAACACAGTGAGGATTCATCAATGCCCTCGTATACTAGATACATTCACAAGCCACAATTGGATGGGTTTCATTGAAAAATTGAGAGTATATGCTCATGAAGTAGACAGATATTTGCAGTCAGCTTTAACATGGAGATCCAAAGGTCAAAGAAGCTACTCCAGAGCTTAGCAGAAGCATCAAGATCTTCATCATCACCATCCAACACCTCCACATCAACACAACTCAGCAGCAACATGCATGTCTCTCCAACAACCATCAGGTAGGTATAGGTATGCAATATTATTTACCTCTTCTCTTGACCATATTATAGTTAGAAATTTGTTCTCAATGCATGAGAGATGACGTTTTATAAGCTAAAGATGGGTTAGTAGTCTCAACCACCTTCAACTAGTTAATTGTAGCTCATTCCTTCAATCATGCAATGTCGAAAAGTCAAAGGATGAAGGGTGATGATTTCAACGAACGAGGACAACAGTTAAAAGAAGAAAGTCACCAGAACACTCCAAGCCCTCCATCCACTTCATATTCACTATCTATTCATCATTCATTCATCCCATTTCATTCTTGAAAAAGAACAAATAGAGGATCATCTCCATTTTCACAAAACTACACTACGAACTACTCCCTCTAAACCATAGCGTCATCATCCAATACCTCTTCATCATTTCTCATCACTCCCATACAGTTATAAGAATCTGAAGGAAGAAGGAATGACTACTACAGGAAGGAAAAATGTTGCTACAAGAAGGAAGAAAGGAGAAAATTGTGCTAAAACCCAAAATGACAGTGCCTAAGAGAGACCTAATCAAAACAGAGAACTTCAAGACCATTAAGCAATCATCTAGGCCACAAGGGAGAAGAAGGAAACAAAAGAAAATGAGGCATCCACCATCAAAATAAAACTCAAACAACATTAATGAAAAGAGGCTTTCCAAAATGTCTCTAATCTCTTTCTATCTCTTGTCCAAGACCTAAAAGATGTTATAGAAATGAGAGAAAGGGTTTCATGTAGTTTTGATAGAAATTACTACAATATCTCGTAGTTCTCATCTAAAGGCAGTTTCAAGGTGTTAGAGGTGTCCAAATGGCAGAACAATGTAGCAAAATATTGATAAGGATATGGAAGACCTTGCTAAGATGAAATATATTCAAGAAATCATCTTGAATATGGACAAGAAAACAAGCTAATGGTCTCAAGAAACTGTGATTTTTATTTGCAAAAATATGTTTTTGGGCTAGTCCTTGTAGAACTTGCAGCCAATATTCTTAATGCACAAGAGAGAGGCCCTTTCACAAGAGAGAGGCCACCAGGGCCATACATGAGGCACAATGAGGTCACTAAGTTGCTCAAAGAATGAGTAAATATTTCAATAAGGGGGTATGATGGGCCTCTAAATTAGTGTTGGGACAGGAAAAAGGTATGATTTCTCTTCATAAAATGTTTCATTTATCATTCATCCTTATACGATTATCTCCATTTATAGATTAAAATGAGTAAAATATTGGCTAAAGTTGGATGAAACTATTTGGTGATAGAATAGGTAAATCTAGTAGAAAAACTTATTCTTTTTTATCTTTGTATGCAGAGATGCAATTGGGAAAAATATGTTCAATTGGTAGAACAACATGAGGCCATAAAAGGGAAAAGCCACAGTGCCTTTGGCACACAAGGAAGCAGAAGATTAGTTCGAACATTCCTATTTTATCATATGATTAGATTTGATATTACGAAATCGACCATAAGGGAGAGGAGAGGAGAGGGGGCTCGACCATTAGGACCATAAGGATGCGTAAGCAGGCTCGAATGTTAAGGAGATGACCTTTAGGTGCTCCGGGATATAAGTTCCCCATCGTTCTCACCAGAGGAGAGAGCCAAGTTGCCAACAGATGAGGAGAGGGTGTTTTTTACCTTACGAGATATTGATTGAGCCACATTCTGCCAATCTTAGACAGCCGCAGGTCAGAGTATTCTTTGACAGCAGCCGGTACCACTAGAATCCTCAGGATCCTGTGATCCTGAGGTTTCGATTTTATCCAAGTTTCTCTTTTATGTTATATATAGGGCTGAAAGGAAATTATATATAGTTCAGACTTTTAATTTGTAATTATTCTTTTTTAAACATAAACATTGTTAATTTAGTGACTATGTTAGTTGTTATTTGAAGTTAATGAAAGAAGGTTGTGTTAGATACATCTCCGTATTTTGAGATTGTATTAAGCAGAGGCTTCTCGCGACTCTGGGCTAAATCACAAAATGTTCCATTATTTCTTTGTGTTATAGTTTTATATTCAGTCTTTGCAGTTGACTTAATGATCAGTTATTTCATTTATCATGAAGATTTGTGATATTGATTTATATTGTTGTTCAAATAGATTCAAAGTGAAGTTGTGAGATATACTTATGTAGCGCTTTGGTTAGAATGAGTGGATGCATGTTGAATTGCTATTCATGTGAATAGATGTTATCATAGATATTCAAAGACGAGACTAATTAACTTCTACATATTGCAATATGAAACATTTTCCATTTAAGAATCCTTTATCGCTATTTGTTGTTCAATTACTGAATGTTTATTGTTGTTCACTTACTATTGTTGTTCAATTAAGTAATGAAGATTGATTTGGGTTGTTATAGAATAACAATGTTGTTTGATAGTCATAGTTCCTTTACTTGATTAAGTGTGATTATTCATAAGCTTATTTGAATTATTCTAAGTGTAATTCTTATTCCCATTCAGTTTCAATTGATTTTAGAACGAGTTGCATAGAATTGCAGAGTGTGTTGAGAGTATTTCTTTCATATATAGGTCCTTTCAGATTTTTGTCAATTGAATTGAAGAATTATCCTTTAGTGATTGGAATGATTGATCATTAGATAGCCTCTAGCTTCATTGCACATATTGTGTTGGCACTCTTGAGATAGAAAGACTTACCTCAGGTTGACAACTAATGTAGGGATTAAGATTGCCTGTAAAAAGACATCTTAATGAGCCAAGATTTTGGCGTCATTATCGGGGAGAGTGTTTCAAGTGATTTTTTTTATTTCTTTTCTGTAGTAGAACTGGGTTTTAAAAATAGAAGGTAAGGACCTACGTACCTAACAAGTAAAGTGCTTTCTTACCTACCCGCTTTACAGCAAAACCTTAGAGGTTAAATAGGAATTTGTTTTTATGAATGACTAGAAATAAAAAGATAGAAAAAGAGAAAAATCCTCCACCAAAACCCACAAAACCCAAAGGATCAGTGAACCTTGGGAGAACAACCTTTATAGATGAAATTTCTAGGCCAGGAGGTAACTCCTCAAAACAATTCATGATATTCATTCAGGTTGGTCATTATTATATACATGAGGGAGGCATTGTTCATTTCATCTCCCAGTGACTCTTCATATTTTCTATTATTTATTTTCATCAATTATAGTTATTCACCCAATCTTGATGATTAGGTATCAACATTCCCCCCTTTAATCTGAAGGGTTGTTGGTGAGTCCAAGGATCGTTCTGAATCTTTCAATATTTTCTCTTCCAAGCACTTTGGTGAAGATGTCTGCAATTTTCTCATTAGTGGAACAATGGAGGAGATGGATTGTTTTTACCTCAACATGATGTCGAATCAAATGATATTTAGTATTGATGTTATTCATTTGATCATGGAACTTTTGGCTATTAGCCAACTTTATTTCCAAGGTATTGTCAATCATGAGTGGAGTCGATTATACTTGTTTTACCTGCAAATATTCAAGAATTTTCCTGAGCCACACAATTTCTTTTGTTGCCTCAAATTCTGCCACATATTCTGCCTCTATTGTTGAATCTGTTAGAACTGATTGTTTGTGTGATTTCCAGGAGACAACTCCTAATCCAAGACTCATAACATAACCTTAAGTAGACACCCTAGTTTCATTGTCTCCATCGAAGCCTGAATCTGAGTATCCAATCAAACTGAAGTCATCCACCTGTGTATACTTGATTCCAAGGTATTGAGTTCCCTTCAAGTACCTTAGAACTCTTTTTGCAGCAAACCAAGGTCCTTCACAAGGCTTTGGATAAACCCAGAGAGGATTCCAATAGCAAATGAAATTCCTAGTCTGGTAGTAGTTAGGTAGTTGAGACTTCCTACAAGCTTTCTTGATGGCGGGGGTGCAGGCGTTAGTGTCAATCTTTCTAGTCTGCCAGCAAGTTCTGCAATATCTTGGTCGACCTCCCTTCCTCCTGGATTAGACGCATCAATCATCAAACTGATGGTTTATTCCTTTTCAGAAAAACTCTATAAGATTCATTAACAAACTGTGGCCTTTATCTTTGATATAAAGTCTTAAGGGCAGTGTCCACTTTACAGTCCTACGCCACATCATTTATAAATATGATATGTTATATATATACTGCACTCCTCTTCGGATTGACGGTAGAATATAATGGCCGATGGTTATACAAATATCCGCCCCTCTATACAGTTCAATTCACGCACATCAAATTCAAGTTCAAACGATTTATATATATATATATATATATATATATATATATATATATATATAAATCCACTTGAAACGATTTATATATATTCATGGCGCGTTCAATTTAAATGGAGGCTTGATTATACACCAGCCTTACCACTGACAAGGCTCCCATATATATTTATATCGCTGTTCTTTTTATAGCTCTCGGTCAGTATACAAGCATACAGCGTTTTACATATATATCGCACCTCAACTTGAGTTTGGCCGATGTATAGCTGAACCGGCGATCAATCAACAATAGCTTCTATCTCCGAACAGATGGACTCAGCGATAAGCATAAATCATCAATTAAATTCTAACAGCAAATTTTCATATACATACGGGCGTTCAACTACAAGCTTCAACCTGTGATCGTTGTCCAATCATTCCGCAATCGATACATACATAGCACACAATAGACAGCGTTCAAGCAAACAGAGATAGGTGCGCATTAAACAGGGTTCGCTCTCTCTGTATATCTTCAAAGGAAAACCACCGCATAACAATAGATTCAGGCCATCTATATCACATGAAGCCAAGCGTTAACAGTTAAACATACATAATTGCACGCTGGAAAAAAATCGAGACAACCGGATTAATGTACAATAGTTTTGTATGGTGAAAACTAGAACCATCAACACCGATTCTTTTATTCCATCGTCTATCTATATATACATTACAGAGCCTGAATACAATAACGCCGAGCGCATAGCTTTTTTCTCTTTTTGCTTTAAAGTGATTGCTCAGGCGCTTGAGCGCTTTTCTGGCTTTTATTCTACTTTTTGTTTTTTTTTTCTTCTAAGGATAAGTCCTCTCGTCTTATCCGATACAAGGAAAAACATGAATGATTTAAAGCCTGAGAGCTTTATTACAATGCCTGATTTATTGCTAGATTTATTCTTAATTTTTAACTAAAAAAAACATGGAAATTGCAGGCTAAAGCACCCCACTCCCTTGCCTGTAGATTTTTTTGGATTTTTTGGAATAATTTGGGAGATTTTTCCCTCTGAGTCCTATGCTCCCGCATCAGACTCCCAAGGTAGAAAAATTTCATGATCTCCTGATCATGTGTTCAGATCTATGTTTCCCTAGATCCCATATCTTGTGCTTCCATTTTCCACTTGTCACTGATTTTGTTGTTCTTCTCCAGGTCTCCACACTTTATTCTGCATCGCCGCACTGACTAAGCCTTCATAACCTTCTGCTATCTTTCTTTCATTGCTTCTCCTTTGTTTTACTGCTGTTGGCCTCTTCAAGGATACTGCCGTCATCGGTTTTCTAATGTTTTCAATCTCTTGGTCCAATAAATCTCCCAGCTGTTGATTTCTTGTTTCCTGCTGACTTCTTACCTCTATGTTGGTCTCTGTTCTGACAGCCACCCGATCATCCACACCCTCTTGTCTTCTGGAACAGAGAACTTCTTTTCCCTTCAATTGACTGTTCAGCTGAGTCAAATGTTTCTCAGCACCGGCAACAATACCTGCATTCATAGAACAATTTTTAAAATAAAAACCATAAGGCTTCAGTGCCTCTTCTGCTGCTGTCAATGTTGTCTCAACTATCGCCATAACTGCTCTATCTGTCATTATAGATGTTGTTGCCTCCCAAACTTCCTGACCCTCTGCAACATTCTTTGGCTCACCACCTTCTTTGACAATCTTTAGTAATTGTCCAACATCATCTTGATTGATTTTTCCAATCAAAGCAAGTTCTTCAAACATTGTAGCCTCATCTTCTAACATTGTAGCAGCTCTCTCTTGGCTATTTAAGCAAGCCAACTCTTTATTGTCACCCATGGAAACAAGTTTCTGCATAACTGTCTTATCCTCATTCTGCAACAGTTCTTCTTCCCTTAAGACCATTCCAAGTGATGGATTGTCTTCTTCATCACCTGCACTCACAAAATATTTGTTAAAATTAAAAACATAAGGCTGATGTGCCTTATCTTCTTTTGGCAATAATTCAAGTGGTTGCTCTGTTTTGTTCTTCTCTTCTGCCAGCATATCAGCATGTTGATCCGAATTCTTAGCAAAATTCATGACACTATCCATGATGCCTTCTTGTTCTTGTCCCCTGTACTGAACTTTTTCACTTGCAATCTCTCTGTCATATCTTGGATTCTCCAACCAGTACTCTAACAATGCAATTTCCTTATGGCATTGTTGCAGCATTTCATCATCACTTATAGTCCCTGCATTCACACACAAACTGTCAGTTTGAAAATCACAGAGTTCAACAGTTTCAACTGTTGCTTCACTTATCCGTGCTACAGACTGATCTACTTCTTCTGCATCCATAAGAACTTTTTCTTGTGCTGTAGCAGCTTCACAAGATTGCATATCCTCCTCAGCCCTTATCATCTGCTCCAGGTATTCCTTTTTCCCAAGTAACAGAGTTCTTGAATTAGTCTTCTGTCCCGACTCATCTTCTTCTTGCAGAGGCAACAATGTATGATTGATACCATCCTTCCCAAACTTGTAGGTGTTTCTCTTTCCATCATGCATGGCTCCTCTGTCATATTTCCAAGGCCTTCCAAGCAATATGTGACACACGTCCATAGGCATCACATCACAAACAATTTTGTCTTTGTACTTGCCCACTTGAAATTCCACCTCACACTGTCCACTTACCAACAGTTGATGTCCCTTTTGTAACCATGACACCTTATACGGTGTTGGATGCTTCGTTGTCTTCAGCTTCAATTTCTCCACTACTTCTGTAGAGACGAAATTATCAGTGTTGCCACTATCAATAACCATCTGGCAACATTTCCCTTGGACTTTGCACACTGTCCTGAATAAAGCTTTCCTTTGCGGCGGTTCAGCAGCCACCTCCCTCATTGGCTTAAGCAAGATTTTATGAATCACCAGAGATTCTCCTCTTTCTGGTGCATCTTCTTCTTCTGTTACTGCTGCCGCTGGTGCTTCTTCTTCAGCTGGAGCAACAATTGCATTCCTCTTCTTTATGTCTGCATTCTCTGGGCACTCAAAAGCTCTGTGTCCCAGCTTGTTACATCTGTACCATCTTATTTCTCCACCTCTTCCTCTGCCTCCTCTTCCTCTGGAAAAACTCCCTCTGCCTCTTGCATCACCTCCTGTGGGTGCATGCTGGGTTGAGCTACTGCTAGCTCCTTCTTTAGGTGTTGTAGATCCTCCTCTACCACCTTGACTTCCTTTTCCTCTGAAAGTCTCTTTCCCTCTGGAAGACTGCTTCCTTATGAGTTTTTCCTCGGCTTTTAGCACTAGCTGATAAGCTTCCTCTACTGTTTTAGGAGACAAAAAACTTATCTCATCCTGAATGTCCATCCTGAGGCCATTCATATATCTAGCCACCTTCTCATCTGTGTCTTGGGCTTCTCCAGCTCTTATGATTATTTTATAAAACTCTTCTATATACTCTTTTACTGTCAAAGCTCTCTGTCTAAGCTTTTGCATTTGTCTAAACAACGTTTGCTGATAATTACTTGGCAAGAACTTACCTCTTAATTTTGCTACCATTCGGCTCCAGTACTTGATTGGCTGTTTACCAAGTCTCTTCCTTTCTGCCTGCACGCCATCCCACCAGAGTGCTGCATGGCCCTTTAACTTGGTGACAAAAAACTTGACTTTCTTCTCATCTTTTGTTTCTTCGTAATCAAAGAATTTCTCCATGCTGTTAATCCAGTCGATCAATTCTTCTGGATTCAATCCTCCTTGGTATACCGGCACTAACTAGTTCCATGGCCTGGCTGTGGATTTTAACACTGACTGGAAGAATCTCATCTCAGGAGTAACCTGTACAGCTTCCTCCTCTTCAACAGCTTCAGCTTCAGGCTCACTGACATCTCCATCATTTATATTTCGACATGTAGTTAAAGCATCCACTCTAGCTCGCAGCTCCTCCATTGATTCAAATAATTCAGCATTTGTAGCAGGTCGTCCTCTTCCACCACGTCCTCGTCCTCTTCCAACTCTGAAGGCCATCCTTCTTCTACTCCTCAGAGTCAATTCAATGTCAGTCGTGGGCTCTGATACCACTAATGATGGCGGGGGTGCAGGCGTTAGTGTCAATCTTTCTAGTCTGCCGGCAAGTTCTGCAATATCTTCGTCGACTTCCCTTCCCCCTGGATTAGGCGCATCAATCATCAAATTGATGGTTTATTCCTTTTCAGAAAAACTCTATAAGATTCATTAAAAAACCGTGGCCTTTATCTTTGATATAAAGTCTTAAGGGCAGTGTCCACTTTACGGTCCTACGCCACATCATTTATAAATATGATATGTTATATATATACTGCACTCCTCTTCGGATCGGCGGTAGAATATAATGGCTGATGGTTATACAAATATCCGCCCCTCTATACAGTTCAATTCAACTTCAAACGATTTATATAAATCCACTTGAAACGATTTATATATATTCATGGCGCGTTCAATTCAAATGGAGGCTTGATTATACACCGGCCTTACCACCGACAAGGCTCCCATATATATTTATATCGTTGTTCTTTTTATAGCTCTCGGTCAGTATACAAGCATACAGTGTTTTACATATATATCGTACCTCAACTTGAGTTTGGCCGATGTATAGCTAAACCGGCGATCAATCAACAATGGCTTCTATCTCCGAACAGATGGACTCAGCGATAAGTATAAATCATCAATTAAATTATAACAGCAAATTGTCATATACATACGGGCGTTCAACTACAAGCTTCAACCTGTGATCATTGGTCAATCATTCCGCAATCGATACATACATAGCACACAATAGACAGCGTTCAAGCAAACAGAGATAGGTGTGCATTAAACAAGGTTCGCTCTCTCTGTATATCTTCAAAGGAAAAACCACCGCATAACAATAGATTCAGGCCATCTATATCACATGAAGCCAAGTGTTAACAGTTAAACATACATAATTGCACGCTGGAAAAAAAAGCCAAAGAACCGGATTAATGTACAGTAGTTTTGTATGGTGAAAACTAGAACCATCAACACCGATTCTTTTATTCCATCGTCTATCTATATATACATTACAGAGCCTGAATACAATAACGCCGAGCGCATAGCTTTTTTTTTATTTTTTGATTTAAGGTGATTGCTCAGGCACTTGAGCACTTTTCTGGCTTTTATTCTACTTTTTGTTTTTTTTTCTTCTAAGGATAAGTCCTCTCGTCTTATCCGATACAAGGAAAAACATGAATGATTTAAAGCCTGAGAGCTTTATTACAATGCCTGATTTATTGCTAGATTTATTCTTAATTTTTAACTAAAAAAAACATGTAAATTGCAGGCTAAAGGACCCCACTCCCTTGCCTGTAGATTTTTTTGGATTTTTTGGAATAATTTGGGAGATTTTTCCCTCTGAGTCCTATGCTCCCGCATCATTTCTATACTTTGTTGCATCCTCAAATTCTTTTCTTTCAATGGATGTGAGATTTATGTTTTGTTCCATTGGAGAAGTAAGAGGATTGCATTCTATCATGCCAAACCTATTCAACATATCTCCAATTTACTTCTTTTGAGAAAGGAATATGGACTTCAGATGTTGAGCTACTTCAATACCAAGATAGTAATGAACATAGCCCAAACCAATCATTTCAAAACCTTTCCTCAATTCATTCTTTATGGATGCAATGTAGATATCATTATTCCCTATAAGCAAAAGATCATCTACATATACCACAAGATATACAACTATATTGCCAACCTTCTTGAAAAAGAAAGTTGCATCATCAAGATCATAATGTTTGAAATTATGTTTCAGAAGATGCTCAATTAGTTTCTCATACCAGGCTCATGGTACTTGTTTGAGGCCATAAAAGGATTTCACATGTTTGCATACATTATGTTCATGTCCTTTCACAATAAATCCTTCAGGCTGGGACATAAAAACATTCTATTTTAGATCTCCATTCAAGAAAGCAATTTTTACAACCATTTGATGGACTTTCCAACTTTTTTGAGTTGTGTTGAAGCCCCGAAAATCCAGCCTACAACAAGGGGGATACCTGCCCGGTCTGGACCTTGGTTGGCAGCTCCTTATCCATTTGGTATAGTGGGTCCGACTCGGGATATGGGACCAGTTTCCCAATCTATGAGTGTGTGTGTGTAGAATTTGATGTTCCTGATCTAACAATTCCTAATCGAGATATTCTAATTCTAACTTTAATCTAAAGCTATGCTATTGTAATCTAATAAGCAGCAACATCTAAGTCTATACTAACCCAGGATGTAATTCTTCTATTATGCGATCTAAAAACATTTCAAATAAGAACTGGTAATAAAGATCATTCAGCTACTATGAGAAAAGAAATCAATAAAGATGAACCACTTCGCATAAAAAGTTAGACGAAACAGTTGTGAAAAACATATCGCATAATGAGCTATTCATACATTAAGCATACATAAATAGCTATCACCATAGAAAAGTGCCAAATGATAACTCAGGCATTCATGCAATAATACATAAACAACTAAAAACTGTATATCACTTTAACACATAAGCAGAAATGGTCAAGAGATAAAAGTACAACTTATGACTAGTCCTACTCATGAGCTTCAAGCGACAATGATTTATCTCTCCTTGCTCTAACATCCACTAAGAGTACAGAAGTGCAACATCAGTAGCAGATATCAAATGCAAACATCAACAAATCTTGTTCCATTCATTCATCAAAACCTCCTCGGAGGGTGAAAAAGTGCATGTTCTGAGGACAAGTTTTTGATAAATTTCTGGACCCTTCTCTAAATGCATGAGAAGGGTTTAAATACTACTAACTAAATAACTTAATTAAAAATATTCAAGATGCGGTTTAAATGACCACCCTTTTTCTAAGCAAAAATAAAACAAAACTATTTCTAAAAATTAAATCTAATATCTAATTATTTATGCATTTTCTCCTTAACATTGCAAGCATTCAGTATTTGCTTGAGTATAGTCGGTTGACTGTCTTCCGCTTTTGGTTGAGTGAAGAAAACAGAATTGGCAAGAGCTGGCACCATCTTTTCAGCAAAATTGATGATATACTTGAGAGTCATCCACTGACTATGTGGATTTACCGCGTATGCCCAGTAATAATCTCATTTCAACTTGGTTAACCCTTTGGATTGCTTCTTCCTTTTCTTTAGCTTTCTGTTTCCAGTTTTTTTTATCATTGCTTTCTTGCAATTTTCGGGCTTACAGGTGACTGAGCAGTTAGAAGCTTTCCTTCTCGAGCAATTTTCTCAGCGAGGTGCTAATCGCGCATCGGAAACTGCCTCCCTTCTTTGATTCGGGCTTCTCTGATGCGTTTTTCTCCTTTTGCGCCTCTTACTCTTTATCGGTTATAAAGCTTCAAAATTTGTAAAAATAATGACCTCATGAGCTCTTGACCCTGAGCATTAAACTATACGTTGATATCAGCATCGCTCAGTACCCATTTAACCATGGTTGTATATGAAACATCTGTAATGGATGGCTCAGTAGTATTTTGTGAATCTGCGGCTCTGTTGCATGTAGTATCTATTTATGAGGGCGCCTTTTCTCTGTCTTCGAACATTGGAGCTCTACCCTTTTTCCCCATAGCTTCCTGCACATTGCTTTGTGTAACTTTTGTTCTTCGTTCCTGCAGTTCACAAGTGAGGAGAGAGTAATGATAATAAATAATGATAGGAAAGCTTTAAATGCCATGGATATGAAAAAACATGGAATATGACGTGAACTAGCTCTTCGAAAAACACAAAACCATACTTTATTAACAACTGGCATGTAATTCATTAATTATCATTAAAGCACGCATCCAGTTCTTGGTTCATGGAAAAACTTTTTCTTGAATATTGAGCCAGGAAAATTTGTGATGGAATGTTTATGTGATTTGGATTGTAGTATCGCATTTCGTTGTGTCACATTATCGCAGTTTCTTCATGCTATTCTATCGCAAGGTTGCTTGATCACACTATCACAAACATCACAGATCACAATATCGCAAGATCGCGGATCGCTTAATTGTTTAATTGTTATGTTCATTTTATGCGATTTTGCGACATGCGATATGCGATATCGCATATCGGTGATTTTAAGGTTTTCTAACGTGAGTGTTTATCAATGCATGCGATGCGATGGAATTCGCATCGCAATCTCGCATTTTATCATTTTGACTCATAAGAAAATGCCCTATCGTTATTGGCGCGGTGCGATATTTTTTTTAAGGAGTGACATATAAGCACTAATTGATTTTTTTTTTTGACTAAGGGTCCCAACTTACATAGTGTTATTTCTAATACTAAATAAGGAGGGGGGTTGTTGGTGGCCACAAAAAATTGGTGATTCACTTGGAAGAACCAGTTATCTCTGTTTTTTTATTGAATTTTCTAAACTTCCAAAACAGAAAAGTTTTCAAAAAGTTAAACTTTATTATGGAAGGATAAAGTACATTATGCTCTAACATGTCAATGACATTTTGTTTCAACTATTTTCAACTTTGATTATTTGCTTTCTCAAGCTAGCCCTTGTATTTGCATCAATGATTACTTGGTCTTGTAAAGATAAAATAAAGTCTTCTCTGTAAACCAATTTTAAATATGCTCATTTGTCATAGGTAGAGACTCTGTTGCCAGCAGGCGTTTATAGCCTTGACAGGGTTACCTGTTACCCAGAAATGATCCTGTGTCCTACTTAAAGCAACCTACAACTCTCAAAGAAGAATCCACATCCACACTTATTGCTTTGATTTTCTTTTTACTCGTAAAGAACAATGTCTTGGTTTGGTAGCCAATTTATGACAGAGTCATTTACTTGATTTATAACTTTGCTGAACAAGCTAGCTCGCGATTAGACCGCTTGTCTTTTGATTGCAACAATCTTGAGTCACTGCCATGTTGTGGTGTACAGTATTTGGCAAAGTCAGAAAGTTATAATATCTGTGATTATGATAAGCTGGCTCGTGATGAGACCTCTTATTCTTCAATATGAAGTGTATCTTTGGATTTTTCCTCTGAAAGTTGTGATCTCCTTAGTAGGGAGGAAGTCATTGTTTCCTTAAGATAGCTCTGGAAGATAATAGTAGAGTTTTTGGAACCAACTGTTCTACAGAGAATCTTTATTTTTTTATTGATACCTTTCATTGTACTGAGATAAAACAATTTCTTCACTAAAGGTTGTTTTCATCAAACTTTATGGAGTTGAAACTAGTATCATATCTAGGCTAGAGTTTTTTTTTACTGTATCTACCAATAATAAAGATCAATTTTCCAAAATATTTGCTATTTATACAAGAGAAAAATCAAAATCTGAAAGGGAATTGGTGTCTTGTGCATAAATGCCTAATTTAACCACGGACAACTAGTTTTATTATGAAAAGAAAAACAACTACTCTACAAAAATAGAAGAATAATCTTCTATGGAAAATATTTCTTGAGAATTTGTCCATTAACAGGAAAAGAGTCTCTCTTACCTGCTAAATCCTATAAAGCAAACGTTGATGGACCTACGACTTCTACAATTTGAAAAGGACCAAGCCACACCTTTGAAATTTTGTATGTTTGCCTTTCTCTTCATGAGCCTTGTCCCATTTTAAAACTAAGTCTCCCATCTGAAAATATTTTCTGGACATTATTTTTGAATCAAAAGAGGATTTTACTAGTGCTTGGTGATGACCATGAGTTTTCTTAGTCTGTTCTCGTTGTTCTTCTAATTTGATTATTTCCATTTGTCTTAGCTGTAAGGAGGAAGTGGGTACTTCATCAATGTATTGAACTAAAGACAAAGAGGGAATTGCCAAATGAGTCGGAAGAACCACTTCTTTCCCATAAACTAAATTAAAGGGAGAAGCGCTGATAGAAGATTTTTGCGTTATTCGGTCTACCCATAAAGCATATATCAAAGCCTTATGCCAATTTTTATGATTTTGGTCAACTGTTCTTTTGATAATCCTGATTAGGTTTTTATTTGTGGACTCAGCTAACCCATTGCCTTGTGGGTAATAATTGGCCGAATATTTAAGTTTGAATCCTATTTTAAGTGCAAATTCAGTCATTGCATTTCCAGAAAAGTATGATGCATTATCAAACATTAAAGCGGAAGGCAATCCAAACCTGGTGATTATAAATTGATCTATGAACTCAATGATATTTTTAGCATTAGCCGTCTTGAGTGGAACTGCTTCTACCCACTTAGTAAAATAATCTTTTGCTGTAAGGATATATCTATGCTGCTTAGAAGAGTGCGGAATGATCTCACCTATTATGTCCAATCCCCACTGACTGAAAGGTTGCTCAATGTTAACCAGCTATAGTGGAAAGGATGGATTCTTTTGTCTCCCAGCAGTAGTTTGGCAGACTTGACATTTCCTCACATAGCTATGCGAGTCTTTAAATAACGTGGGCCAGTAATACCCTGCGCACAAGATTTTATGTGCAGTAGCATCTCCAGCATAGTGTCCGCCTGCTGGCCCATCGTGGAGTTCCTGCAAACCTTTTTAGCTTCATATTTCTCAAGACATCTAAGAAGAGCATAATCATAATTTACTCTAAAAAGAATATCATTTATGCACTGATATTGTTTGGCTTTCAACTTTAGAGCTCTTTTCTTAGTATGATCGAGGTGTGAAGGAGCATACCCATTATTAAGATAATAAATGGTATCAGCGTAAAATGACTCTTTATCATTTAGGCTTACCTCGCACATTTGTACCTCTGCAGATGGAATTTCAGAAATTTGTGATGCTCCAACCAACATTTTGCAAAAGCCTTGGCCTCTTACAATGTTTGTTGGTTTAACCTCAATATCATATTCTTGTAAGGAAGTAACCCAATTGGCCCTTTTCTCACCCACATCCTTCTATACTAGAAGATTCCTTACCGCTGGAAACGATACTATAATTTTATTATGGGTTTTGAGTAAGAAAGGTCTGAAGTATTTGACCGCTTTGAAAACAGCATAAGCCTGTTTCTCCATGTCTGAATAGTTTAATTCAATGCCCTATAAATTTGAACTGAAAAACGTAATTGGGGCTTCCGCTTTTTCTTGATTTTCTTGAGTGAGTATCGCAGCATATGACCTATATGAGGCAAATGTATATAAAATAAAAGGCTCTGAAAAATTCGAAGTGGCTAAATATGGAGCACTAATAATAGCTTGTTTGATCAGGTTGAATGCTTCGTGTTCATCTTGGCCCCATTTAAAATTTGAGTTCTTTTTAATCATGGCTTGAAAAGGAGACACAATTCTTGAAAAATCTAGAACAAATCTCTTTACAAAGTTGATCTGACCAAGGAAACATTGCATGGCTCTTTTTTTGTGAGGTAAGGATATTTCGTAAATCTCTTTGATTCTGTCGGAATCAATGTGAATTCCGGATTTTGACACTATGAATCCTAGAAGTTTCCCTTCACTTAATGCGAAAAAATATTTCTTCGTGTTAAGTGAAATTCCATACCTTAAACAACGTTGGAAGATTTGTTTTAAATCTCTAAGATGGTCGCTTCGTTTCTTGGAATACACTGTTATATCATCAAAATAAATTACTATAGATTTATTGACTAAACCTTTGAATGCGATGTCCATAGCTCTCTGAAATGTGGCACCAACATTAATCAAACCAAATGGCATCTTTCGATATGCGTATGTACCCCATTTAGTTCTGAATGTGGTTTTCAATTGATCATCAGGATGTACCAACACTTGATTGTATCCTGAAAATCCATCCAAGAAAGACATTAATTCTGAGCCCGCCACTGCCTGCAATATCTGTTCCATAGGTGGTAAAGGAAAATTATCTTTTTGGCAGGCCTTGTTAAGGTTTCGAAAGTCAATGCAAATCCTAATATCTCCGTTTTTCTTTCTAACCAGTACCATATTGGAGACCCATTTAGAATGTCTGATGGGAAATATTATTCTGGCTTTCAATAACTTATTGAGTTCAGTTTTTATCTGATTTTCTAAATTGGGATGGATCTGTCTCAGCTTTTGTTGGACAGGTTTTTCATTATCGATCATGGGAATAGTATGTTGGATGATGGAAGTTTCGTATGTTTTGAGTTCATCATAATTCCAGGCAAAAACATTTTTATATTGTCTCAAAAGATGAATATACGCTAATTTTTCTTCAAGGGCTAGGCTGAGACCTAGATTAATGTTTTGTGGTTTGGCATCGGTTCCTAGGTTTACTAATTCGTAGTTCAAGGTTGAACTTTGGAGTTTTGAATTGGTAGACCTTTTAAACCGATCTTTCAAATCATACAAGTCTTCTAACTTGACTATCGACTTAGGTATAGCATTGTTAGTGCTATCTTTTTGCATTTGTCGATCATGTTGGTCTTCGTCAGTTATTTGATTGGAGTAGGATCCTTCAAATGTGAGGAAATTTACGATATCAGGATCATCATTGAATACTCTCCAATTTGTGATGTTATCAGGAATAGATGGTCTAGAGATTAATTCTATCGAGAATCTATCTGGACTAAAATCTTCTGAAGGAATAAGCTTAGAAGCTACGTTAGCCAAAAGGTCTGCACTTGCATTTTTGGATTCTGGGAATTGAAGAGATATTAAATGCTATAAAATGCTCAGTCAGATCTTGAACTAAGGATTGATAATGTTTTAAATGATTTGATAAGCAATGTATAGTATTATGTACCTATCTGACCACAATCTCAGAGTCTCCGAAAACTTGAAGGTACTTGATGTCTAACCTGATTGCTTTGTACAACCCTTCGACCAAAGCCTCATATTTTTCTATATTGTTTTTGCAATCAAGTTCTAGTCTGCATGTTAGCATGATTTTATCTCCTTCGGGACTAATTATAATGCATCCTGCTACTGCTCCTTCGTTAGATTTAGAACCATCAAAAAATAATTTCCAAAACAAAGATTTATTTACAGGACTATCTAAAAAATTGATACACTTTTAACTATTAGTTCGAGAAAAAATTTCGACTTGGGACAAAACAGAGTGTTCTAAATAGGGTGACGTATGAGCATTAAATTTCCGAGGAAAGAATCTACTGAGTAATTTCCAATAATGCTACTATTATATGCTACTGGTTCATTTTCCCCGTCTAGCTCCGTTATTATGTATTTCTGATGTAGTTCTCGTTCAAATTTTATTTGATTTGGTTTACCATTGTAGGGTAGCCACATGTGCGACCAGTCAGTTGAGAAGTATCCATGAAGTTTTTCTGACCAATCCCTGCTAAGCATTAAGCCATAAAATTCTAGGATATCAGCAACTAAAATGTCAATAACTTGACATACCTTCGGGTTGGATGACAGCCTTATGGTTACTTGATTTAGTTCGCCAATCACTTCAACTTGAGATCGATCTAGCTGAACTATGCGCACAATAGATTTTTGTGGTTGAACATTTAACTTGGCACATATGGACTTTGGCAAAATATTCTATGAAGCACCAGAATCCACCAAACAATTGTGCACATTTTTATTGAAAATTTCATAAGTAAGTAGAAACAGGGGAGTATGAGATCTCAATCTTCCTCTAATTAGAGCGATGTCATTTGGATCAATCTTATTGATCACATTAGTTGGAGGTCTTCCCATTTTATGAGAAGCCTGAGAAAGTACAACAGCATGCAAAGGTGCAACTGGCACAACATGTAATTCTTTCATCATTATCTTTTGTTGATGCTTTAACTTGCTCAGTTCATAAAGAGTGATGTTGGCCCTAGTCTTTTTCATATCTTCTATAATATTGTACTCCATTTCATCTTACACGATCAGTGTTTTAGATGGAGTTGATGCATCGGTTTGGACTGGGCTGGTTTGAGTCACCTTATATGTCATTTTCTTTATTGTGACTTTATCCTTTATTGCAGACCTTGCGCTCTTTGGCTTAGGGATAGTTTGGGGAGGATCAAGCGGATTTTTACTTTGTGTGCTGACTGGGAATACTTCTTGATCTTCTTCTTGTGGAAGGATGAAATCCCACATTCCTTGTAATTCTACAACTTCTTCTTCATCAGTTTGCCCTTCAGTGGCAATTTCCTCTTCCTCTTCTTCGGATTTAGCATTTGAAATAGCATTGGGTGGCTTTGCATCCGTTGAAGGGCCTATTTTAAAAGCTCTGTAGGGCTTTTTTGAAGAAGTTCCTATGACTTGCTTTTTGATGTCGACCATTTCATTGGACATGGTCTTTAGAACTTTCTGCAATCCTTCCAAATCGAATGGATCTTTTTTTGTTTCTTCTTGGAGTCTTCCTTGAAGGTGACTTTCTTGGATTTCCATTCCTCTATCACGGATTTCTTTTCCAGGGCTATTATATGTTTCTCTACTGCTATTGCTTCTTTCATGTTTTAGGCTAAGGTTTTTTTATTAGCCCTGTCCACAAAGATTTCTATGTTTGATGGTAGAGCAGTGATATACCATTCACTTTGTATTTCTTCGCTAGACTGGGAAGAAGTAGGAATTTTGTTTAGGATTTTATTGAAACGTAAACTGAAATCTTTGATAGGCTCTCTAGATTCAGCCCTAAGGTTGGATAGGTCATTGATTAGCATTTTCATAGACCTGTCATCAACAAACTTGGTCAGGAATTGCTCTTGGAAGATGTCCCAACTAGTGATAGATCCAGAGGGTAATGAGAAATACCATGATCCGGCTATTCCTTAGAGACTATAAGGAAAGAGTTGAAAAACAACATCTTCATTAGTAACCCCGTTGAGATTAATGGATAGCATAAAGTTGTTTATATGTTCTTCTGCTAGCATGCCTGCCTCGGGATTAAACTTAGGCAGCCATTTCTCAGGATGGGCCGATATTTGACTCAAGGGTGCAGGAATTAAGACTGCCCCAGGGTTATCCCATGGAGACTGGGCCATTGTTGAACTACTAACAGAGGAAAGTGCAGAAGATGATCCCTGCGGTTGGGAAGATGAGGATACTATGATTGCAGATGATTGAGGAAGAGTTGTGGGGCTTCCAGTGGATCGATGGATGATGATTTGAAGTGGCGGAGTGGATGGTTGACTTCGCGGTGAAGAGGTTGAGATGGATGATGATGATGAAAGAGTCTCGCTATCAGACTCCTTTGGTGATTTCCTTGCTCTTTTCCTTGTGGGAAGAGGTAATTCAGTGGGTTGAACACCAAACTTTTCACTCTTTAATCTGGTCAGGGGATGATCAGGGTTATATTGCGAAGTCATGCTGCCTTGAGATTTATCAGACCTTTGAGGAGAAATGGAAAATCGCTGAAGTTTGTGAATCAGAGATTTGACTTCAAGAGGTTCAATATTAGATTGTTCTGAAATGTCAGGGTGCGTAGCAACGATTGATACTCCAGTGACTTCTAACTCTGGATTTAAGTGTAATGGAGAAGTCGGGGGAGACGAGTGGTATTCAAATTTAGATTTACTTGCCATTCATAGTTCAGGCCCTCCTTCTAGCGCAAAATATGTTGAAGCCCTGAAAATCAGGTCTACAACAAGGGGGTTACCCACTTGGTCCAGACCTTGGTTGGCATCTCCTTATATGTTTGGTATAGCGGGTCCGACTGGAGATGTGGGACCAGTTTCCCAATCTATGAGTGTATGTGTGTAGAATTTGATGTTCCTGATCTAACAATTCCTAATTGAGATATTCTAATTCTAAATTTAATCTAATGCTATGACATTCTAATAAGAAGCAACATCTAAGTCTATACTAACCTGGGATGTAATTCTTCTATTATGCGATCTAAAAATATTTCAAATAACAACTGGTAATAAAGATCATTCAGCTATTATGAGAAAAGAAATCAATAAGGATAAACCACTTCGCATAAAAAGTTAGACGAAACAATTGTGGAAAACATATCGCATAATGAGCTATTCATACATTAAGCATAAATAAATAGCTATCACTGTACAAAAGTGTGAAATGATAACTCAGGCATTCATGCAATAATACATAAACAACTAAAAACTGTATATCGCTTTAACACATAAGAAAAAATGGTCAAGGGATAAAAGTACCATTTATGACTAGTCCTACTCATGAGCTTCAAGTGACAATGATTTATCTCTCCTTGCTCTAACATCCACTACGAGTACAGAAGTGCAACTTCAGTAACAGATATCAAATGCAAACATCAACAAATCCTGTTCCACTCATTCATCAAAACCTCCTCGGAGGGTGCAAAAGTGCATGTTCTGAGGACAAGTTTTTGATAAATTTCTGGACCCTTCTCTAAATGCATGAGAAGGGTTTAAATACTACTAACTAAATAACTTAATTACAAAGATATAGGATGCGGTTTAAATGAATGCCCTTCTCCTAAGCAAAAATAAATGAATGCGGTTTAACGTTGCAAGCATTCAGTATTTGCTTGAGTAGAGTTGGCTGACTATCTTGCGCTTTTGGTTGATCTAAGCAAACAGAATTGGCAAGAGATGGCACCATATTCTCAGAAAAATTGATGATATACTCGAGAGTCATCCACTGACTATGTGGCTTTACCGCGTATGCCCAGTAATAATCTCATTTCAACTTGGTTAACCCTTTGGATTTCTTCTTCCTTTTCTTTAGCCTTTTGTTTCCAGTTTGTTTTTACCATTGCTTTCTTGCAATTTTCAGGCTTACAGGTGATTGAGCAGTTAAAGGCTTTCCTTCTCGAGCAATTTTCTCAGCAAGGCGCTAATCGCGCATTAGAAATTGCCACTGTTCTTTTATCCAGGCTTCTCTGATGTGTTTTTCGCCTTTTGCACCTCTTCCTCTTTATCGGGTATAAAGCTTCAAAATTTGTAAAAATAATGACCTCGTGAGCTCTTGACCCTGAGCATTAAACTGTCTGTTGATATCAGCATCGCTCAGTACCCATTTAACCATGGTTGTATATAAAAGATCTGTAATGGATGGCTTAGCAATATTTTGTGAATCTGCGGCTTTGTTGCATGCGATATCTGTTTATGAGGGCGCCTTTTCTCTGTCTTTGAACATTGGAGCTCTACCCTTTTTCCCCATAGCTTTCTGCACATTGCTTTGTGTAACTTTTTTCTTTGTTCCTGCAGTTCACAAGTGAGGAGAGAGTAATGATAATAAATAATGACAAGAAAGCTTTAAATGCCACGGATATGGAAAAACATGCCATATGATGTGAACTGGCTCTTCGAAAAACACAAAACCATACTTTATTAACAACTCGCATGTAATTCATTACTTATCATTAAAGCACGTATCCAATTCTTGGTTCACAGAAAAACGTTTTCTTGAATATTGAGCAAGGAAAATCTGCGATGGAATGTTTCTGCGATTTGCATCGCAGTATCGCATTTCGCTGTGTCGCATCACCACAATTTCATCATGTTGTTCTATCGCAAGGTTGCTTGATCGCACTATCACAAAGATCACAGATCGCAATATCGTAAGATTGTTGATCGCTTAATCGTTTAATTGTTATGTGAATTTTATGTGATTTTGCGACATGCGATAGGCGATATCGCATATCGGTGATTTTAAGGTTTTCTAACGTGAGTGTTTATTAATGCATGCGATGCGATGGAGTTCGTGTCGCAGTTTTGCATTTTATCATTTTGACTCATAAGAAAATTCCTTATTGTTCTTGGCGCGATGCGATATTTTTATTAAGGAGTGACATATAAGCACTAATTGATTTTTTTTTTTTTTTGACTAAGGGTCGCCACTTACATAGTGTTATTGCTAATACTAAATAAGGAGGGGGATTGTTGGTGGCCACAACAAGCTGCTAGGGCAAAGAGTGTCCGGATGGTTGCCCATTTTCTTGTGGGGGTAAAAGTATCCTCATAATCAACCCCTTCGTTTTGTGTAAAACCTTTAGCCACAAGCCTAGATTTGTGATTGTCAAGTGAGCCATCAAATTTATACTTGTTCTTGTAGACCGACTTGTATCCAATTGGTTTGGTTCCTAATGGCAGATCAACCAGCTTCCAAGTTCCATTCTTTATCAAGGCACCATACTCCTTTTGCATCGCTTCTTTCCATTCATCATGAGAAGTATCTTCCTTGAAGGAAGTTGGTTCAAAATCAATAGACAAATCCAATTCATAATCATAAGAAACATCCATAACAACAAGTGAATCAGAGTCATCTACCTCACCTCCATTTTTCCATTTTGAATTTCTAGTTCCTACCTTTCCAACCTCATCAGGATGAACACTTTCAAGTGTCTTTGTCAGCGACTTTGTGGGACCATTCTCAGGTGATTCAGGCTACTCCATTAATTGAGTTGGGACTAAATCAAGATTGAGTCTCCCAATTCTATCAATCACATCACTTAAAGTATCATTCATTGTTGGAGTTTCATGTGGGGAGAGAGTGCTTCAGAAGAAGATTCCATAGATTGATCTAGTATAGGAATCCCCACTTCAAGATGTGGCATCTGATTATCAAATTCTTGAAATGATTTTTCATTTGTGAATCTATCCAAGTGATCAAGTTGCTGCTCAACAACATTGTCAGTTTTGGATGTTTCAAGAAAGATTACATCTCTAGATACAACAAACTTTTTATTGACTTCATCATAGCAACAATTTTCTTTGGAGGTGTTTGAATACCACAGGAAGATACACTTACGGCTTCTTGCACCAAGTTTGTTTCTATGTACCTTTGGTATCAAGGCATAACAAGTGGAACCAAAGACCCTGAGATGCTTTACTGAAGGAATGTGCCCATACCACATTTCATAGGGAGTCTTGTTTCTAATAGCATTAGATGGACATCTATTCTTTATATATATAGCACATAGAACCGCATCAACCCAAAACATCAATTTTACATTTTTGAAAAACATCATGGAGCGCACCATATTTAAGATTGTCCTATTCATTCTTTCAGCTACACTGTTCTATTGGGGATTATAAGGCACATTTGTTTGATGTTTGATCCCATGTTGGTGAAGATAGTTTTCAAATTCATTTGAAGTGTATTCTTTTCCATTATCAGTGCAAATAGAGCCAATACAAGATTTTGCATCATTTTCAATCCATGTATGAAAGTTCTTGAATGTTTGAAAAGCATTATATTTGTTCTTCAATAAATAAACCCAACACATTCTGGTGTAGTCATCAATAAATGTCATGATATATTTATTTCCATTTGCAGAAGGAACAGGCATTGGACCACATAAATCTGAATGAATGAGTTCAATTTTCCTATGTGCTCTTGAATGTGAACCATGAAAGCACTGTTTGTTATGCTTTCCTAGAATGCAAGAATCACATTGCTTAAGTTTCCTAGGAATTGTAGGCAAACCAATCACACCATTTTTCTTCAAGAAGTGGAGGCTGTCATAGTTCAAATGTCCAAATCTAGCATGCCATAATAAACTTGATGGAAGTTTACCTTCTTCATAATGAGAATTGTATGAGAAATGTTGTGCATGAGCAGAGGTACCTTGCATCTTGAGAAGACTTTCTTCCTTTATCCCCCTCATGACAAGTGAGTGGTCAGATGCTTTTCTCACCTCAAGCTTGCCATCAAACATATGAATGGTGTCACCTTACAGGTGGATTTTTACCAAGGAAAGCAAGATTCTCTTCAACTGTGGGAGATATAGAACATGATGTAGAAGAGAGTATCGAAGACCAGACAATTTAAGCCTGATTGTGCCAAGCCCTGATGGCTAGAGTTTTGATTGGTCTGCAAAGTATACTGCTCCATCAACATTGTCAGTAAATTCTTCAAAAAAATTCTTTTCTATGAGTCGTGTGTCAAGTTGCTCCTGAATCAAGCAACCAATCATTTTTCCAAGAAGCAAGTGAAGCATTAAATAAGTCTTCATTTACCCCAATATTACATTATGCCACAACATAATGAGTGGATTCATGTGCTTTACCTTTGTCCACATCATTAGTTTTACCTTTGGGTTGGTTTCTTTGCTGCTCAATTTTGTCCCAAGGTAACTTGCATGTGGAGGCATCATGTGATCCATTTCTTTTGCAGCATATGCAGTGCAAATTTGACTTTTCTCCTTGAGAGTGTCTACCCCCTTGCCTCTGAAATATCTTCCTCTTCCTCTTTGACCACCTCTTCCTCTAGAAGAATCTTGGGAAAGATTATTTTCTTTATGAGCAAGGCACACAGCCTCTTCAGAAGATTCAGGGGCTGTCTTCTTTCCAAAATATTTTTCTCTTTCAGCATATTTTTTCACAAGAGAGTCAAAGGTAATATCTTTGAGGTTTCCATTTTCTTGCAATGACTCAAGATAACTGGAGTAAGTAGGATAAAGTGCCTTTAGAAAAGTGATAAGAGGAATATCCAATTCAACCTTAGTGGCTATGATATCATGCATTATAGATTTTACTTCGGATGCAAGAGCAAGAGGATCATTATTTTGTAATTCAAGAGTGAAGAGATTAATCACGAGTTGAACAACTTCAAGTGTAGAGTGTGAGCCATAGAGTTCTTTCAGCTTTTGTAAGGCTTCAAAAGCATTTCAAAATAGTGAAATATGTTGAATCACCCCTTCACTTACAGATGTTGCAATTAATGCATAAGTCTTGTTGTTGTTATTTTCCCAAATGGAAAACTCCTTGTGTGAGGTAGGTTGTTCTGGATCGTTGTCTCCATCTCCAACACACATTCCTTTCCACAAATCATTGAAAATGAGGGTGTGTTTTATCTTCTTGGACCACTCAAAATAGTTCTCCTTGCCAGCGAGAACTACTCCCATAATAGATATGATTGAATGCATTGTAAAACTTAAGTGCTGTAAAAATACTTCTACTGGCAAAAAAATGTGCTTTTGTGGGGAAAGAACTTTTGCTGCTAAAAAAATTGATTATGATATATGGAGATACATGTATCACTATACAAAATGTAACACCATACACCACAAGGTAATAACATTCACCATTCATTGACTCTAATATTCAATTCCATATACAATGGAACAACTCACAGTCACTAAAAAAAATTCATACTATTCGTGCAGGAGAGGAGGCTCTCACGCATAGGCTCTAGACAACAATAGAATTGGAGCAGCATATTAATTCAATGGCTTAATAGCCAAATAGGTTGGTATTAAGTCGTGTTGGGAGTATTATGACAAAGGTGGTAGAGTGACACCATAAAAGAAGCTGAGTGGATTATGACAGCAGCACTGGAGGCCCCACAACTATGAAATAAGTGGTAATACAAAACTATAATACAAAAACTGTATATTAACTAGACAACGTTCAACGTAATACAAAACTATCTATTAACTGGTCAACATTCAACGTAATAGATGAGCCAGGGACTGGTGATGGCATTGTGTTTAACTGTGTAGAAGTATGGAGAGCAGATGGAGAGGTATGTTGAGTTATGACAACGGGATATGAATGCATTCAATGTTTAATGTAAAACCGCAACATTATTAGACCACACTATGTCAGACCACACCAATGCAATATTCTCATTGGGAGTGCCAAAGAGCAGTGTTATTAGACCACACCAATGCAATATTATGGGAAAAGAACACAGAAGAGCATGGAAGTGGAGGACCGTGGGAGGATATACCAGGATGCAAGAAAATTGGCAGGAAAATGCAGGACAAACTTGTGAAGAAATGATAGAAGGGAGTTACAAAATGGAGCTGGAAGCCAAAAATGGCACTAGCTCTAATACCATGTTAGACTAGGAGGTAACTCCTCAAAACAATTCATGATATTCATTCAAGTTGGTCTTTATTATATACATGAGGGAGAGATTGTTCATTTCACCTCCTAGTGGCGACTCTTCATATTTTCTATTATTTATTTACATCAGTTACAATTATTCACCCAATCCTGATGATTAGATATCAACAGAAATCATAAGAGGAGCAAAGTCTCAAGCATGAGTAGGATTCCAGGCTATACGTGGAAATTTTTTTATTGCTATCCCTCAAGCACCAGGCTCACCATCGGTACCTCATGCTAAGTTTCAAAGTCAAGTAAGTGGATCGGAACATAGTTTTCAAGCTACAATAAGCTTACACTCTAATATTCTACAAGAAGGAAACAATTGTAAATTAAGAGAAGGAAAAGGAGAAACCAGTAACGCTGCTAAAGCAGAACCACAACTGTCTGAACAAGGATCTCCTAAGATTCCAACCTAGGAAGTGCTATAAAGCCAACTCGGGTTGCTAACTCTTTGCTTACTCTAGAAGCACCCCTTCAAATCCCTAAAGATTATTGGCATATCTTTGATCAGATGGCAGATTAGCTACCCCAAGGTGAAACCTTGACATTAGAGTACCCCATAGTCGACCAGGTTTCCAATGCCCCTATGAACGCTATTCCTCTGCAGAGCATCCCAACCTTCCATGAGATGATGACAAAGGATCCTAATGCTTTCCTGTTTGAGTTTTATGTCCTCTGTAGAGGATATGACTATACCACTGATCCCCAAAAGCTAAAATTGTTCCCTTCCACTCTAAAAGGGGTAGCATTGAGATTGTTTATGGGTCTAGTTGGGAAAACCATCAATTCTTGGGTTGAAATGAAAACCTCCTTCCTTAAAAGATACCAGGACTTTTGTAGAACTATGGAATTGAAAGATGAGAATTTTAAGATGACTGCAAAAGATAATGAAACACTAGAATAATATGTAGAATGATTTAATATAATTTGTAGAGGTCTCCACACACTTCACTATCAAAATAAGTCCTAAGAGCTATCTTGATTAAAGGAATGAAATAGGAATGGGTAGAAACTATAAACTTAATGGGAAAATGGGATATTTCTCAAGAAGATTATGATGAAATTATTCATTTGTGTATCAGGTGTTCATGGGGAAGCACACGTACAGGAGCATCTAGTCGAGATCTAATGAGTTGAGGAAGAAAACGACATAATGGAGGTGTAACATGGATGGAGATCAGCAACCTCCTGGATGATTTTAAGATGGACATCCTGGGCACTGTTACAACACAGCTATATGTCCTACATGCCAAAGAAAATCAAGCTTTAACAAAACAAAATTTAGCCATCTTCTGCCCACGCTGTCAAAGGAAGCACAACGAACGGAATGCCCATTAGACGTTGCTGCCAAGAAGGCTGCATGAATATTAAAAAGGGAGATGCTATAAAAAATCTGGTGTTATATCCTCCTGCTAAAGAAAGTTTTCCCATTGTAAAAATATGTAAGCAGCCACCAACATACCTGGAAGAGAGCATCTGTTCACCACTCACAGTAGTGGAAGCATTCAAATTTACAGATCAAACTGAAGATGAAGTTATCAACAATTTTATAAATCAGACAACTAATGTGAGTAATGTATAGTGTCAGATGTTGAAAGCAATCCTTCATAACAGATCCATGGAAGATACCCTGAAGGATACAAATGACCAGCATATTCAGACGACTATTATTCATAACAAAAACCCAGTTGAGATTGAATGAGGAAAATTTCTAAATATCAATGTTGATCTGGATAGTGAACAATAGAAAAAGCTTATCCATGCATTGCAGAAAAATAAATGGGCTTTTTTGTGGGATTATCCTCATATGAAATGGATAGACCCATATTTATGTACACACCACGTTAATACATAGAAGGATGCCTGACCCATTTGGAAGCCTCAATAAAGGTTGAACCCACACCTCAAGGATATCGAGAAAGAGGAATTGTAGAAGCTACTAGATGTAAACTTTATTTATCCTATCTCGGACAGTAAATGGGTCTCTCCATTAGTGGTCATTCCTAAGAAAAATAGGAAGTGGCATATTTGTGGAGACTATCGAGAGCTAAACAAGGTAACATAGAAAGATCACTTCACCATCCCATTCGTTGAATAGGCCCTCAATGCATTGGCAAGGTAGCACTTCTTGTCCTTTTTAGACGGCTTCAGTGTTTACAATCAAATTCAGATTGCCCCTGAAAACTAGGACAAAACAACCTTCACCTATCCCTGGGGTACATTCGCATAGAGGGTATTACCATTTGGCTTGTGCAACGCCCCAGCCACATTTCAAAGAGCTATACTAAGGATTTTTGCTGATCTAATAAATGAAGGACTAGAGGTATATATGGATGACTTTAATTCATATGGGGATGATTTTGATCAAGCATTGCAAACATTAGAAAATGTCTTAGAATGATGCATCTCTACTAGTTTATGTTTAAGAAATGTCATGTGTCATATGATGATGACTGAGGACGTGATCCTAAGACATTACATCTCTGCAGTAGAAATACACATAGATCAAGAAAAAATATAGGTAATTCTTTTACTACCTATCCCCTGCACCCAAACAGAGGTACGTAGTTTCTTAAGATATGAAGGTTATTATTGCAGGTTTATAAATAATTTTTCACAAATTGCGGCACCCTTATATGCTCTAACTAGAATTGTTGACTTAAGTTGGTCTGACAAGTGTGAAATAGTTTTTGCAAGGTTAAAGAAAGTATTCACAACAACACCAATATTACGTGGACCAAACTGGGAGTTTCCTTTCAACATCTCCACAGACTCTTCAGATGTATCTATAGGCATTGTCCTTGGCCAGGAGGAGGACTAGAAACTTTATGCTATATATTACATTACACAGTGACAAAAAAAAATCTTAGATGTTATTAACGCAATAAACAAATTTAGACAATATATAACTGGCTACCAAGTCTTTGTGTACATTGAACACTCTGTCATTTGATATCTAGCTAATAAACCAATCACAAATTCTTGAGTAACACAATGGTTATTGCTTTTTCAGGAGTTTGACATTACTATAAAAGATCATCCATGGAAGGAAAATCGAGTCGCTAATTTTTTATCTTGAATCTTGAAGGTTAATGATCCACTTGCGGTAGATGACCAATTTCCAGATGAACACCTGTTTGCCATGGTAGTTAAGATGCCATGGTATGTAGATGTGGAAAATTATCTAGCACTAGGGCAGCTACCTAAACATTTAACGACAAGAGAAAGAAAACTGATTGTTCAACGCGCCGCCCAGTTCTCTTAGATAGGCAGATATCTTTTTCATACAGGGGTTGACATGTGTATATGCAGATGTATCTATGAGGATGAGATCCATGGCATTCTGAAGGCTTGCCATGAAAAACCCTATGGGGGACATTTCACAGAATGAAGGACAGGAAATAAGGTATTATAAATGGGATATTATTGGCCCACTATTTTTAAGGATGCTAAAAAATATGCCTAGACCTACGACATTTGCCAAAGGATGGGTCAGCCTGGCTAATTTGATGAAATGTATCTACAACCACAATTTGTCATAGAACCCTTCGAGCATTGAGCATTGGACTTCCTAGGTCCATTCCATCCGCCATCCAACCAGAAGACCTACATATTGGTAACCATGGATTATGTGACAAAAGTGGGGGGAAACAGTAGACTTACCAAGATCCACAGAGGAGGTAGTGATTAACTTCCTTTTTGGGCTATTTGTGTGGTATGGATTACCGTAAGAGGTGATCACAGATGGAGGAAAGCAATTCATAGGGCACAAGATTACTGCCACTCTCAGAAACCATCATATCGCGCACATGATCACTTCTCCGTATCACCCGTAGTCGAACGAGGAGGTTGAAAGGACCAACAAGGTTATAGAAGCAATTTTGACCATGACAGTCTCAATGCACTGGTGAGATTGGGATGCTAGACAACTAGATGCCTTGTGGGCCTATCATACGACTTGGAGGAATACTACTGGATACTCTCTCTACCAGCTTGTGTTCAGTAAATAACTAATTTTTCCAATCAAATTCGAAATAAAGACTCTAAGGGTGGTCGAGGAAGTGAGTTTGGATTTAACAAAAGCCAAAACCAAGCATCTTCAACAAATTAACGAACTAGATGAGGCTAGAATGCTTGGTTTGGAACGAACTACAATAATATAGTAGCAAAGGGAAAAATGGCATGATAGCCTTATCAAGAAGAAAACGTTTCAAAAAGGAGATTGGGAACTTTTGTACGATTCCAAATTCCAGGACTTCCCAGGTATGTTGGAAACAAGATGGCTCAGCCCTTATGTGATTGAAGAAGTACATAACAATGGTACTCTTACCTTGACTATCATAGATGGATCCAACCATTCCTTTAAGGTAAACGGGCATAGAGTGTGACTCTATCATTAAGCATTTACCAAGGAGTCTTTCTGCGAGTAGGTATGTGAGGACCCCTGTTTTAGGTCCCTATAATACTAGTGATTCACCCATTACTATTTTTTTAGTATCTCTTTATTGTTGTGCCACTATTGTCCCCATATTTTTATTATTATGCCCCATAGAATCCCTCTATTGTTATTTTTGTGCCTTTATATTATTATTGTTAAGTTTTCCTCGTTATATTGTGACCCTTCAGACTCCTATATATAGAAAGGAGGTTTTTTTCATTTGAATCATCCAAGAATTGTTCATTTGTCTAATGTAAAGGAGGTTTCCCCCTTAGAGAGGCTTATTTCTAAGGTGCTCATATATATTTTCTATCTTTTTGTGAGCTTGTTTCATAACATTTGTTATGAGAGCTTTAAATTCTAGGGTTTTGATGCTCCAAAGAGGTCATCATGGAAATTTCGTTATAACTTTGATTCTGTGACATTTCAGAAGTTTGAAAAAATAACTTGAGATGAAATCGTGCTAAACCTCTAATCCAAATTTTAGATTTTTTCTCGCTATATTTTTTGAGATATGATCTCAAGAATTTAGGGTTTTTCCAAGCTCCAGAATTTGATCTAAAACAGGTCATCATGGAATTTTCACTATAACTAGTTCGGTATGATCTTTCAGAAGCTTAAAAAAAACCATTTGAGAAGAAATCGATCTAAATCTTGGCTACGAATTTGAAATCATATCTCGCTATATTTTTCAGAGATATAATCTGAGGAAGTTAGGGTTTTTGGAGACCCCTGAATTACATTCCAAATAGGTCACCTTGGGAAAAACATCATAACTTTCGCTTTGAGCATTAGATTGAATTTTCATAAGAAGTTCCAGAAAGAGGATGAACTATAGTTTTTTTGGGTATCATTTTCAAAAATAAGGTTAAAATAGTGACCAACGGCACATCGTAGAAATTTTCTCTACTGAACGAGTCTATACTCAAGTTATCATGGAAGATTTAACATAACTCTTCATTGGAGAATCCAATCTTGATCAGAATTGCAGGGTTAGAAATATTACTTAGAGGGTTACCATAGAAAGAAATTTTAGACCTAGGAGGTCCATAATGAGAGAGATACATTAGATTCAATATCGAGCTCTTATAAAGTGAAAAAAGGTGTGTAGTTTTTTAAATATTTGCATAAATTAGTTTGAAGGAATTCAAAGGGAATAGTGAATCATTATTATTGATAATTGATGCCCCAAAGAAAGAAAATGGAAACATCTAGTAAGCAACCTGAAAGTTCTAGCATGAATCATGAAGAAGAGGAAGAAATGCAACATGATATATCAAAATTATGAGACCAAGTTCAAAAAATTTCAGTTGCACAAAAAGTAACATAAAATAAGATAGATGGTTTAAACAAATATGTAGAAGCTAAGATGGATGGTTTAGAGAAATGTGTATAAGCTAAGATGGATGGTTTAAAGAAAATCGTAGAAGCTAAGATGAATGACGTGGAACCTATGATGGACGGCATGGAAGATAAGATGGATGGGGTGGAAGCCAAGATGGCTGGCGTGGAAGCTAAAATGAACGGTGTAGAAGATAATATGGATGGCGTGGAAGCTAAGATGGATGATTTAAAGAAAGGCATGGAATATTTGTAAACAAATTTGACAAAGTTTCTATAATAAATGCTTACTAATGGCGAAAGGGTAGGAAAGGGAACTCATGATGAGAACAAAATAAATGTTAATCATGATTTCATAGACTCTAATGTTGGATTGAAGAACCATCATGTTCCAAAGATCGATATGAGGAAGTTTGATCGAAAGGATCTTGGAACATGGATACTACAGATGGAGAAATTTTTCGATCTCCATAATGTGCAAAACACACAAAAGGTACGCATTGCAACATTATATTTGGAATGAAATCAGTTTGTATGGTATCGATGGATTTGCTCTCATAAACAAATTGTCACTTGGGCTATTTTTACGAATGAAATTATAGCATATTATGAGGATGCAAAAAGCAACACTTTTTTTAGCCAATTGATAAATCTCAAACAAAAGGGTTCAATGATGGAGCACATTGAGGACTTCCAAAATTGAATATAAGGGTAAAAGATATTCCAAAGGAGCATAAGATTGATGTGTTCATAGGGACTTTAAAATATAACATGCAACATGAGGTTCGCCTTTGGGAACTACATTCATTAGAAAAGACATTCAGGTTGGCAAGAAAAATGGAAATCAAATTTATGGTAACAAGGAAGCCTACCACTCACAATCATAATGATGGAAGTGTTAGTACCCTGAGCCATCCACAACCTACAAGGTTGACACCACAAAAGAGAAAAAGGGCTTTGTTACAGTTGTGATAACAAATACAATAAAGGTTATAAGTGTGCGAAGAGGAAACTATTTTACACATATTGTGAAGAGGAGGAAGAAAAGGAACAAGAAATGTGAAAAGAAGAATATACACACTAGGAACAAATGCTAGAATAAGAATAAATGAAACCGACCATAACTTGTAATGCATTGGTTGGAATTACCACTCCTCAAACTATCAAGATAGAAGGGCATATCAAGAAGAAAAAGATAATAGTGTTCATTGATTTGGGAAGTACCCATAATTTTATTCATTGTAAGATAGCCAAGGAATTGAATTGCTTCCTATATCTAGCACCAGAGTGTCAAGTGATTGTTACAAGTGGAGGAACCATAAATTGCTCATGAAAGTGCCATAATATCAAGGTATCCATGGGAGAATATGTATTGAATAGCCCAATGCTTTCCATTCCAATGGGTGGTGTTGATGGTGTATTAAGAGTCTGATGGCTACAATCCTTGGGTACAATAGCCTTTAATTTTCAAGAACTTTTCATGAAATTATTTTCACAAGGAAAGGATTTTGAATTAAGGAGTATCGCAGGGAAACCATGAAAGATAATCAGCTCTAATGGAATGACAAATCTTATAAAGAAATAAAGATGAAGCATAATTGCACAATTATGTTCACTAAAGGTTCCCACATCGAAATCATCCATTTCTTCAGACCTCCAAAAAGTCTTGGACAATCATTCCAAGGTATTTGAGACTCCCAAAGGCCTCCCACCTATTCATGATCATGATCATGCTATTAATTGGATTCCAGGAAGTGTTCCTTCAAACATTAGGCCTTACAGATATCCCTATGTCAAAAGAGTGAAATTGAACGTATGGTTGCAGAAATACTAGAGGTTGGTATAATTCAACCTAGTCAAAGTTCTTTCTCTACTCCAGTAGTATTGGTTCACAAGAAGGATGGATAATGGTGCATGTGTGCAGATTATAGGGAGCTCAACAAGCTCACTATTAAAGATCAATTTCCCATTCCTGTCATTGATGAATTATTGGATGAATTTATTTTTGTTTGTGGAAAAACCTGTGAATAGTTATTAAACCAACGTTTCGAACTAGCTTAGTGAGTCCATCATCAGGGCAATGAGATTTGTATTTTGAATTACATGGAACAATTTACTTCACCAAGTTGGATCTTCATTCAGGATATCATCAAATCAAAATGAACACTGAAGACATTCCAAAAGAAACATTTAGAACTCATGAGGGTCATTATGAATTTTTGGTCATGCCTTTTGGCCTTACTAATGCACCTTCTACATTTCAAGGTTTGATGAATTCCATTTTCAAACCCTCCCTCGGAAAATTTGTGTTAGTAAATTTTGATAATATACTAATATAAAACAAGTCTTGGAAGGATCATGTCCAACATTTTGACATGGTGCTCAAACCATTGGAGGAGAAACAATTATATGCAAAAATATCAAAATGTTTCTTTGGAGTACAAGAGGTGGAATATTTGGGTCATATTGTATCTCATGAAGGTGTTAAGGTAGACCCTAGCAAAATTATAACCATTAAGGAATGGAAAATCCCCACATCCATAAAGCATCTACGTGGATTTCTTTGGTTGACAGGGTATTATCACAAGTTTGTTAAGAATTAAGGGAGGATAGAACCACCTCTAACAACATTATTGAAGAAAGATAAATTTTAATGGACTCTAGAAACAACGAAGGCCTTTGAACGTCTTAAAGAGGCAATGTGCCAAGCACCAGCCTTAGATACACCGAACTTCACAAAAACCTTTATTGTGGAATTTAATGCCTCAGGAAATGGAATTGGTGTTGTTTTAGTGCAAGAAGAAAGACCCATTTCTTTCGAAAGTTGTCCAATGAAAGGAAAGTATTTACAAAAAGTTATTTATTTAGAAGGAATTGTTTGCAATAGTACACACACTTAAGAAATTGTGACCCTACCTAATGGGAAGACACTTCAAGGTAAATTTAGATCATGATAGTCTTAAATATTTTTGAGAACAAAGATTATCTTCAGAAGAGCAGCAAAAATGGGTCACAAAGATGTTGGGTTATGACCTTGAAATCATCTACAAAAAAGGGAAGCAAAATTTTGTGGTAGATGCACCCTCAAGAAAGGATGAGGATGTGGAAGCATTTCTTTGTGCCATTTCTATTATACAACCAGATTGGATAAACGAAGCAAGGGATGAATGGAAGAATGACGAGGAAGTGTGTGAACTCATTCAAAATATACAACAAGATCCCAATAAATGTAATACATTTAGCTGGAAAAATGATTTGTTATGGTACAAGGATTGGTTATACTTATGTAAGAATTCCCAACTCAAACAAAATATTCTTAGGGAATTTCACACCTCTCCCTTAGGAGGGCACTCGTGATATCTAAAAACCTACCACATGGTTAAGAAAGATTTCTTTTGGGATGGCCTTAAATTGGATATTCAAAATTTTGTTACAGAATGTTTGGTTTGCCAACAAAATAAAGTTGAAACAATTAAGACCCTTGGACTATTACAACCTTTATCCATTCCAAGCCAACATTGGGAGGATGTTTCAATGGATTTTATCACAGGTTTACCCAAGTCCCAAGGAAAGAGTGTTATCATGGTGGTAGTTGGTAGACTTACCAAGTATGCACACTTTTGTGCATTATCTCATCCATTTAAAGTGAGTACTATTTCCACTACATTTATGGAAACAATTCAATAGCTACATGGAAACCCAAAGATTATTATAAGTGACAGAGATCCCATTTTCACTGGAAATTTTTGGACATAATTATTTTCTTGTCCTGGTACTTAGTTAGCTCATATTATCATCCTCAATCTGATGGGAAAACTAAGATAGTAAACAAATTTTTGGAAGGATATCTTTGTCTCTTTGTATCTGATAAACAAACACAATCAGTCAAATGGTTGCCTATGGCTGAATGGTGGTATAACACTTTCTTCGAAACTGCAGCAAAAATGACCCCATTTATGGTACTCTGTGGATATCATCCACCATCCATCAAATCATATTTAAGAGAAAATTATAAGGTTCAAGCATTGGAAGATCACATCGAGCATCAACAACAAGTTCTCCAGCTCCTAAAGGATAACCTCACCTTGGCCCAGAATAGAATGATGCATTAGGGAGATCAACATCAAAGTGAAAGAAGTTTTGATGTAGGTGATTGGGTATTCCTATGGCTACAACCATATAAACAAATGTCCCTTAAGCATGCTAAGAATGATAATAAATTATCACCAAAGTATTATGGTTAGTAAAAGTTGTTGCAAAAGATAGGTACTATGTCATACAAATTGAAGCTTCCTCTAGCTTCCCAAGTGCACCCCGTTTTCCATATTTAATGCTTAAAGAAGGTTAAAGGTGGCAATTTTCTAGTTCAAGCAATATTGCCAGAGATTGACGAGAAAGGAAAAATCATATTGGAACCTGAAGCAGTCAAAGAAACAAGAAATTGACATTTACGAAATTGATCAATTTCCAAGTATCTCATCAAGTGGAAGAACTTACCCATTGAAGATTTGACATGGGAGGATGAGAATATTATACAGAAGCATCCAGAACTACTCAAGCATTGAGGACAACACTTTTTTGAAGAAGAGGGGCATGTTAGGTCCGTATAATACTAGTGATTCCCCCATTACTATTGTTGTTGTGTCCCTTATTGTTATTGTTGTGCCCCTGTTGTCCCCATATTGTTATTATTGTGCCCCATAGAATCCCTCTATTGTTATTTTTGTGCCTTTATATTATTATTGTAAGGTCGGCTTTGTTATATTGTTACTCCTTAGACTCCTATATATAGAAAGGAGGTTTTGTCATTTGAATGATCCAAGAATTGTTCATTTGTGTAATGTAAAGGAGGTTGCCCCATCGAAGAGGCTTATTTCTAAGGTGTTAATCTATATTTTCTATATTTTTTTGAGATGGTTTCATAACACCCTCCATGCAAATTCTAGTTGCAAGGAATGATAACCCATCAACGTTCTCTTTAAAAATTGAACAACACATTTTTTATTATTTATTTTCATTTCCCAAACAGTTGAATTATTGTTGTTCATTTGATTGAACATCATACTTTCGTTGTTGTTTTTCACTTTTCAAGCCATTGAATGCCTGTCGTTGAATTAAGTGAACAACTCATTTTCTTTTTATTTTTATTTTGGTCTTCGAAGAACTCAACAATTGTCATTCAATTGATTGAAAAACACTTCTGTTTTTGATTGATTTCGTTGTGAAAATGATTGAACAAGTGTAGTTAAATGAACTGAACAACACTTTTTATTTTCTATTTTCATTTTTTTGTTCAAACGATTGAACGATTGTTGTTCAATCTATTGAATCGCACCTTTTAAAATCTAAATTGTCTATTTTTCTCATTTTTCTCTTGCTCATTATGCCATTTTCTTCTTCTTTGGTATTGCAAATAAGCACCATTTGCATTTATTTGTGCCTCTTCTAAATAAAAATGGTAATAACAATATCATTATGATTTCTAAAAACCTTTTGTTGGTTATCTTTATCCATAAGTTAATATGGTGTATCTTTACAATTGTTGTCTGAACATGTTTTCTTTTGGACACATCACGAAATGATTCATTATTTGTAGTCCATGATCACTTATTTTTATACTTCCAAATGGATAAAACCCATCGATATAATGTTAAGGGGATAAGAGTATAATACTTCCATTGGTATCTTCTTACTTCTTACACCATCCCTCACTCTTAAGGAGAAAATGAACCTCCCTTTTTCTACAAGAAAGATTCCAAAAGAAAAATAAAATAGAAAAATGCTTAAAACTTTGACAAGGAGGATAGGGGGTCTCATGACGATCTAGCCTACCATGATCATCATGATGTAATAGGTGACATTCAAGTTTGGCTACCAAACCAGGGCAATGACCTTCTTGATAACTAATTTGTTAGAAGAATAAGGGGTCTCATCACAAGCTAGCCTGATCATTTTTGTTACACCTTAGTGAGTGGCACTATAGTTATCTCGTCACCATGCTAGCATGATGGTCTCTTTGTGACAAAAGAATGAAATATTAACTGTAAGAAGGACTTTGGCTCATTTGGGAGGGTTAAAAAGCAACCCTGCAGAGGCTATGAATGGTTGTTGGTAGCAGTGGCTCTACTTGTAGTATTGGAGTATCATCTTATATTTCCATATTACATCTACCTCTTATCACCTACGACTTTATTTCTAATGAAAATTTCCATTTTATGGCACTTTTACAAATGAAACAGCATGGTGAATTTAATCTATATTTAATGTATTCCATACATTCGAGCATTAAATGTCAATCATTAAACATAAACCGTTGATTATGCTAATGTGATTAATTCCACTCACGATAAATATCTTTGCCATAATGACTTTAAATTGTTATTTTTATTTGATTTGGACAATTCACGTCTGAAAATGGATATTGCTTAAA